>JAHRHJ020003748.1:0-122175 GCA_019776745.2 Taxus chinensis
ATGAACATACACAAAGAAAGATTAAACTAAGAGGGAGGGAATAGATTTTTTGTAGATGGTAGAAAAGGGGGGATTCTCGACAAAGTTAGTTCCAAGAAGTATACACTTCTATTTCACCTGATTCTAGATCCTTTCTTTGAATGTTGACGAAACAAATAAGGGGTAAAGGGCTAGGAGGAATACCTGTTGGGCTGCTGGTTGTAGGTTGTTGCATGCGTATGACTTCTTGATCCATAGCTGATCATGAGAACTTCCTTTTTTCTTGAGGAAGTACATGAATGAAAGGAAACACAGGGACAACAAAAATAAAAGGTAAACAATATAGAGTGGACTACCTAGTGGTGCTGATAGGAAGTGTGATTATTCCTGATGGCTGCTTAATCCATGTTTAAAACAAATTAATGCTGAAAAAAAGGAAATCCTACTGTGTTAAAATGATTTACGGTATCTCATTCGTTAAAAGAGCACATTTGTTTCACAACAGGCCTAGGTATCTATGATGGAATCTAAAGGTCAAGGTTACCATCAGTGTACTGTTACGGGTAGGGGGTGAGATTCGGGTGGTGGTTTGGGTATTATTGGGCGGAGAATGGAAGCTCTTGTTCTTGGTTTGGGAAAAAACACAGGACACCGACATGGTTATGGTTAACGATGACGGTTGGTGGGTACGCGTTGGTATGGAGGAGGTACAAGAAAACTCAATAAAATTGGGTGGGTGTGATAGATCTGAGGCTAGATGAAGATGAGAGGGTAATGACATGTTTTGTATGGATCTGAGGTATGTATAGGAATTATTAAGGTCCAGGTATAGGCAATACAAGGGTGTGGATAAAAATATAGTCAAGTTTGCATGTTGATAAATGACGGGGGAATAGAAATGAGAGTAGATTGCTAATAACAAATGTAAAAGGATCTACCAAATGATAAATGAATAAGTGTTGGTTAACAAAACTTATTGTTTATACAATCTTGATTCATGGTTGGTAATGGTGGGTGATCAAAAGGAGTGAAATTGTGTTGTAGGCTGTGCTTCACTGGATGCTCTCGTGAAGGAATGGTTGCAGGTGATTGCTTTAGGTACTGGCTAGGGATGCTCATGATTTGTTGCTAAGTTGGTTCTACATTGCATTGTTGTAGCTTTGGTTTCGTCACTTGTTCTCAAAAGATGTGATTATCTCTTAGAAATGTGCCAACCTCAAAATAAGGTTGTTTTTGGAGTTAATTGGTAACTGACATCGGTTTTAGCTTAACCGGTGACAGTTAAGGGTAACTGACAATCAGTAGGGTGATTTTTCTAGGTTACTAATTAAACTAGGTAGATTCCCTTGATTTTCTAGGATCTCATTTTTTTACTCCATGGATTAGAATGGAAGCTTCCCTCTAACATGTGGGATGGGTTAGAGGGAATGTAGGCATTGATTTTTAAGGTTTGGGTAGGTTCTTAGTTAGTTATGGAAACTTACTAAGAATAAGCTTTAAGGGTGAGGTGTTGATGAGGGTTAGGTGAGGGGAATGTGGGAGGGCATTATCCCCCAATTAGGATCACTTAAATAAGAAATATGGTGTGCGGAAATTGAGGTTAATTAATTAAATTAATATGATAGTGGGGGTGTGTGAAGGGGGCCATGGCTAGGTGGGATGTTTCAAAACATTGGATTGTATGAGGACCAAGGGGAGTGTGACCCAATTTTGGTTGTCTACATTTTGACCAGTTTGTTGCGAGCTTGTATTGGTACGCGACGCTGACAAAAATAAGATGTGGTGTGCCACATGTGTGGGTGGAGGTGATTCCCCTCAAACCAGGAAGTGACAAGGTATAGGTAGAAAGAAGGAGCGGTGAGTGGTTTGATAAAAGGTGGACTGTGATGAGAGGCAGGTGGGTATAGGGGAAAGGGAAAAAAAGAAAAAGGTATACTCGGGTAAATTGGGTAATGGTCAGGGTCAAAACGAGTTTGAGTAACAGTCAAATACACGCACAAGTATAAAACTAAAACATGGGACTAGGTTGAAGAGTAGGAAAACTCTAACATTATCTAAGGTCGATAGTTCACCAAAAAAGGTTGAGGTGATTCTGGTATCAAGGTATAGGATATGGGTAAGGAAATACACTGTATGGTTAGGTGTAGGAACGTTTAGGTATGTTCCGGTATACCGAGGGTTGAGTCAGGATAAATGGTCATGGCAAGAGGAAAGGTAAGGTCATTAGGTCAATCAACATAGGTAACAATGTCGTAAGGTTATAGTGAACATGTGGGGTCAAAGGTCACTAGTGATGATGGGTCAACGTTCAAATGGATTTATAACTAATGGCTTGAACAAACAATTATGAAAAGATGAAAGCAAGAGATCGAAATGGCTTCTAACAACAAAGGAAAACTAGCATGGATGAAAACATGAAAAAAATGAATTCTAAGAAAGAAATTGAAGAATAAACAATGAAATGAGAAGTTGAGGCCAATTTGTTGAAAACAAGTTGACTATTTATAGATTTTAAATTCCGTTACATTACCCCAAGGTAATTCCTATTAGAACTCTCTTACCTAACAATGAAGAAATACTATTCCAATGACTAACATTAATACGAGCTACAACAGTTGAGAAAAGCTGGTAAATTTGGTGAAAAATTACACATGGTCGTGTCAAAAGAACGTGCTAGAAAACATGTGAAGGACCTCCGCCCTGAGCAGGGTGGCGGTTACAGGACTGCCACACTGACACGAGACCACCGCCCTGGCAGGGCAGCGGTTTCATTACTGAAGGTTAAAAGACCAATAAAAAGGGGGGCAAGAGATAAAACAAAGCCAAGGGAACTTGGATAAAGCATTTGGGATGCTAACCTATACGTTGTGAGCTTCTCTTTCTCCTGGATCCCAAACACACCTTGAGAGGTGGACCTATATCATCATGGGGCATGTGTAACCTCGTTTGGGGTGTAGTACCCTATAATTTTGGGTACGTACATATTTTCCCCCTTGGAGACGCATTTACCATGAAGAGGGTGTAACTACGTGGGTCCAAGTATGGCGGGTCCCAAAATTGGGAATCTAGAAATTAATACCTGACACGCCCCGTTGTTTCCGTGTCCACCATCCAATTCCTGCTACCCTACAAATGAAACGAGGACTAAATAGTGCAGATAGATAAAATAAATCGAAAATAAATACTAAATTAAGTATGAAATGGGACTTACCATTTGTGCGGGGATAAGAACTTACCTTCGTCGGTGCTGTACACGTGAAAGGCATCAAAAATGATCAAAAACACCATATATATATATAATGGTCTTATTTTCCTATTGGGATGCGGATCGTAATACCTTATGATTAATAGGAGTTAGGGTTCGTGGTCATCACCCTGGCAGTATGTTTACCCTACTGGGGGTTCCGATCCTTTGGCGGCCGTCCTGTCTCTCAAGATAGCATTATCTAATCACAGGTTGGTTAGTGGGCCCCTATATGGGATAGCAGTCCATTTCGACTGGTTCGAAGAGGAGTAAGGTTATTCTATTCCTGACCAGCCCATCCCTCTAATCCGCTAGGTCATTATGGGAATTCTTTCTTTGAGATTGATCGGGGACAAGGGAGGGGATACCTTGCTCTACTGTTTGGCCCCCATCATCATGTAGATTGAGGCACATGGTCATATTTATGCCTGGGGAGCCGTATACTTGGACCACCTATCATGACTTCTACATTGTGGTTCAATTATAGGGACAGTCGCTGAGCCATCCAACCTTAGTTATGAGCTGGGTCTATGAGCGCATTATCCCTTATGGGAGGGGCATACAGGTAGCGAATCCTGGGGCCATCAGGGAAGCTAGATGGACAGGGATGATGGTGCTTAGGGCACCACATCAGCCGGTGGCTTCATTGACCACCGTGGATATGGAGGCCACACCTTATCAGGCCATGACCGTGGTTTTTGGGCTAGGAGGTAATATCACCCTACTTCCTGCTTCTACTACAGGAAACTTGTGATAGAAGGGGAATGTAGAGATACCCCCGTCATCGAGTGCCTCAATAGTTTTGCCTTTGCTTACATTGACTATGATTCCCATAGTGGTTGCCATTGTTCATATCATTTTGAGAGGCTAGGGGAGGTCCTAAGGCCGGGTTGGCCTGTTGTTCTCCCTGGCATCCCTATTACATCTAGAGGTTGTAACGCACTCGAAGAGAGCCAGTGATCCTCATGCCCTTTACGTTCATATGCTCTTTAGCCGGCCCCATGCAAGTAGATGATCCCATTGATAGAGACCTGAGTCTGCGGAGTTTCACCGGGGTGATAAGAGACGGAGGAGGATACCGAGGACATAGATTCATGAGTCAACTGGGGGAGAGGATGTGTATCGAGTAACATGACACTCAGGAGATCGACAGGTCATACGAGGCAAAGACGAGCGTGGAGAGTGTGACTCTAGTCTCCTGAGTTGCTTTCTCGGACCTAGGTAGAGGACGATCCTGTTGCAGGATGCCAATGTTTCCCAAGATGTGTATAGGGGGACAACATCAGCATCAACGTCAGTGGTGGTCACAGATCCTAGCGATCCCTCTTGGAGGCCTGCGATCCTAGTGAGTTGTCACTCCTTCTCCTGCCAATCTAATTTTGTTGAATTATCTTAGTTGTTGTTATTTTTTTTTCTTAACTCTTGGATTTATCGTTGCTCATTTTCTAACTTTTTTCTCCTTTTATTTAACAACGACTACTGATGAGTGCGAGACTTGATTCACCGGTGGGTCCGATACCCACCGTCTCCCCTCAGAGAAGACTCGTGCTGAGCTTTCTATGGACGTGGGGGAGCCCTTAGCAGCCGGTAGGAACACTGATTTTTTTTCTTCTATTTGGCACATGGCGAAGATCATGACTTCTCTCAGCACAGAGGTAGTTGGATATAGGACAGTCGAGCACCTGATAAGGAGGAGCCATTCTCATAGCAAGACAATAGCTACCTTGTGTGACCGTGAGCCCTCAGTGCATTTAGAGCACCGACGTATCCGGATTCCTAGATGTGGTTGTGTGCCTTATGAGGGATCCCATAGGGATTGAGAGGCCACTTGGCTTTTTTTATAGCGACTCTTGCTAGATTGTTTTAGACGATCATTTTGTATTTTCTGGGATCATTGATGTTTTGACCATGCTAGTGCATGATGGCATTGTACATGAAACTTTAATTATTTGTTTTAAACAAAAAAACTTTTTTTAAAAAACTTTTAAAAAAAAATGGTGATATCCTGGCCCACAACCCAAACAAACAAACGTTAATCGACCCCCAACACAAAAAACACAACAAAAAAAAGAAAACAAAATTACCAAGCACCACCCGCCCCCCAAAGAGCCCCCCCCCACAGCGCGTGGGGTTACCCCCCCGCCCCACCCCCCCCCTCCCCGCCCACTCCCCCCCCCCCCCTGCCCCCCAGCCCCCGCCCCGCCTCTCCCCCCCCACGCCCCCCCCCCCCCCCCCCCCCCCCCCCCCCCCCCCCCGCCCCCCCCCCCTCCCCCCCCCCCCCCCCCCACCCCACTCCCACCCCAACCCCCCCCCCCCTCCCCCCCCCCCCCCCCCCCCCCCCCCCACCCCCCCCCCCCCACCCCCCCCCCCCCCCCCCCCCACCCCCCCCCCCCCTCCCTCCCCCCCCCCCCACCACCCCCCCCCCCCCCACCCCCCCCCCCCCCCCCCCCCCCCCCCCCCCCCCCCCCCCCCCACCCCCCATCCCCCCCCCCCCCCCCCACTTCCCCCCCCCTACCCCCACCCCAGCGTTACCCCTTCCCACCCACCCTCCCCCCTCCTCCCCACCCCCTCCCCACCCCACGGAACCCCCACCCCCCCCCCCCCCCACCGCCCCCCCCCCCCCCCCTCCCCCCCCTCCCCCCCCCCCCCCCCCCCCCCCCTCCCCCCCCCCCCCCCCCCCCCCCTCTCCCCCCTCCCCCCCCCCCCCCCCCCCCCCCCCCCCCCCCCCCCCCCCCCCCCCCCCCCCCCCCCCCCCCCCCCCCCCCCCCCCCCCCCCCCCCCCCCCCCCCCCCCCCCCCCCCCCCCCCCCCCCCCCCCCCCCCCCCCCCCCTGCCCCGCCCCCCCCACCCCTACCCCCCCCCCGCCCCCCCAACCCCCCCCTCGCCCCCCGCCCCACCCCCCCCCAACCCCCCCCCCCCCCCCCCCCCCCCCCCCCACCGCCCCCCCCCCCCCCCCCCTCCCCCCCTCGCCCCCACTACCCCCCCCCCCCCCCCCCCCCCCCCCCCCCCCCGACACCCCCCCCCTCCCCCCCCACCCCCCCCCCCCCCCCCCCCCCCCCCTTTTTTTTCCCCCCCCTTTTTTTTTTTTTTGTTTTTTTTTTTTTTTTGCTTTGTTTTTAGTTTTTTTGTTATTTTTTTTTTTTTTTTTTGTTTGTTGTTTTGTTTTTTTTTTTTGGCTTCGTTGGATTTATTTCTATTTCTTCTCTTTATCCTAAACGATTTTGTGATTCATTTCCACATGTATACTGATGTTTTATTGAATTTTTGTTTTAGGGTGCTTTTTAGAATGTATGCAATGGAGAACAGATTCACAATGTTTTTCTTTTTGTATTTTGTGATGATGAGTATGATGATGTAGACACCATGTGATCTTGAACTTAGTTTCTATAAGCAATTTTTTCTGGTACTACTGTCATAATGGTTTTGACAAAAGTGATGATTGAGCTCGTATGATGAGCAGATAACTTGCCCCACTGATAACTCCAACGCACTAGTGATTAAGGGCTCACCCCACAGAGGCTAGAAAGGGCACAAGAATATGAAGTTGTTTTGAAATGGTATGATGAGAATACACAAGACTTTGTGGAACCAAATTGGGAATGCTTACAAAACTTATCCTATTCAAAATGCTCCATAATGTCGAATGTGACTTGCTTTGCAGTTTATCAAGACTTAGATCTGTAGATGGCCACTTGGGTTGACAAATCTTGTATTTAGGGTTTTGAACTCTCTTGTAATTTTGGACCTCTGATTCATTTGTTTTGACTCATTTTCAAGTTTGTTTGAACTATTGCTATGAATTTGATGTTTACTGTCAAGAGGCCCCCATACACCTGGCCCCATGCTACTAGTAGGAAGCACGGGTTTATCACCCATGGACAGGCACAGGCAAGTAAGGCAGTTTCACCCTTCCTTCCCCGAAACCTACGTCACTATTAAGAGACATAAGCTCAACATCCGAATGGTTGGTAGGGAAAGGAATGGGTAAAAGTAAATTTTTTTTGTTTGAATTTATATTTTGACTTACTTGAGAAAAATTTTCAGAATTTCTCATTTCCAAAGAGATATATATCGGATAGATGTTACGCTATGAAGCTTCTAGAACAAGACCATAGGCAGACACCTATCCTAGGAAGAACAAAAGTGATAACAGCATGCAGGCCTTGGTATGTCTCCCGTTAAGCCTTTGCATATCTTGCTTTTAATTGATAATGCTTCTGAAACCGTTGATGATGTTATGAAAGTGAAGAATATGATTTGAATGCTCCCTACCAAACTATCTAGAGTTTTGTAATGAATTTCTTAATAATAAGTCCCTGAGACACCAAATTTTTGAAAACGAGTGGAACAAATTAACCTTACTAACGAATATTAATGTGATATCAATTATACACCGTGCTGATTAAATTCATCATAAACCGTTAAGAATGCAAGGAATTGACTGATTCATTGAATTCCTCACCCTCTATGTGCATTAATTATTGCACCATTCGTAGTAGTTGTCATGACTCGATATGGCCCAACCATTTGGGCCTTAACTTTTCTTCCTTCGCCATTTTTACTCTTATTGATACGCTGTCTAGTCTTAGAACTAGATCTCCTTCATATATTTATCACTCTAGACGTTTGTTGTACTGCGACCATCCGTCACTATGCTCTATGGCAACACTGTTTCAAACTTTAGCTTTTGTTTCCTCGCTAGGGATTTCTAGTTGAGCAGATGCGTGCTCCGGATAAGCTTCTTCATCTAGAATCCTTGTAAGGAGATGCGGAGAACTGGGTAATTTCCACCTCACGTGGTGATAACTTGCTTCCTGCCCCTGAATCCAGTGGAAGGAGTTTGATCCGAAAGTTTGTGTTGTTTATCAAGGTTTGATGGGCCCACAAGGCCAGATATAGTTTTAAATGCCAATCTCGCTTGTTCTCCTTGACTGTTTTGAGGAGAATATATTTCAACGTTTTGTTTGTCACTTCGGCCTGCCCATTGGCTTGAGGGTAGTAAAGAGAGGCCGTGTGATGGTTTATCTTGAACTTTCTACATAGTTCATGGACTTCATCATTTTTAAAGGACGTGCCATTATTTGAGATAATGACTTGTGGGACACCGTACCTACAAATGATTTGGTTCAAGATGAACTTGGCGATCTGTTGTCCACTCAAAATTCCCCTCTCTGATAAGAGTAAAATTTTGAAAATTTTGAGTCTTAAGGGTTTTTCTCTGAAGTACCTAAGTCGAAAAAAAAAAAAAAAAAAAAAATCTGTGTTTTGGGTCATCTTGTGTGATTTTCGGGCCTGTCGGAACTTTTTGTCCCACCTGTCCCAAGTACGAAAGTGCACTCTGTTCCCGATCGCCCGAATCGGCCGAAATCCCCGAAACTGCTCTCATTTCTCGGGCCCGTTGGAAAATGTTATCTCCAAGTGTCCAAAACTTTTTGTGCGAGTTGTCCCAATTTCGGCCGAATCATCCTTCCCGCGTACTTGCACTTTCCTGTCCTAAATGACCCAAAGTTAAAAGTGCGAGCTTTCCCATTTTCGGCCGACACTCCCGAGTTGCGTACATTCAGAGCTCTTTGTCCCAAATCGAAAAATGCAAACTGTTCCAAATTCGGGCCGATTACCCGAACCGCGTCCTTCGCGCGGTTTTCGCCCCAAATGTCCCATTCTCAAAAATGCACCCTGTTTCATTTCGGCGGTGAGCCGGTCAAGTCGTGTACTTCGGAACTTTTTTGTCTCGATTTTTTCCAGTCTAAATGGCCCTTTGTTCTCAATTTCGCCATAAACACCCGAATCGCGTACTTCCACCATTTTCGTCCCATTTGTCCAATTGCATCTTGTTCGTCCTCTCCTGTTTCATCATCACAATCAACCCGACCGGGCCGACCGCGTTTTCGCGCATTCGCGACTCACCTGTCTCCAAGCGTACCAGTGTAATTCACACTATCTTCGCCCGCTCCTTCCAATATGATGCGTTTTTCAAATTGGTGTTTTGTGTATTCAATGCGCATTAAATTCATATTCCCGCTCCTCAAAACGGCTATTAACCACGCATACCACCTTGCGCATTTTTCCGCATTGCTTCCCTTGCTATGTTTGCTCACAAACCCTTGGCAATCATTTCCCTACGGCAAATGCCTTCCCTTGCAAATTCTTCCAGATCTAGGGTCCGCAGCGGTTCGAATCTCTCAATATGAAGATCAAGTTTCGGGGCATGGAGCAATTTCTCCACTTGAGTCTGCCGTTAGCAAATATCGGCGAACAGCGAAGCTTGTCATCCTTCACTTCGGCTTCGGCGATTTTTGGTCGATGATAGATGGCAAACCCTACGCCAATGGCAACCGATGATTTAATGATAGCGGTTTAGCTTTCACCAGAGGATTCCCTATCTCAGGTGCCGTGTGGCGTGTACTGTACTTTCATGCGGAGCTCACTTCGACCTGATCGGCGGTGGACAAACGTACACGGGGGATCTCATTGCCCACTTGAACGCTGACTGCCATTGAGACGCTCTGAGGATCCGGCGATGGCAATTCTATAGTCCGTCCCTTCCTCGGGCAAGCACAGGCCATGTTCCGACCAAGATAGTGATAATATAAAGCTCGAGTGGCGAGTCTTTGGTTAAGAACCCTAGGAAAGTGCTTCTCACTAACCAAAACCCTATTCCGAGCAGATTTCAATGAAGAATTGTTAGATTTTTAATCTTGCGGCACGGGTTTATGGTTGGCCCTCCACCAATGAATTTCCATTTCTGGATGTGCCCGCGCCATCAGCATGGTGTTCGAGGGAACACAAATAATCAACCTGGGCAGAGATCATCTGTATGAATTTGGCTGAGTCAATCTATCTGACGTTCATCAAGCAGTCAAAGAAGTTCTTCATGACTTCATATCGATGTATACCCTAGGTAGTCATCCCAGGCAGTGGTTTGGTTTTCTCCTATTAGATGCACAAAAGATGAATCCAGTGTACGCCTATTGCCCGCATTTCACCTTGGAGACCAGCAACCGCATTTCAAAAGGGTCAATGATGCTTTCACCATGTTACAGTGGTCATATTGCTCGAGGTGATCTGCAAGAAGTTTTCAGACGAAGCCATGAACCTGATAGCCAATATGGAGCCTATTTTTCATCTCAGTTCAGGAAATTGCTCTTATCTCGGGAGCCTTGCATTTGCTGATGAGGAGCACTCCTGCGTGATTCTTCTATTCCACTGTTCTTCAATGACAAAATGGCCTTGATGAAATATGCAGGCAACTAGACAAGTTGCACAGAACTTGCCGAGACAAGAAGATTTCTGGCTTGCACTTTCCCATCTCTCTGGGAAACTACACTTGCAAAACAGCCCTGGACGCACAGAATATAGAGAGAGCCCTTGTTCCTATCACCGTTCACTTCTTCAAGCCAAGGACCTACTTTGACCTGAAGAATTTTATTGAACGGAACATCAAGATAATCTACCATCATAGGGCAGATGCAGAAGACTACTGGGCTGACCTGTGCAGATGATTTTGAAGCCAGGAGAAGGCACTGTGGCAGGTTCTCCCTGTAATTGATCCAAGAACTCGGTATGTACCAAGTTCCTGAAGGTCTCCAGGATGACAATTCTGATCTATACTCGTATGAGTATGAAAATGTGAATATAAGCACACCCATGTATATGATTCCTGGATTGGATACAGGATAAGAGAGGGATGATCTGGCTCAGATAGTTGCTCCAGTTTTAGTTAGGGACATAAGGACTGGTAAAGGTCAATAGATGGTTCTCAGATACTCTTAGGAGTGCATTCAGGACCAATTCCTTGTTCTAAAGATGCGTGGGCACCAAGAAGAGAAGCACTACTATTCCAAGGTACAAGAAATGAGCACACATGAGGAAAGAAAACTCCTGCTTCATACAATACAAGGACCCCGCAGAAAAAAACCAAATTAGGGAATCCACTCAAGTGTACAACAGAAAGGGAAATTATGTTACAAGGGAAGTTAATTATTTGAGGTAGCCCGTGGAAATAATGTACAAGCACTCAAAGACAAGTAGGTTGGGAGAAGTACGTATCATCATGGAAAAATGAGATGACATTCATACCTCTCAGAGTTTCAAGGTGAAGAAAGCGAATGTATCAACTCTTGCAAATGCTATCCTGAGGATGGCCCAGCATGGTAAAGACAAAGAAGGGTCCAGAAGCACTAAGATTTCAGGTGTCATTCATGTCTTCTGTTGCACATTGATAACACAATTGCATCTAGTTTCCACTTCTTCAACTTGCTTGAAAATCAACTAGCTTTTTGCGCAGACCTTCTAGCATAATGAGCTTCTATGGCTCATTGGAAACCATTGCCTCCATGTTCACAAATATTGGAATCAATCCTCTTTTGAACATGAAGGTATTCCTTACCTTTGGTTGAATGTCACAACAGGAAGAGGATCATTTCCAAAATCACTGGGGAGTCTGGTAGCTCGGGGTGAGAGAAATTCGATCCTTTTCTTGTTCACAAGCTTGTTGGGCACCAGCTTCTCATTCTTGTTATTTGCCAAGAAATTGTTTTCTAGAACAAACAATCCCAACATCGGTCTTGGTATCATTTTCTCATGGTGAGCAGTGTGTCATCTTCATGATTGCCAAGCCTACAGTAGACATAATCAGAATTCAAGACTTGCTGGCATTCTGACTTGGAGCTATTCATAGATATCCCAATGGGGGAGTCTACTCCTGAGAAATAGTGAATATTCACAACCTCCAGGAAATAGTATACAAGAGTCATTAACCAAGGGCTAGAGAAAGGGAACAATGCAAACTATTGAACAGTTGTTTGAACAAGCCCAAATTCTCACAGGTGTTCATCAAGTCTCTTGTGTCTAAGGATAAAGTCTTGGATCACAACTGACATCACACTTGATCTACTGCTTCCACTCATGGCATGTCAATACTAAGCGAGGTTGAAGTTGCAAGGGTATCAAAGATATTCTTCAAGCAATTTGTCTATGGCAGATGTCTTGCATTGATTGCTATGGTGGATCACAATCTTCAATGTTGCTCGGATTAATCTTCATCGATTTGAAAAATATTCAAACTCCACGTGCCTCAAAGGTGGGCTGATGTACAACTGATGATGCTTCTCCTCCACTATCAATATCTCTTGGAAAAAGAGCTTCCTCTTCATGCTCCATACTTGCTTTGTAGACTCGGGTCTGACTTCATGGGACAAGCAGATTTGAGCACACGTTCAAATTGTCCTGGCGAATCTCAAAGTAGAGAGAATGATGCAAAGGATTAAATGGAAAAGGAACACCCTGGGTCAACAGTCGTGGAGTCTATTAGATCATCCTCATGGATAGGAGGCTTTGGACTACAATGTTGGAGCACAGTTGGCAGATGAGGTGAAGCTATTCAAGACTTCTAGTGGTCTTGTGCATCTCCAATAGATAGTACACTCTTCATCTTGCAAGGAAGATGAAATACTTCTGGTACTTCCCTTTTCCATGCATGAAATCAAAGCTCAATTCATGCTCCTTTTGGTCAAAGATAACCTGGTCAAGGAAATTATCCATCTCCAAGGAGAAAATGATTTGTGTTTAATTTGCTCTCATCAATCTGCCATTGGATTTGAAGAATAAAATTAAAGATCTATCCATTTGTTCATCCATGTCGATTGTTTCATAATGAGATGGAGAAGTGTCTTGGATTCTGGACTCAGTTTTACGACCATTTCACGTCAGTCCCTCGTGGCAGAGACATTAGTTCAGGCGTTAAATTAAGTTCAAGGAAAGGAATATGATTCTGAAGTCAGTGGGTCCCTCTCATTGACTCATCACCTTTAAAATTCTGTGCATCCTATTGAATAACCAGAATGAGATAGAAAGTCATCAATGATTCCCTTTCAAATTCCGTTTCCTCCTGTAAGATAGTTGAGGCGTTCGGGATTGGCGGTCCTTGACTATTCTCGGTTATATATACATGATTGGTGGAGTCTTAAATAATTGATTTGGATCATCTCTCATGGAACAAGAGCCTTTACCTCGCCATATCCATCATTCCTCTAAGAACTTGGCGTATGTTCCCTGAAAGTGTAAACAGATCAGAAACCTCTCAAGTACAAGAGGGGGAGTTACATTCATTGGAATAGGATCTAATCTCCCATGGTATCATATGATGCACTAACGCATAAGGAATCCAATGATGACCCTACATGACACCTAGTTCGTTATGACCTCACATGAGTGAGATACCCTGCCACAAATGGCATGCGAGTATAGTGATCTTGTATACACCAAGAACCCCCCTTTCATTGTAACTTAGGATGAGGCAACAAGTCTGAAGAAGGAGAATTTACAGGTCTTAGTGTCTTGATCCCGATGAGGTGCATCTTGTGCACAACGATCTTGATCCCAAGAAATGGAGGAAAACACAGTGGGAAAATCACCCACCATAAAGAGATTAAACTGCTATCTATAATTCTGTAATGTTGCTAATCTGCTCATCCTCAAAGATTCCTTTCCTCAGCCACTGAGGGTAACTGATGAGGTACACCTGTACAAAACACTTTCGAAATATCTCATAAAGTTCAAAGAAGAGAGAATCATGTTTTTTAGATGAGAGAACCATAAAAGTTTGTTTTTGGATAGATTTGAACCTTTACAACATTAAATAGGAAGTACTTTATGTCCCCTGATAATTGCACTTCTTAGACAATATTTATCTCAGTTTTGACGACCAACACAACTCAATTTATGGCTCTCAAGTGTACAAAGTACTCAAATTATAGAACATCTACCTAATATTTGCCAGACTCTTAAAATATATTTTGGTTCATCTTTCCCACGTATAACTCCCGGTACCTATAAACTCATTTCGCAACTTCCATGGACAGATTTTATCCCTATTGCTGGGTGCCCTAACCTATACTCCCGGGCACCCTAGAATCCCTATGCAAGTTAGGCATCCCATCTCATATGTTTAACTAATCTTATCAGCTCTTCTTCTGGGTTACTGCTAGTCCCCAAGGTCTCCCAAAATATAGGGATTGACATAAAAGTTGGCATATTTGTAGCTCATGATTAACTTAGAAAGTGTTTCCCACCTCTTTAAGGGATGACTACACTATAAATTATAAAGTACCTATTCAATGAGATTGACAATATGACAGTCATATGTTATTAGCATCCTTTCACTACTATCACTCCATCTAGAGCTAAATCACTTATTTGGCACCTATCTTGAATAAACATAGCTATGTGCTAATCATAGCTAGTGAAGTCATACATCACATCCATTCACATAATTCTATTTTTAGGGAGTATTTCTATTAAATTCTAAATTATACTAAATTTAACTAGAATATCATAGCTCATTACTACATAAATTTGGCATCTAGCACAAAAAGATTCCTAGGGAACAACATAACATATGTTCTTCACTACAACCATAACATTCTATATATTCTAGTGATCCATGAGAGTGTAGTGCTATATTGCATGAAGATGATAATTCCTTCTAGTTCTGGATATCTAAGATCGATGGTGGGAACCTTATGTTTCTTGATGATGCAGGGCAGCCTATCAGTTCATCTATGAAGTGCCCGATGTGATAGACATCCATGAGGTTTTAGGCATACTTGTGATACTTTCGAACACATGATTCTGAGCTGATGCACAAGTTACAGTTTCTCCAGACTCCATACCAAGGAACCCTAGGGCACCCCAACATCACTCCTAGGCACCTGTAACATTTCAGATATTCCAGATCTACCCTTCACAGGGATTTTACTGAGTGATCCTCTACACATTTGGGTTCCAGTCTCAAATCTGCGACAACCTAGAACAGTCTACAGTAATTAGCTAAGTCACCATTACCTGTTCCATTTCTAATAGGGTTTATAATGCATTTAGCATGATACCTATCTGATAGCCATTCCTATATTTGCTTTACTTTAATTTACTGCAACTTGTGTTGCATCCTGGTTCTAAATACATAATTTAGAACTCACAAATCAAATAACCATTCTTATAACAGACAACCATATGCAGCTGTAATGACTCGGAGTACCTCCGATCTATTCATTCCATGACTCGGTAATCTACCGATCTATTCATGAGTAATAAGAGTTGGCGTTTTTATTTAACACTTCACTCTTGCGGTTCTCTTCCCTATTCTGGGATTCAGAATGCTCTGTCCAAGGAACCTAACTGAATAATTGTTACCATTATTCATCGGCATCTCATCCCTTAGACTAGGTGAATTAGGACAACGCAATCAGCAGCTTGCGATACTTTGGCCAAAGATTTGAAACATACTGTTTATGTCTCGTATTCCTTAACGGCATACTCGTCAATCTGGAATACGCCCTTCACCCCATTCTTATGTTATGTAGAATGTCTTATACCGACTTCTGTCAGTCCTTCCTATCTCAACTTAATCACTCGGAGACAGATTAACAAGGTGATAATGTTATATGGATGCCCACGAGGATTAGGGATATGATGACATACTGGTTCAACCCTAGTTAAACCAGTGTGTCAAGATACCCCGAATCTCCTAGGCAGCCTTATAACGTGACCACATTCCTAATCGGTCCCTGAGTAACTCGTTCGAGATCAAAGTGTAAATCTTAGCGATCAATGCAAAGGGTGTCGTCATAAGTCACCTGCATTGTTGTAACTTCGAGAAGATCCTAATCTTCTCGGAGGTACAACCCTGCAGTTGACTTGTGCCGTCAACCTTTAAATCCGCCTCGAAAAGATCTACTTATTAATATGCGTTACGCACATTGAGTTTAAATTACATTAAAGACGTTCCCCTAAGGTTAGCCTTTCCCGATCCCTGGATTCTTCGTCTAAGGATGACCTTCCTCAATAAAACCCATTACATGGTGGAGATATTAAGGCCAAGGTCTCATCAAGGAGTTCTTAGAATATACATGATTCTAAAACAACAGAATTGAACAATAACTCATAACCTTCACATGAGATTGCCATCTGAACCCCATTAGATTTATATCAGTTCTCCTAACTGAATTTATATCATACTTATTAGTATCAAGATATCAATGATTAAGAATCCAATTTAATGTTGTCCTGTCATAATCAAGACTAGGGATTAGTAATTTAATTCAGCCTGATTAGCGTTCTGCTTAGGTTCATTTTAACCCTATCTTTTAGAAAGACAAAGATTTAAAATTCAATTTTTGCTTTCGATAGAACAAATTAGAACTACTAAACACTCATAAGAATTCAATCTCATATTCTTGTAACTTTCATTGACAATCACAAAGTCTCCAATTTATACAATGATAACAATGCCCCTCCGGTATATAAACCGAAGAAGGTCAACAATCAGAATAAGAATACAACACATAAGTAGCAAATACTTATTTCCATTCTTTTCAGATCTATACAGATACATTTTGTACAATCAGCATACTTAATACAATGCTCAACGGAAAAAGGACATCTTTCCTCATATAATACATTTTAGAGAATCTATCTGAAATTCTACTTAAAATCAAATTTAATCAATCTGATTATCCTATCAGATCTGCATGCTTTTACCACTTACGGCAACCATCTGCAAAAATAGTCAACATGAGTCAGTTCGATGAACTGAGCATGATAAGCACTAACTTTTAAAACAATTGCAATCCATCAATTGTTTTCATTAAACACCCTGTTTAAATGATATAAAATCACCAATCAAATAAACATGACTCAGACTATACGTTAAGAATATATCATGTCTATAACGTGTAACAATAATTTTCGTTACGGAGTAGTCCTATATACTTCTCAAATATTTCATCAAAATATTAGGGATCAAGAAGAACAAAAGTGTCCTAAGCAATTATTCATTGTAAATCCCAAGTTGAACAAACATCAGACAATCATTATATTCAACTTAAAAAGAGGAATATCATATCAATCCAGTTACCGTCATTATGTAAAATCAATTACAGATGTTAGTTAAACAATTATATCAACTTATAATTTACAACAGAAGAGAAATAAACAAATTGTACATGTTTCCCTCTGAACTAGCTCATGTCTATACCATCTTTCCAAAAGCAAGGCATTCACTTAATACACATGCTAATAAATCAGTTGAGTCCATCATCAACACCACCGTTTTATTAAAACTTACAATAAAGCAACTACAGTACAGTAGCCTTCTTGCCAAACAACGGTGTCTATCTACCAAGCGGACTCAGTATGACCTTACGCAAAAGCGACAGATAAGAAGATTAGCACTGAAAGGCTTTTAGACACAAGGTCGAAATCAAAGAACTCCTTTGCTATCGCAGTCAACCAAAGACTCATGATCATTTAAGCAATGACATTTCCCTACGACTATGCGAAGGGATTTTTAAACGAAATCCAAGCAGCATGCACAGCCACATCAAACTGGAATGTAATCAGAAGGAAAACATACACAGAATATCGTAATCACCCCTGAACGAAATCAGAGTTGAAAGTATGGTATTCACGACCTACTTAAAAGGCCATAATTCATGTTATCAAGCTTAATTAAAGAAAACCAACAAAGCCAAGAACATTACATGTTCATACTCAGGCTTATACGGAAAACAGTGACATAGATTACCATTCGAGGAATTAAAACTAAGTCCATAAACAGTATTCACAGTTTAGCTTTTCCAGAAGCCGACATACAAGATATCTTCCCATACTCACAGAACCCAACAAGTCAAAAACAAAGTAAACCCAACAGTTATAATTTGAAGCAGTTACACTGTTTATCTATCAAGAATTCAACTGAGTCCCAACAACAGTAAACAAAATACATAGAAGATAATGATTCCATCCGTGCCAACATTGGCAAGCCTTTAAAATCAGGTTTATACAAAAGCTATATAATGATTTAGTAACAAGAAATCCAACGGAGCCCGTATAACTATATTTGCTCCAAGCTTACATAGAGTGGAATACATATTTAAATGCCCAACTGAGTCTGAACCACAAATTCCTTGTAAAACGAAAGTATTCATTACCAAATAACAGAAGTCGCCTTACCTGTTACTCCAACAAGACTCAGACAAAGCAATTTCCAACATTCAAATATATATATATATATAGCTTCCACAGTGGCCCAATTTATACGAATCATTTAATGGACTCTACAGAGTCGTTCAAATAAAATACATATATCCATATTGTATACTGTCAACGGGTTGAATCCCATTACCACAATAAAAAGGAAAAACAACTTCCACAGGGTCGTAATGA
The DNA here is from genome assembly GCA_019776745.2 of Taxus chinensis. Classification (NCBI taxonomy): domain Eukaryota; kingdom Viridiplantae; phylum Streptophyta; class Pinopsida; order Cupressales; family Taxaceae; genus Taxus; species Taxus chinensis. Next base: position 18,448 of record JAHRHJ020003748.1, read on the forward strand.
CTACTGTAACACAGTAGTTACCTCTTCCCAAACAACTTTAAAAGACAAAACGAAACCCAACAAGTATCAATAACCACCCCATCAATAACCACGACAGAGCTTACAAGGTTCTTTTAAAACTGAATAATCAAACAAATGTCCAGCAGTTTCCCTTCCAACAAGTATTCACAACATGCATCGACGACAAAATCGACAAGCATAACAGTGGCCTGTACCCATCACAAGAATAATTTATGGGCTCTCGCCGAGCAGGCCGAGCATACATTCCTTTCATATATTTCGCATATTTAAGCCAGAATGCAAAACACAAAGAAATAAAGCCACAGTTCGAATTTAATAAACACCCATCAAGGGATAAATGAAAAATCGAACCAGCATGAAGATACAGTGCCAAAATCACACAAGACATCCAAAGAAAATCCTCTATTACCATAAATCATTTGAACAGAGTTGTTCTAATGAAATCACTTGAAAGACAGCAAGATTTTTAAAGGTTAGGGCCTAACATGCCTGGATTTTTGCTCAAAATTCCGAAGCAGACCACTGAAAGAGCTCGGACTTCCTTTTCCTTTTCCAAGTTAGAGCGACCAACAAAATTTTGCTATCTCCATGACATATATATTTTCCTTGCCAGAGAAAAGAGCTAGATACGCTCATACTCGCCATGCAACACAAAGAAGACTGGTGCGAAGAACCAGTGAACAGGCAGAAGGAAAACCGAAATTCGTGATAAGCCAAACAAAACAACAACTTTCCAATTTGCATGCCTTCTCGCGAATTCCGAGCTCGACTACCGAGCTCATTAATTGCATTTACTCCAAATTTCCCGCTCAAACTCCACTGCCACCGACCGCCAAAGTTGGCGATAGACAAATAGAATTTCAAGACCATTTTCAGTTTTGGCGACCTGCCACGTCGGCTCAGTTAGCCGTTTCTAAAACCTCCACCAATACCTGTCCTTCATACTTATCCTTTGCATTAAATAACATAGAAACTGCCGCCCATGGTTCGCATCCCCTCCATAGGTCCCCATAATCCTTGCCCAATAGTTAGGTTAGTAACTTAGGTTAGAATTTAGGATAACACCTAGTCTAACTTCATAGAACATAGATACTAACTTAGGACATTAGCTCTTAGCCTAGGTCTAGGTTAGATTAACACTAATCTAACCCCTAGGTTAAGTTTAGTTTTAGGTTACTAACATTAATAATTCCAGTTAGGTCTACATTCCGTACACTCAGAAAAAGACCTACAACATGCATTCTTGAACAGGGTTAGCTCCTGTTCTGCCTTTAGGCTACAAAATTGTATGAAACCGAATTATTACCTGGTCCACGATCGAGACCTTCCAGATATACTTCGATATCGGGAACCAATCCATTTCACATGATCAACCTGAGTTATACTCCGGACTAGCTTATTCAATGCTTCTAGACCTTGCAACCTGTTCAAGGTCTGTAATTTTAATTCATCACGAACAAACTTAAAGCAATACTTGGATCAATTCCACTGATCCAAGGCTAGGTCTTATAGATGGATAACTCTATGATTCATTCCGAGATCAGATTAAACTCAGATACAAAATGAAAGAAATAAAAGAGTCCAATCATATTCTGACTCAGTCAAAGATCTGCAATCTGCAAAGAAGATACAGTACATATCAAGCATGATTTCTCAATCAAGGAACACATCCTTTTTACAAAGAAATCACATATCAACACTTGTATGCTCAGGAGGAAGTAACAACAGTTCAGGGTGTTACATGCTTCCCTCCTAAAAAGATTCATCGTCCCGATGATTACATATTCGATTAACCTTCAGGTCAATCAATTTATTAGTTCACAAATCAATGCGACTATTTTCCAACTTGAATAGTTCCAGAAATCAATGTCACAACACATTTTATTCAACCTGAATAATGTTTGCCTTCATCTGGCTTTCATAAATACTTAAAAAAAATAAGTTCATTAAAGAATGTTTTGTCAACAGATTTCATTCTGTTGAAAAAGAGAAGGAAAAGCAATTTTCATCTCTTCCAGATTTTCCCAAGTTGCACTTTCTTCGTTAAACTGGTCCCACTGGACCTTACATTGCTGTATTTCACGATTTCTTAAATGCAATTGGCGAGTTTCCAGCACTCGTGTGGGTTTAACCACGATTATTCCTGGGTCTTGGACCTGCAAGGAATTCCAATTTAAAACATGTGACAGATCTGAAACGTATTTCTTAAGCAAAGAAATATGGAAAACATCATGCATGCGAGATAAAGCAGGTGGCAATGCTAAACGATAAGCTACAGGATTGATTATTTCGACAATTTCGAAAGGTCCCACGAATCGAGGTGACAACTTGGCAGCCTTGCCAAAAGTTATAGAACTCTTTCTGGGTTTAACACGAAGAAAAACCTTATCACCAAGCTCAAACCTTCTATCAACCCGCTTAAGGTCAGCATAGCTCTTCTGCCTATCCGCTGCTTCCTTTAATCGTTCACGAATCAGCTTAACTTGCTGTTCCATTTCTGTGAGAATCTCTGGTCCAATTACCACTCTATCCTCAACACTGTCCCAACTAACAGGAGTTCTGCACTTTCTTCCATAAAGTGCTTCAAATGGTGCCATTTTAAGAGATGAATGATAAGTATTGTTGTATGCGAACTCAACTAATGGAAGATACTCCTCCCATTTATACTGTTGATCCATGCAATACATACGCAACATGTCCTCCAACACTTGATTTACCCTCTCAGTTTGTCCATCCGTTTCCGGATGATATGCAGAACTGAAGTTTAGTTTTGTTCCAAGAGCTGTATTAAGTGTTTGCCAAAACCTTGACGTCATTCTAGGATCCCTGTCAGATATAATCAATTCTGGTACACCATGCAATCTGAAAATTTCGTGTACGAATCTTTTGGCCAGCACTGGTGAATCATCCTTTAGATTTCCAGCGATGAAATGAGCTACCTTAGTCAGTTTATCTACAACTACCAGGATAACATCATGTTTATTCCTAGACATGGGTAATCCTTGTACAAAATCCATAGTTATTACTTGCCATTTGTACTGCGGTATGCTATGAGGATATAACAGTCCAGCAGGGTGCATATGTTCTGCCTTCACCCGCTGACACTCCAAACAATGAGTCACAAAATTTATGACATCCTTTTTCATACCTTTCCAAAAGTATTGCTGTTTCAGATCAGCAAGCATCTTTGTGATACCCGGGTGTCCAGAGAAAGGTGAATTATGAAATTCAACTAACAACTTCTTCCTCAAGTCGTTCAACATAGGTACATATACCCTGTTTTCATAACGCAAGATTCCTTCATTATCAAAATGAAAACCTTTATACCTTTCATCATTAGGTTCTGCAGCAAGCGCTGCTTTTACCTGCAGAAAGTAATTATCAGATTCTGAGGCACTTTTTACTTCATCTTTAAACTGAGTTCTTAATGTTATAAGAGCAGAAATGTGCCTCCTACGACTTAGAGCATCAGCTACTCTATTCTCCTTCCCTTTGATATAGCTAATATCAAAGTCATATTGTGATAAAAATTCTAACCACCTTCTCTGTCTGGCATTCAGATTAGGCTGAGTAAAAATATATTTCAGCCCTAAGTGATCAGTTTTCAACTCAAAAGGTTTCCCAAGTAAGTAGTGTCTCCAGACTTGAAGTGCATGAACAATGGCAGCAAGCTCCAAATCATGAGGGGCATAATTCAGCTCATGTAACTTGAGTTTTCTACTTTCATATGCAATGACCTGATCATTTTGTAGCAAAACACCTCCAAGGCCTTCCCCAGAAGCATCCGTTACAACAGTAAAATTCCCATTAGGGTCTGGTACAGCTAATATAGGTGCAGAAGTCAACTGGTCTTTCAGACTTTTGAAAGCCGCTTCGCACTTGTCATTCCATATGAATTTCTTATCCTTCTTTCTGCAATGAAGTTATTGGTGCAGCTACCTTAGAAAAATCCTTTACAAATTTTCTATAGTAACCTGCAAGACCCATGAAGCTTCTTACTTCATGCACATTCTTTGGCGCAGGCCACTCAGTTATTGCCACTATTTTTGAAGGATCTACAGCAATTCCTTCTTTACTTATGACATGACCCAAATAGTGAACTTCTGAATCAAAGAAAGAACATTTGGATAACTTACCATACAACTTTCTTTTTCTCAGAATTCCCAAAACTATCTTCAAATGCTCATTGTGCTCCTCAACGCTTTTAGAATAAATGAGAATATCGTCCAAGAATACAAGTACAAACTTGTCCAGATATTCTTGAAAAATATTGTTCATTAAGTTCATAAAGGCTGCGGGTGCATTAGTTAATCCAAAGGGTAGAACCGTGAATTCATAATGTCCGTACCTTGTTCGGAAAGCTGTTTTATGAATGTCTTCTTCTTTAATCCTTAACTGATGATAACCAGATCGAAGGTCTATCTTAGAATAAACCGCTGCTCCACGCATCTGATCAAATAGATCGTCGATCCTTGGAAGTGGATATCGGTTCTTGATTGTTGCTTTGTTCAACATCCAATAATCAATACACAGCCTTAGTGTTCCATCCTTCTTTTTCACAAATATTACAGGCGCACCCCAAGGTGAAACACTTGGTCTAATCAAACCTTTTGTCAAAAGTTCTTGCAACTGTGCCTTAAGCTCGACTAACTCTGTAGTAGTCATCCTATAAGGTGCTTTGGAAATAGGTTCAGTTCCTGGTTTGATTTCAATGGTGAAGTCAAATTCTCTCTTGGGTGGTAACCCTGGTAATTCTTCAGGAAAAACATCCCTGAAACTTTGTAACAGAGGAATTTGCTTCATATAATCACCATCTTCTTCTGAAGATTCAGATATCTTTACTGCATAAAGAGTACATCCTTTATTCTTAGCCTTTTTAAGCTGCATAGCTGACAGTTTTCTAACTGAAATTTCCCGTTTCACCCCTTGAATCTCTGCTGGTTCCAGCTGATCATCTAAACATTTTATGTTCTTTTCATAGCAGTCTACTTTTGCTTTATGGTCAGCTAACCAATTGACACCGATGACAATGTCATACGATCCTAAAGGTGTTACGTAGAGATCAACTTCCGTGGAAAAGTTAGGTAAGTCAAGGACTGCCCCAAAAAGACACATACTCACTGTATGAACAGAGTTATTACCGTACTATACAGTCCAAGATTTATCCATTTTTCCAGCTTTTCTTTTAAGTTTAGAAGCAAGTTTATTAGAAATAAAACATTCAGTAGCTCCTGTATCAAAAAGAATAGTGACAGGTATGCCAAATAACTTACCCGGAACTTCTATAGGTGTCACTTGCTTTTCAGCTTGCTTGTCTGCTACTGCAGCATGTATCTTATGCTGCTGATTACGATCATCCTTCTTCAAAGGGCACTGATTTGCGTAGTGATCTTTGCCACAATTGTAGCAGCCTCCTACAGGTCCCTTTTTAGGCTCAAAGTTGCCTCCAGTTTTGTAATTGTCACGTTGTCCTCCATAGGGCTTCTGCCCATTATTATAATTTTTAACAAAATTATCCCTTACATTTCCAGCAGGCTTATTTACTACTGCTTTCTTATTGTTATCTCCTGGAAACTTACTCTTGTTTCCAAACTTTTTCCATGGTCCTTTTCTAGGTGCAAGAGAGGTTGAAGAAGGGTTTGCAGTCTTCTTCCGCACTTCCTCTTTATGAGCAGAAATAGCCTTTAATTTCTGTTCTTGCCTTATGGCCTTTTCAACAACTCCTTCCATAGTGGTTGGACTGTGAACATCGACCTCTCCCCCTATCACGGGATTCAATCCCATGATGAATTTCCGTATTCTGAACTTCTCGTCAGTTTGATACTGCGGTACATACTTGAGGAGTTTTGTAAACCGCTCCCAGTATTCAGTTACCGTTAGCTTCCCTTGAGCTAAGTTCTGAAATTCTGTCATTTTCTGATCATAGAAAAGTTGTGGCAGCCAACGTTGCCTAAAATAGCCTTTAAATTGATCCCAAGTAATATTGGTCTCATCAATGTTTAGTTCAGCTTTACGGCTATCCCACCACGAAGATGCTTCGTGGGAAAGCTGATAGGCTCCCCAAATAGCTTTGGTTTCCTCTGAGAAGTTCCTTATTGCAAAGTACTTCTCCATTTCGCTGAGCCAGTTCTCAGCTCCATCTCCTAATGTGGTGCCATCATACTTAGGTGGACTTATCCTTTTTATATCATTAGTGAGTTCTGCTGCCAATCTGGCCTTTTTGTTTTCTGGTTGGACAGGTGCATTCCCAGCATTAACATCAACACCCATATCGGGGTTGTCCTCAGGAGGTTGCTGATTATTATTATCAGCTTCTTCATCCTCCTCATTTCCCATCACCTGCTGTTCAAGTACAGCTAAGCGATCTCTTGTGTCCAACAGGGCAGCAAGGATCTCATCAAGTTTCTGGGTTGTTGCCGCTCCTCCTTCAGGTGGAGCATTATTCGCAACGTTCCCCCTTGTTCTAACCATTTTCTGTTACAAGAAAATTCAGGTTTTTATCAGATTATGGACACAATAGGTCCAAGAGCTGCAACCTTCAGCTCTGATACCAAGATGTAACATCCTCATTTTAGACAATAGAACAAGTCAATTTTTTTTTTTTTTTGATAATTGCATCCTGGTTCTAAATACATAATTTAGAACTCACAAATCAAATAACCATTCTTATAACAGACAACCATATGCAGCTGTAATGACTCGGAGTACCTCCGATCTATTCATTCCATGACTCGGTAATCTACCGATCTATTCATGAGTAATAAGAGTTGGCGTTTTTATTTAACACTTCACTCTTGCGGTTCTCTTCCCTATTCTGGGATTCAGAATGCTCTGTCCAAGGAACCTAACTGAATAATTGTTACCATTATTCATCGGCATCTCATCCCTTAGACTAGGTGAATTAGGACAACGCAATCAGCAGCTTGCGATACTTTGGCCAAAGATTTGAAACATACTGTTTATGTCTCGTATTCCTTAACGGCATACTCGTCAATCTGGAATACGCCCTTCACCCCATTCTTATGTTATGTAGAATGTCTTATACCGACTTCTGTCAGTCCCTCCTATCTCAACTTATTCACTCGGAAACGGATTAACAAGGTGATAACGTTATATGGATGCCCACGAGGATTAGGGATACGATGACATACTGGTTCAACCCTAGTTAAACCAGTGTGTCAAGATACCCCGAATCTCCTAGGCAGCCTTATAACGTGACCACATTCCTAATCGGTCCCTGAGTAACTCGTTCGAGATCAAAGTGTAAATCTTAGCGATCAATGCAAAGGGTGTCGTCATAAGTCACCTGCATTGTTGTAACTTCGAGAAGATCCTAATCTTCTCGGAGGTACAACCCTGCAGTTGACTTGTGCCGTCAACCTTTAAATCCACCTCGAAAAGATCTACTTATTAATATGCGTTACGCACGTTGAGTTTAAATTACATTAAAGACGTTCCCCTAAGGTTAGCCTTTCCCGATCCCTGGATTCCTCATCTTAGGATGACCTTCCTCAATAAAACCCATTACACGGTGGAGATATTAAGGCCAAGGTCTCATCAAGGAGTTCTTAGAAAATACAAGATTCTAAAACAACGTAATTGGATAATAACTCATAAACTTCACATGAGATTGCCATCTGAATCCCATTAGGTTTATATCAATTCTCCTAACTGAATTTATATCATACTTATTAGTATCAAGATATAAATGATTAAGAATCCAATTAAATGTTGTCCTGTCATAATCAAGACTAGGGATTAGTAATTTAATTCAGCTTGATTAGCGTTCTGCTTAGGTTTATTTTAATCCTATCTTTTAGAAAGACAATGATTTAAATTTCAATTTTGCTTTCGATAGAACAAATTAGAACTACTAAACACTCATAAGAATTCAATCACATTTTCTTGTAAGCTTTCATTGACAATCACAAAAGTCTCCAAATTATACAAAGATAACAATGCCCCTCCGGTATATAAACCGAAGAAGGTCAACTATCAAAATAAGAATACAACACATAAGTAGCAAATACTTATTTCTATTCCTTTCAGAACTATACAAATACATTTTATGCATTCAGCATACTTGATACAATGCTCAACGGAAAAGGAACATCTTTCCACATATAGTACATTTAGAAAATCAAACTGTAATTCATTATAAATCAAATTAAACAATCTGATCATCCTGTCAGATCTGCATTGCTTTTACCACTTACGGCATCCATCTGCAAAAATTAGTCAACATGGGTCAGTTCAATGAACTGAGCATGATAAGCACTAACTCTTAAAACAATTGCAATCCGTCAATTGTTTTCATTAAACACCCTGTTTAAATGATATAAAATCACCAAACAAGTAAACATGATTCAGACTATACGTTAGGAATATATCATGTCTATAACGTGTAATAATAATTTTCGTTACAGAGTAGTCCTATATACTTCTCAAATATTTCATCAAAATATTAGGGATCAAGAAGAACAAAAGTATCCTAAGCAATTATTCATTGTAAATCCCAAGATGAACAAACATCAGACAAATCATATATTCAACTTAAAAAGAGGAATACCATATCAATCCTGATACCGTCATTATGTAAAAACAATTACAGATGTTAGTTAAACAATTATATCAACTTATAATTTACAACAGAAGAGAAATAAACAAATTGTACATGTTTCCCTCTGAACTAGCTCATGACTGTACCGTCTTTCAAAAGCAAGGCATTCACTTAATACACATGCAAATAAATCAGTCGAGTCCATCAACAGCACCACTGTTTTGTTAAAACTTACAATAAAGCAACTACAGTACAGTAGCCCTCTTGCCAAACAACGGTGTCTATCTACCAAGCAGACTCAGTATGACCTTACGCAAGAAGCGACAGACAAGAAGATAAACACTGCCGTTACCTGTTTAAAGTCGACAACTCCTAAATTCAATCATGCTCAAGAATGGATATCTATGCAAAGAAGACGTAACACGCCAACAATCCTTAACAACCTACAGCCCATCAAACCCTTTCTACACTGTAAGGCTTTTAGACCCAAGGTCGAATTCAAAGGATCTCATTTAAGTCAACAAGAGACTGAAATCATTTCCCTCATCTCCCTATGACTATGCAGAGAGATTTTTAAACGAAATCCAAGCAACATGCACAGCCACATCAAACTGGAATGTAATCAGAAAGAAAACATAACATAGATTATCATAGTCACCTCTGAACGCAATCAGATTTGAAAGTATGGTATTCAAAACCTACTTTATAAAAGCCATAATAATGATGTCAAGCTATTTAAAGAAATCCAACAAAGCCAAAAACATTACATGTTCATACTCAGGCTTATACAGAAAACAGTGACATAGATTACCATTCGCAAGGATTTTAAAACTAAATCCGTAAACAGTATTCACAGTATAGCTTTTCCAAAAGCCGATATACAAGATATCTTCCCATACTCAAGGAACCCAACAGTGTCGAAAACACTAGTAAACTAAACAAGCTTAATTGAGGCAGTTACACTGTTTACCTATCAAGAATTCAACTGAACCCAACAACAGTATATCAAATAAATAATAAACAATGATTCCAACTGTGCCAACAATGATAAACATTAAAAATCAGGCTTAAACAAATTACTGATTTCGTAACAAGAATTCCAACTGAACCTCTTCAATATTCTCGAACAAGCTTACACAGAAGGAAACGTAACAGTACACCCAGGGAGTCTGTACCTAAATTTATTACAAATAACAGAGGTCGTATGACCTGTTACTTCTTCAAGACTCCAACGAAACTCAAATTACCAATATTCAAAGATATATAAAGCTTCCACAGTGGTCCATAGTATACGAATCATTCAATGGACTCTACAGAGTCGTTTAAAATAAAATAATCCATAACATATATATATAAAACGGGTTGAATCCCCATAACCTCCTCGCAAGGGAAAAACAACTCCAAGAAGGTCGTAATGAATACTGTAACACAGTAAGTTACCTCTTCACAAATAACTATAAAATTTCATAACGAAACCCAACAAGAATCAATAATAACCACCACTAAATAATAACCACGACAGAGCTTACAAAAAGTTCAATTTAACTGAACAATCAAACAAATGTCCATCAGTATCCCTTCTGACAAGTATCCACAACAAACATCAACGGCAAGTATCAATAACAAGCATCACAGTGGCCTGTACCCATCACGAGAATAATTTATGGGCTCTCGCAGAGCAGGCCGAGCATACATTCTTTTCATATATTTCGCATATTTAAGCCAGAATGCAAAACACAAAGAAATATAGAGACAGTTCGAATATAATAAACACCCATCAAGGGTTAAATGAAAAATCGAACCAGCATGAAGATACAGTGCCAAAAATCACACAAGACTACCATAGAAACCATCTATTTCCATAAATCATTTGAACAGATTTGTTCTAATGAAATCACTTGAAAGACAGCAAGATTTTTAAAAGTTAGGGCCTAACATGCCTGGATATTTGCTCAAAATTCCGAAGCAGACCACTGAAAGAGCTCGGACTTTCTTTTCCTTTTCCAAGTTAGAGCCACCAACAAAATTTTGCTATTTCCATGACTTATATATTTTCCTTGCCAGAGGAAAGAGCTAGATACGCTCATACTCGCCATGCAACACCAAGAAGACTGGTGCGAAGAACCAGTGAACAGGCAGAGGGAAAACCGGAATTCGTGATAAGCCAAACAAAACATTAACTTTCCAATTTGCATGCCTTCTCGCGAATTCCGAGCTCGACTACCGAGCTCATTAATTGCATTTACTCCCAATTTCCCGCTCAAACTCCACTGCCACCGACCGCCATAGTTGGCGATAGACAAATAAAATTTTAAGACCATTTTCAGTTTTGGCGACCTACCACATCGGCTCAAGTTAGCCGTTTCTAAAACTTCTACCAATACCTGTCCTTCATACTTATCCTTTGCATTTAATGACATAGAATATGCCGCCCATGGTTCGCACCCCTCCATAGGTCCCCTTACATCCTTGTTCAATAGTTAGGTTAGTAACTTAGGTTAGAATTTAGGATAACACCTAGTCTAACTTCATAGAACATAGATACTAACTTAGGACATTAGCTCTTAGCCTAGGTCTAGGTTAGATTATCACTAATCTAACCCCTAGGTTAAGTTTAGTTTTAGGTTACTAACATTAATAATTCCAGTTAGGTCTACATTCCGTATGCTCAGAAAAAGACCTACAACATGCATTCTCGAACAGGGTTAACTCCTGTACTGCAATTAGGCTACAGAATTATATGTAACTGAATTATTACCTGGTCCACAATCAAGACCTTCCAGATATATTTAGATATCGGGAACCAATCCTTTTCACATGATCAACCTGAGTTATACTCCGGACTAGCTTATTCAATGCATCTAGACCTTGCAACCTGTTCAAGGTCTGTAATTTTAATTCATCACGAACAAACTTAAAGCAATACTTGGATCAATTCCACTGATCCAAGGCTAGGTATTATAGGTGGATAACTCTATAATTCATTCCGAGATCAGATTAAACTCAGATACAAAATGAAAGAAATAAAAGAGTCCAATCATATTCTGACTCAGTCAAAGATCTGCAATCTGCAAAGAAGATACAGTACATATCAAGCATGATTTCTCAATCAAGGAACACATCCTTTTACAAAGAAACCATATATCAACACTTGAATGCTCAGGAGGAGGTAACAACAGTTCAGGGTGAGCTGACGTGGCAGAGTCGCCAAAGTTAGATATGGTCTTTGAATTTCATTTGTCCATCGCCAACTATGGCGGTCGGTGGCAATGGAAATTGAGCGGGAAATTTGGAGTAAATGCAATTGGAAATGAGCTCGGTCTTCGAGCTCGGGTTTCACGGGAAGGCATGCAAAATGGAAAACTAGTAGTTTGTTTGGTTTTTCATGCACTTTCGGTTTTCCCTCTGTCTGATCACTGGTTCTTCACACCAGTCTTCTTGGAGTTGCATGAAGAAAAATATGAGTGTAACTCGCTCTTTTCTCTTTGGCAAGGAAAATTTATAAGTCATGGAAATAACAAATTTTTGTTGGTGAATCTAACTTGGAAAAAGATATATGTTCTGGAAGGCTCGAGCTCTTTCAGTGGTCTTCTTTGGATTTTTAAGCAATTAACCAGGCATGTTAGGCCCTAACCTTTAAAAATCTTGCTCTATTTCAAATGATTTCATTAGAACAACTCTGTTCAGATGATTTTTGGGTTCAGATGGTTTTTATGGTAGCTTTGTGTGATTTTCCTTTACTGTATCTTCTTGCTGGTTTGATTTTTTCAATTTAACCCTTGATCAGGGTGTGTATTGTGTTTCGAACTGTTGCACTATCTCATTGTGTTTTGCATTCCGGATACGGTTTGTGAAATACATGCAAGAATGTATACTAAAACTCTTTGAGAGCCCATGAATTGTTTCCTTGTTGGGTTCAGGCTACAGTTGATACTTGTTGTTGATACTTGTCGGAAAGGATACTGTTGGATTTTTGTTTGAATGTTCAGTATAATTCGACTTCTTTGTAAGTTCTGTCGTGGTTATTAGAGGTGGTGGTTACTGAATCTTGTTGGGTTTCGCTATGTACTTAAAGTTATTTGTGAGCGGATAACTTGCTATGTTCACAATATTTCAATGCGACCTTGTAGAAGTTATTTCCCCCCCCCTTGTGTTGTGATTATGGGATTCAACCCGTTGATGGTTTGCAATATATTTATTTATATACAAAATGACTCTGTGGAGTCCATGGAATTTTACGTATATTAAGGACTACTGTAGAAGCCATGTATGTGAATACTGGTAGTTTGATTCTGTCGGAGTCTTGGAGGGGTAACTGGTATTACGACTTCTGTTATCTTGTAATGAATACCTTCGTTTAGCAATGAAACTTTGGTACAGACTCAGTTGGTGTACTTTTTATGTTTCCTATCTGTGTAAGCTTGAGTGAGTATTGTTGTAGAGGCTCAGTTGGATTCCTTGTTACGAAATCAGTATTTAGCTTCTGTATAAGCCTGATTGTGAATATTTATCATTGTTGGCACGGTTGGAATCCTTAACTTATATTTATCTTGAATACATTTATTTATTCTGTAGAAGCTTTATCGTGAATACTGTTGTTTGGATTCAATTGAAATCCTTGATAGGTAACCAGTGTTTCTGCTTCTATATAAGCTTGATTATGAACACTTATTATTTTTGGCTCTGTTGGATTCCTTAATTTATATATAGATATCATGTATCTTGGCCTCTGTAGAAGTGGGTCGTGAATACCATACTTTTCAACCTCTAAATGAGTTCAGATGTGAATACGGTATGTTATGTTTCCTTTCTGAATAATTCCAGTTAAATGAGGCTGTGCATGTTGCGTGGATTTCATATGAATATCTATGCATAGTCATAGGGAAACATCATTTTCTTTAATGATAATGAGTCTCTTGTTGACTATTGACAAAAGAGAAGTTCTTTTGATTGAGACCTTGGATCTAAAGCCTTACAGTGTTAGTAGGGATTAGAATTCTTGTATGTTGCTGAGAGGGATTGTTGTCATGTTTCTTGAATGATTACGTCTTTGTTGTTGAGGTTTTCTTGTCTTGTGCTTGACTGAGATAAAGAATTAAGGATTGTGCCTTGACAAGCGATTGCGCTAGCTATTTTCTCGTTCCTATAATAATAGTGGAAGGTTATGTGGAGTCTATTTAGGATAGAATACTCATCACTGCCTTATGAGAGAGCTGACTGTACTGCTAGTAAGCTACAGGATATTGTTTAATTTAAATATTAACCAGAAGTGATGCTTCTGGTGGTCTCGTCTGATTTATTCGCATGTGTTTAAGGTGAATGCTTTGCTCTTGGAGAGACGGTACAATCATGAGCTTGTTCTGAGGGAAATATGTATGATTAGAGTTTTATTTCTCTTCTGTTGTAAAGTATATGTTGATATAATATTTATCTAACTTTTGGAATTGTTCTAACATGCTGATGGAATCATGAAAGGTTATGATATTCATTTATTATGTTGAATATATTAGTCCGTCTGATGTTGCTGTCCTTGGGATTCATATGGATAGTTGTTTAGATGCATTTTTCTTCTTGGTCATTAACGTTTTGATGAGATATTTGAAAGGTATCTAGGACTATTTAGTGACTATAATGTGAGTTACGCGTGTATAGTCATTGTTGTATTTCAAGAGCATAGTCTGAGATATGTTTACTTGTTTGGTGAAGTGATTTCATTTAAACAGGGTGTTTAATGAAAATAGTTGGTGGATTGCAATTGTTTTAAGAGTTAGTGCTTATCATGCTCAGTTCATCGAACTGACCCATGTTGACAATTTTTGTAGATGGTTGCCGTAAGTGGTAAAAGCACGAAAATCTGATAGGATGTTCAGATTGTTTAATTTGGTTTTATGATGAATTACAGCTTGATTCTCTAAATGTACTATATGAGGAAAGATGTTCTTTTTCTGTTGAAATAATTGTATCAAGTATGTTGAAGTGCATAAAATGTATTTGATTAGCCTGAAGGGAATAAATAGAGATATTTGTTACTTATGTGTTTGTATTCTTATCTTGATAGTTTGACCTTCTTCAGTTCAAATGATCTTGAGTGCTTGTTATTATTGTATAATTTGGAGACTTTTGTGATTATCAATGTAAGCTTGCAAGAATATGTGACTAAATACTTATGATTTTTTAGCAGTTCTAGTATGTTCTATCTAAAGCTAAATTGAAATTTAGATCATTGTCTTTCTGGAAGCTAGGTTAAAAATAAACCTAAGCAGGATGCTAAACAAGCTGAATTAAATTATTAATTCCTAGTCTTGATTAAGCCAGGACAACATTTAATTGGATTCTTAATCATTATATCTTGATACTAATAAGTAAGATATAAATTCAGTTATGAGAACTGATATAAACCTAAAAAGGGTTTGGTTAGCAATCTCATGTGAAGGATGGGAGTAATTGTCCAATTTCGTTGATTTAGAATTATGTATATTCTATGAACTCCTTGATGGGACCTCTAGTCTTAATAACTTCTCTTGTGTATTGGGTTTTATTAAGAAAGGTCATTCTAAGGTGAGGAACCCAGGGATTGGGAAAGGCTACCCTTAAAGGGAGCGTCTTATGGTATAATTTAACTCAACGTATGTAACACTTATTAATAAGTAGATATTTTCGAGGCAGATTTAAAGGTTGACGACACAAGTCAACTGCAGGGTTGTACCTTCGAGAAGATTAGGATCTTCTCGAAGATACAACAATGCAGGTGACTTATGACGACACCCTTTGCATTGATCGTTAAGATTTACACCTAAAACTCGAACAAGTTACTCTAGGACTGATTAGGAATGTGGTCACGTTATGAGGCTACCTAGGAGACTCGGGGTATCTTGACACACTGGTTTAACTAGGGTTGACCCAGTATGTCATCGTATCCCTAGTCCTTGGGAGCATCCATATAACGTTGTCACCTTACTAATCCATTTCCGAGTGAATAAATTGGGATAGGAGGGACTGACAGAAGTCATTATAAGACATTCTATATAACATAGGAATGGGGTGAAGGACGTATTCCAAATTGACGAGTATGCCGTTAAGGAATACGAGACATAAGTAGTATGTTTCAAATCTTTGGCCAAAGTATCGCAAGCTGCTGATTGCGTTGTCCTAAGTCACCTAGTCTAAGGGATGAGATGCCGATGAATAATGGTAACAATTATTCAGATAGGTTCCTTGGACAGAGCATTCTGAATCCAAGATTAGGGAAGAGAAACGCAAGAGTGATGTGTTAAAGTGAAAACGCCAACTCTTAATACACATGAATAGATCGGTAGATTACCGAGTCATGGAATGAATAGATCGGAGGTACTCCGAGTCATTACAGCTGCATATGGTTATCTGTTATAAGAATGGTTGTTTTGATTTGTGAGTTCTAAATTATGTATTTAGAACCAGGAAGCATTTATCAAAAAAAAAATTACTTGTTCTAATATATAAAAATGAGGATGTTACAGTGGAGTTACCCTTGTTCTCAGCCTTACAATCAAAAGCTTTACTAAAATGGAATTCCGAGTCAGGCCCTTATGGTCCAAAGCGTGTAGTGCCCACTTCCCTTTGACACCTGCTGATACTCATTCTGATACAGTTGATCATATTATGGACATTATTATGCTTTGATTTAGTGTGATGTTAGACATTTGATCATATATTATTGTTGATCTTGATTTGGATATGATACATGATGATTATTAGAGACACTCAGATGTGGATGATGATATACTATTTGACATGGATGTTTATGGATGTTGTTCTGACATGTG
The DNA here is from genome assembly GCA_019776745.2 of Taxus chinensis. NCBI lineage: Eukaryota > Viridiplantae > Streptophyta > Pinopsida > Cupressales > Taxaceae > Taxus > Taxus chinensis. The sequence goes on from JAHRHJ020003748.1 coordinate 34,831, forward strand.
ATTTTGGATATTTTATGATGATGCCATAGTTGTTGATATAAATTGTATATGATAATGTTAAATTACCTTGATGTTGTTGTGATGCATATACTTGGATGATTTTGTGATTTTATTTTTATCATATTGGATGTTCTGATATGGCCATGAGGCCAAAGGAGGTATTTGTATTTTACAGGTTAAAAATATCACAACAAAACATCGGGGGATTAGAGACCAACCACAATGGAATTCTAGGTGAATTCGACAAGGTCACAATCACAACTTGTTTTTTGTGTGTGTGTTGTATTTTGTTAGGGATTCCCATGGGGGGATTTCGTTTAAATGTGACCATGGGTTTGTGTATTTTATTAATGTGGTTAATTTTTATTATTGTTGTATGTATTATATTAGTAATGTGTTCCCTTTCTTTTAAATATTAAAATGTGGTCGATTAATGTGAGAAATCATATGGTTAAAATTTAAATAAATTAAATTGGGATATAGGAAATTAATAATGGAACTTGTTAGTTCCTTGTATTATACATGTAAGGGATGTGTAAGTTTTTGTAAGAGTGTGTAAGTCAGTTTTGGGAGTATGAAACACTCCACCTCCATGGAAATTTTAATTTGTCTTTGGGGGCTAAATTATTTTTTAGGAGGCTTGTGGGACAAGTAAAACTTGTCCCATACCTCTAAATTTAATTTACTAATCATACTTATGGTTGGAGAGGTGATTTTATGATTTTACAATGCATCTTGTTAAATCATGTTGCTTATTTTGGATTGCACTCTCTTACATTTATTTAATTTGCAATTCTTTGGGGTGTGGGAGTTTTTGAGTGTGCAAGTAACTTTTCATATTTTCACCCACCTCTTTATTGTGCTTGGGAGAATGAATTTTGTTTTTTGTGTTTGATTGTGAGGATGTGTGATGTGGCATCCTACATGGATCCACATCATCCTCTTTTCTTCCCTCTTCTACATAATTAAAACTCTTTTCTTGTTTTGGGTTGTTGAATTATTTTGGAAACTTCCTTGGGGAACATTTTCTTGTGTAGGAGCTCTTAATTTTGGAAGGATTTTGGAGAAACTTTGTATGTTTGGAGTTTGTTGTTTAGAACTATTTTATTGAATTTGAAAGCTTTCTGTTTGGAAGAAAAATCTACCATTGAGAAGTAAGAGTTTTATCCATCTTTTATGTTGTTATTTTTATTGTTGTGTTGTGTGAATGTTGCATGTTTGATTTAATTGTTGGCTTGTTTGGTAGACTGCCATAGGGATGGTTTATGAGAATGCTATGGGGAATCCATGTGGGGGAACATAAGGGAATGCCATTGGCATAAAAATTTTGTGGAGGGAGTTTGGGTTTGGGATCCACCATGGAAAAGAAATAGCTTGCATTTCTTACTTTGTGGTGGGCATAAGGAAATCTGTGGGGGGCATAAGGATGTGCATGTGATGAATTACTTTGGTGATTTGTTCTAGTGGATGCCCAATTCCCAATTGGGAGACATAAGTAGATTCCCCCATAGACCTTGCTCCTTTGGCTTACATGATCAAGCTTGAGTTCTATTTTGAAATGTCTTTAAATGTAGTTGTGAACTGTTGTTTTGTGTTGAATTGTGTTTTAAAATGAAATGTGTATGTTGAAAGAATGTTGTGTGTTATGGAATCTAGTTATTGCCATGAGTTTAGTTACACCTCTTATTTTATTCTGGTAGGGGCTTGGGGGCCAATGATGAAGGAAGGCTTCTCCTTTCATTGGAAGTCTTGGTTGGGTGGAGGGCATTGCCTTTCTCCCACTTTTGTTGTGATCAACTTGGAGAAAAAGGAAACTTACATGTTGTTGTCCCTGAGCAAAGGAAAATGCAGTTTTGACAGTCCCTTGTGAATTATACTTCATTTGTAACCTTTCCCACTTGAAGTGGATGAAATTGTAATGTATAATTGTGAAGAAATGATGTTGTAATTGATTATGGATATATATACTCAAATTTTGAAAGACATTTACAATTCAATCCTATTTATTGGAAAGAAATAGAACTCAGTTAGTTGATTTCAAGGAATGGAAGAATGTAAAAAAGTATCTCTTGTTGGAATTAATAAAGAATTGCAAGTTCATCTCTCATTTTCATTGTTGTGTTGAGTTGGAATATCAAATTGTGCTTGTAATCTTTGTTTAATTGTAAATGAAATAAATACGTATGAAGGAAGTATATTGCTTGGTTTCTTTTGGAAATATATTAAATTGGAACTAGACCTTGTAATTTAGCTTTGAAATGGTTTGGTTATAAACAACTGAATGTATTACATTATTTTAGAAATGAAATGCCACAATTGAATGATAAAATTAATATAATAAATTACAAGAAATAGATCTCTGTTGTAAATTTTAAAACTGACAATTAAATTTATTCAAAAAGTATAGCTCGGGCCTGCACACAATAATAAACTTGGAGACATTAAAAATTGGCATGATGTATTATCAATGAACTCCAATTGACAAAGAAAACTTAAGAAAACAATTTAACCGTTGCCAAAATTGAGCGAATCCCTTTTATAGCCGTTTTCTATCAATTGTTGGAAAAACATGAATTGAAAATCAAACGAGAAAATTTACCTTCCTAAACACTTTAAATCCTTCCTAGAGTAATCCTCCATTTCTATTTGGCATGTTGAGTGAAGACGGAGATCAAATTGAAGTAAATTGATAAGTTCAAATTCACCAGTTGGATGTTTAAAGTCCTGCAGATTGTTTTTGAAAAATTGACCCATTAAGCTTTATCAAAATATAAAATTTATGATTCATGTGCAAGGAGGGCATTGAGATATTTCTAGAAATTCCTTGTTTGCTAAAAAATGAGCTTTATAGCTCAAGTTATGGCCCTCTGAATTTTTTCTTCCTTAGCAGGAAAATTTGGGAAAAATTCCCCTGGCAGGCCCACGGCCCGGAAATTTCCAGTCAAAAAATTCCTAGAAATTTTTTGAAAGATTTTCTTGGGAAAATTTTATCATTTTCCTCATCTATCCCATAGCCAATCTGAGGCTGCCATGTGTACTCACAGGGCAGCGGTAGTGGAGTGGCATCATTTATGCCCTTGGGCCTTTTAAAAACTTTTTGGGGAAAAAATTTGACTTTTACCCCGCCAGCCCGCAGCCAACCAGAGGATGCCACATGGCACCTTGGGGTGACAGTGGAGGAGGGTGAACTTCATCATTTTTTTTAAAATTTTACCTTTGGAAATTTTTTAATAAACTCCCTATGACGCCATGCTCTCACCCTCGCCTTGGAGTGGTCCTTCCACAGATGTGCAGAACCGTGTGCGCCAATTACCCCCTTTTCCCCTTTGGCAAAGTTGCTCCAAAAACTTCATTGCCTTACCCTTCCCTCATCCTTTCCTCATGTGGCTCATGGAGTGCCATGTGTCCCCGGTGGTATAGTGGAGGCACGGGTGCAAATAAGAAATTTCCTCCTGCACAAGGAAAAATTCCAAATGCCACCCCATGACCCGTTGACCTAAAATTTGCTCTTCACCCCTGCTTGACACGTGTCCCCTTGGGGAATTTTTGATCCCTAGAGTTTCAGAAGGATTTTGGAGGACTTATTTATATCATTGGAAAGGTGAGAAAATTTCCTATCCAATGGGAATGATTTAGGGAAATTTTTAATGTGTTAAGTATGAGAAAAATCAAGTTGAAACTTTGATCCTGTTAGAGAGTGGGTATGGTGATATTTTACCCCCGGAACCTAACTGAATCTTCTAACCCTAAAATTTAGATCTTGTGACCTCTGATAACTGTTAATAAATGAAAATTATGTTCTTGTAATTTTAGATTTGTTCCGGAACCTATTAGTGTTAACTATTGTCTTGTAACTTGGTTGTGGACACTTCTAATAAAAAAAAAATTATTCCATAATTTTCATAACTAACCCTAGGTTGTTTCTTGGGTCTCAAGTGGGTTGTTTTAATGGGCATCACACTTGGTATTAGAGCATTCGTTCAAAATCTTGGACCATTGGGCACACTCGAAAACTTGGGACATGAAACTTAAACCTAGTAATTTTTTTAAACCTAGAAAACAACTTAGTTAGAATTTGTATATTTTAGTAAACATGGAAGTTGTGTAAAAATTAGAAAAATGAACTAACTCTTGCTTTGGTTTTTGCATGGGGTGTAGAAAAAGTGAGAGAAAAATTCACAGAGACTCAAACTTACCACCACCACTATCAGATCAAGGTGTAGTAGCTATCCTACCACAAATTCTATAGACCCTTCAGGATGTTAATGCCGCTCTACACAGAGGATTAAGAGGGGGACATGCAACTAGTCATGACATAGCTCCTTCAATTGAGGGTCAAGAATCTCCTCAACCCAACAAGGATCATAGAGGAGAGAACTCCAATGCAAATTCAGCCATAGCAGAGTCACGAGCTAGGGGACGGGGTGATAGAGTTCTAGAGCATAGAGAGAGGTCTCGGAGCCCCAAGCTTAGGGATGAGTGTGCAAAGAGACATAGATTCCATCAGACCACAACAATACATCACATCAGGGAGATCATAAAGCTTCGGCCCTCATACTACTCAAGTGATATGGGTGGATTTCAAGAAAAGGCATGGCTAGTGAGCTTGAGCAGTTGCTTCAAACTTTGTCCTTGTTCTACCAACACGAAAGCTCATCTTACGATCCATATACTGAGGGATGGAGCAGGAGTATGGTGGAGGATAGAGGAGTAGAAGCTCCATGTAGATTCAAATAAAGTGACCTGGGAGCTATTTGAGGAGAGATTCAGGAGTAGGTATTTGTCATGGAGGTTCATACAGTAAAGGATTGTCGATTTCCATGACATCTGGCAGGCATCTCTTTCTGTAGCAGCATATGAGAGTAGATTTCTAGATCTACTCCAGTATGTTGATTATATGCAGGATGATTAGGTGTGGATTCACAGGTTCATCTGGGGCCAGAATTTATATATTGGAGGTGTTGTACAGATCCATTGCCCATAAAAATTAGTTGAGGTCATTGAGAAGGCATATATTATAGAAAAGACTCGGGGGAAGACCCAATAGGCTAGAGACCAAGTGAGGAGCCACATACAACAGATGCATGATGGTAGATCAAGGGGGTCATCACCCATTCCTCATGGTGGCTAGGGTATAGCAAAGTCATCCTTTAGGCCACATTAGCAGTAAAGAACAACAACAACAGTCTTAACCACCTCATAGACCTCCACAGAGAGTTGATGCACAGAGAGGTTAGAGTATGGGGCCTCCTCCTAGGGGTCCCATTATCACATAGGGTGGACCTAGAGCTCAGCCCATAGGATCTCGCTAGTAGAGACCTCAAAAAATTGCAGATGGATCATTAGGATCAACACCATAGGCTTTTAGGGCACCTACTAGAGGTGCTACTCATTGGCGAGGATCAGAAGGATGTTTTGGTTATGGAGTTACTAGACACTTTTGGAGAGATATCCCATAGAACCCTAACAACAAAGGTAAGGCATACATCTCTGAGCCTATGGTTGGTGACATGGGATGTAGCCACAGGATTTATGTAGTGGTTGAGAACCATCAAGCAGAGCATCATAGCACAGTTATTGAGACCACATGTAGCATTGGTGGTATTCCTACCTCTGTATTGTTTGATTCTGGTTCTTCTTATTTTTTCATTGCAACATCTTTAGTACAATAATGTAGGCTGGTGGTAGTTAGGCAGGGTCTTAGTTAGGATGTCGAGATGGCTTAGGGAGCCAAGATCTCTATAGAATCCTTAGTTAAGGAGTGTGTAGTAGATTTGGGACCTTTCACCACTACCTCAGATCTCTATATCCTTTCTTTGGGCTCATATGGAGTCATTTTGGGTATGGATTGGTTATCTACACACAGGGCCAAGATGGATTATTATCACAAGATTATATCTTGTGCAGATGATTTGGGAGTTGAGTCAGTAATTTCAGGGATCAAGAGACCCATTTAAATTCACACCATCTTCACTATGGAGCTTAAGCGGTGTGTGTGATAGGGGTTGTCAGATGTATGCTATTAGAGTTAGTGATAGATCAGAGGATGGGTCTAGTGGACCATCGCTAGATGATCATCCCATTTTGAGAGAGTTTGTAGATGTATTTATAGGGGAGCTATCGGGGTTACCACCCCCACATTACATTGATTTTCATATAGATCTAGTTCCTGGAGTAGAGCCTATCTCACAGCCACCATATCATATGACCACCCCAGAGCTCTATAAGCTCAAGTTGCAGCTTGAGAGTATTTTGGAGAAAGGCCTTATCCATCCTAGTGTATCCCCTTGGGGTTCATCAGTGATATTTGTGAAGAATAAGGATGGATCCTTGCGGTTGTGTATTGATTACTACTAGCTGAACAAGGTAACGATCAAGAATCTTGATCCTCTTCCTTGTATTGATGACTTGTTTGATCAGATGAAGGGAGCCATGTTTTTCTCTAAGATTGATTTCAAGTTAGGGTACCATCAGCTGAGGATTTTAGAGGTAGACATTCTTAAGACTGCCTTCCGCAAGAGATATGGGCTCTATGAGTTCACGGTGGTACCTTTTGGTTTGACTAATGCCCCTGCAGTATTCATGAGTTTGATGAATGGGGTATTCAAGACCTTCCTATATTTCTTCATGCTCATCTTCCTAGATGGCATTTTTATATACTCACGTACATGTGAGGAGCATGAGGGGCACCTTCACCAAGTTCTTCAGTGTCTTCGTGAGTAGCAGCTTTACAGGAACTTGGAGGAGTGTGCTTTCTTTCAAACAGAGGTACAATATTTGGGTCATATCATTTCTAGGGAAGGTATCATAGTCAATCCTTCTAAGATTAGGGCCATTATGGATTTTACAACACCCACTATGGTGACCGAGGTATGCAACTTCATGGGTTTAGCAGGTTACTATCGGAGATTCATTTAGGAATTCTCTCAGATTTTGCACTCTATCACTTCCCTTCAAAGGAAAGGGAAGAAGTTTTTTTGGTCAAATAGATGTGAGCAAGCCTTCATGACTTTGAGGGAGTGCCTCACCACAGAACCTATTCTTGCAGTGCCAGATCCACAAGGTGAGTTCTTTGTTTGCACAAATGCTTCTTTAGCAGGGCTTGGAGGTGTGTTGATGCAGGAGGGCAGAGTAGTGGCTTTTGAGTCTTGCAAAATCAAAGATCACAAGCTTAATTATCTGACCCATGATCTTGAGCTTGTGGTAATTGTGCATGATTTGATTAGATGGAGGCATTTTTTTCTTGGCAGGAAATTCACATTGAGGAAAAATCACTTGAGTCTTTGCCACCTCTTCACGCAGTCGAATCTCAATGCTTATTAGCAGCATTGGATGGAGTTACTATGTGAGTATGACATGGAGATAGAGCATGTGAAGGGGAAGGAAAATGTGGTATCATATGCTCTCAACAGGTAGAGACATGTGATTATGGCCACCTCAGTGAGCATAGATTTATGGAGCAGGATTCTTTAACAGCTTCCTCTTGACAGCTTCTACACTATAGTTAGAGTAGAGATTGAGTCACAAAGACCCCTTGAGGGGAAGTTAGATGGTTTTTCCTTAGAGTTAGATGGTCTTCTCAGGCATATAGGCTGGATATATGTTCCTAGAGATGGAGGCTTGAGGCAGGATATCTTGGTAGAGGCACATCGTGCACCCTATTCAGCCCATCCCGGGGTGAAGAAGATGCACGACACCTTGTGACAGTTATATCAATGGAGAGGACTTTGTCGAGACGTGGCCCATTTTGTGTAAAGATGTTTATAGTGCCAGAGAGTTGAGGCTGAGCATCGACATCTACTAGGCCTTCTCTATCCTCATGCTATACTAAAATGGAATTGGGACACCATTTCCATGGACTTCATTGTTGGGCTACCCATGTCGAGATATCACCATGATGCCATTATGGTCACGGTTGATAAATTGAACAAAAGTGGCCCACTTTTCTTTGGTGAATATAACTTACATAGCTAGAGTAGTGGCATGGGTATATTTGAATGAGATTGTTAGGTTACACAGGATTTTGCGGAAGATCATTTGTGACGGCGTTCCTTTGTACACTTCACATTTCTGGACTACCATGCAATATGTCCTCGGGATGAGGATAAACTTCAGCACAACATATCACCCTGAGATAGATGGATAGACTGAGTGGGTGAATCAGATTTTAGAGGACATGCTCAGGATGTATGTGATGGATCAATAGTCTAAATGGGAAGAGTACCTATACTTAGTGGAGTTTTCCTACAATAATAGTTTCCAGAGTTCCATAGGTATGGCTCCTTTTTAGGATTTATATGGTAGAGAGTGTAGGACACCTCTTAGTTGGGACATGTTAGAGGATAAAGTATCTCTTGGACCAGCTCTTTTATAGTACATAGAGTAGTAGGTGGTGTTGGTCAGGTAGAGATTGCAACGAGGAACATGATAGGAAAAAGAATTATGTAGATAAACATAGGATTGATTGTAGTTTTGATGTGGGAATGAAGGTTTTCTTTCGTGTCAAGCCACATAAGAGCCCTATCCATTATGGAAAAGGTTCTAATTTAGCTCCTAGATTCATTGGTCATTTCGAGATCTTGGAGTGTATCGGCCCTTTCGCCTACCATCTAGCATTCCCACCTAGCTTGTCTAGCATACATGATGTTTTTTATGTTTCATTCCTCAGGAGATATATTAAAGATCCTTCTCATGTGTTATATTAGACATCATTACAAGTGCAAGATTAGGGGTAGGTGATGGTGGATCCTATTCGTATCTTAGCTCATAGGACCCTAGGCCTTTGAGGCAGAGAGGTTGATCAGGTTTGGGTGCAGTGGGATAGATATGATGAGACTACAGCTACATGGGAGGATGCTACTTCATTATGAATTCAGTTTCCACATTTTTTCCAGTGACTTCTAGGAGGAAGTCGAGTCTAAGGGGAGAGGGATGTAGTGTCCAGTTCCCTTTGACACCTACTGATACTAATTCTAATATAGTTGATCACGTTATGGACATTATTATGTTTTGATTTAGTATGATGTTTGAAATTTGATCATATATTATTGTTGATCTTGATTTGGATATGATACATGATGATTATTAGAGACACTTAGACATTGAAGATGATATACTATTTGACATGGATGTTTATGGATGTTTTTTGGACATGTTATTTTGGATATTTTATGATGATGACATAGTTGTTGATATAAATTGTATGTGATAATGTTAAATTACCTTGATGTTGTTGTGATTCAAATACTTAGATGATTTTGTGATTTTATTTGTATCATATTAGATTTTCTGATATGGCCACAAAGCCGAAGGAGGTATTTGTATTTTTTAGGTTAAAAATATCACAACAAAACATTGGGGAATTAGAGACCAACAACAATGGAATTCTAGGTGAATTCGAGAAGCTAACCATCGAAACTTGTTTTGTGTGTGTGTGTTGTATTTTGTTAGGGATTCCAATGGGGGGTATTTCATTTAAATGTGACCATGGGTTTGTGTATTTTATTAATGTGGTTGCTTTTTATTATTGTTGTATGTATTGTATTAGTAATGTGTTCCCTTTCCTTTAATTATTAAAATGTGGTAGATTAATGTGAGAAATCATATGGTTAAAATTTAATTAAATTAAATTAGGATATGGGAAAGTAATAGTGGAAGTTGTTGGTTCCTTGTATTATACATGTAAGGGATGTGTAAGTGTGTGTAAGAGTGTGTAAGTCAGTTTTTTTATCATGAAACACTCCACCTCCATGGAAATTTGAATTTTTCCTTGGGTGCTATTTTAGGAGGCTTGTGGGACAAGTAAAATTTGTTCCATACCTCTAAATTTAATTTACCAGCCATACTTATTGTTGGAAAGGTGATTTTAGGATTTTATAATGCATCTTGTTAAATCATATTGCTTGTTTTGGATTGCACTCTCTTACATTTATTTAATTTTTCAGTCCTTTCAGGTGTGGGATTTTTGGAGTGTGCAAGTAACTTTTAATATTTTTACCCACCTCTTTATTGTGCTTGGGAGAATGAATTTTGTCGTTTGTGTTTGATTGTGAGGATGTGTGATGTGGCATCCTACATGGAACCACATCATCCTCTTTTCTTCCCTCTTCTATATAATTAAAACTCTTTTTTTGTTTTGGGTTGTTGAATTATTTTCATTAACTTCTTTGGGGCACATTTTCTTGTGTTAGAGATCTTGCTTTTGGAAGGATTTTGGAGAAACTTTGTATGTTTGGAGTTTGATGTTTAGAACTGTGTTATTGACTTTCAAAGCTTGTTGTTTGGAAGAAAAAGATACCATGGAGAGGTAGGAGTTTTATCCATCTTTTATGTTGTTATTTTTCTTTTTGTTTTGTGTGAATGGTGCATGTTTGATTTAATTGTTAGCTGGTTATGTAGACTACCATAGGGATGGTGTAGGAGAAGGATATAGGGAATCCATGTGAAGGGGCATAAGGGAATGCCATTTGCATCAAAATTTTGTGGAGGGATTTTGGGTTTGGGATCCACCATGGAAAATAAATAGCTTGTATTTCTTACTTTGTGGGGGGCATAAGGAGGGATTTGTGGGGGACATAAGGATGTGCATGTGATGAATTACTTTAGAGGTTTGTTTTGGTGGATGCCAAATTCCCAATTGGGAGGCATAACCAGCTTCCCCCATAGACCTTTCTCCTTTGGCTTGCATGATCAAACCTAAGTTCTGTTTTGAAATGTCTTAAATGTAGTTGTGAAATATTGTTTTGTGTTGAATTGTGTTTTAAACATGAAATGTGTATGTTGAAAGAATTTTGTGTCTTGTGGAAGCCAGTTGTTGCCATGGGTTGAATTACACCTCTTATTGTATTCTGGTTGGGTTTTTGGGGCCAATGATGAAGGACGGCTTCTCCTTTCATTATAATTCTTGGTTGGGTGGAGAGTGTTGCCTTTCCCCCACTTTTTTTGTGATCAACTTGAAGAAAAAGGAAAATTTTCATCTTGGTTTCTTTGAGCAAAGGAAAATGTAGTTTTGACAGTCCCTTGTGAATTATACTTCATTTGTAACCTTTCCCCACTTGAAGTGGATGAAATTGTAATGTATACTTGTGAATAAATGATGTTGTAATTGATTATGGATATATATACTTGAATTGTGAAAGACATTTACAATTTTTTCATGTTTATTTGAAAGAAATAGAACTCAGTTAATTACATTCAAGGAATGGAAGAATGTAAAGAAGTATCTCTTGTTAAAATTAATAATAAAGAATTGCAAGTTCATCTCTCATTTGCATTGTTGTGTTGAGTTGGAATATCAAATTGTTCTTGTAATCTTTGTTTAATTGTAAAGGAAAGAAATATATATGAAGGAAGTATATTGTTTGGTTTCTTTTAGAAATATATTAAATTGGAATCATACCTTGTAATTTAGATTTGAAATGGTTGGGTTATAAGAAACTGAATGTATTAGATTAGTTTAGAAATGAAATGCCACACTTTAATGATAAAATCAATATACAGATTTAAAAGAAATAGATCTCTGTTGTAAATTTAAAACTGGCAATTAAATTTATTCAAAATGTACAGCTTAGGTCTGCACACAATAATCAACTTGGAAACATTAAAAGTTGTCATGATGTATTATCAATGAACTCCAATTTCCAAAGAAAACTTAAGAAAACAATTTAACCATTGCCAAAATCGAGCCAAATCCCTTTCATAGTCGTTTTCTGTCAATTGTCAAAAAAACGTGAATTGAAAATCAAACAAGAAAATTTACCTTCTTAAAACACTTTAAATCCTTCCTAGATTAATCCTCCATGTCTATTTGGCATGTCAAGTAAAGAAAGAGATCAAATTGAATTAAATTGATAAGTTAAAATTTTCCAGTTGGCTGTTTAAAATCTTGCAAATCATTTTTGCAAAATTGGCCCATTAAACTTTATCAAAATGTAAAATTTATGATTCCTTTGCAAGGAGGGCATCCAGAGATTTCTAGAAAGTCCTCGTTTGCAAAAAACCAAGATTTATATTTCAATTTATGGCCCTTTGACATTTTTTTTTTTTTCTTGGCGGGAAAATTTGGGAAAAGTTCCCTTCGCGGGCCTGCGGCCTGGAAATTTCCCATCGAAAAATCCTTAGAAAATTTTTGAAATTTTTTCAGGAAAATTTTATCATTTTCCTCCACCAACCCTTTAGCAAATTAGAGGCTACTACATGTCCTCATGGGGCAGTGGCATAGGAATGGCATCATTTATGCCCTTGGGCCTTTTAAAAAAAAATTGGGGAAATTTTTTGACTTTTACCCCACCATCCCGTAGTCAACCAGAGGATGCCACGTGGCACCTTGGGGTGATAGCAAAGAAGGGAAAACTTCATCATTTTTTAAATTTTTCCTTTGGAAATTTTTTAATAAACTCCCTGTGACCGTGTGCTCCCACCCTCACCTTGGAATGGTCCTTCCTCGGATGCACGGATCTGCGCGTGCCAATTACCCCTTTTTCCCCTTAGTCTAAGTTGCTCCAAAAACTCCACTGCCCTGCCCTTCCCTCATCCTTTCCCCACATGGCTCAGGGAGTGCCATGTGTCCCTAGCAGTAGCAGAGGCATGGGTGCAAATGAGAAATTTCCTCCCACATAAGGAAAATTTCCAAACGTTGTCGTGCGACCTGCTAACCCGAAATTTGCTTATCACCCCTGCTTGACATGTGTCCCCTTGGGGAAAATTTGATCCCTAGAGTCTGCCCATCCATAGCTTGAGTTTCTTAAAGAGTTAGGAGGAATTATTTATATCATTGAAAGGTGAGAAAATTTACTATCTAATGGGAATAATTTAGGGAAATTTTTAATGCACTAAGTATGAGAAAAATCAAGTTGAAACTATAAGTCTATTAGAGAGTGGGTATGGTGATATTTTACCTCCAGAACCTAACTATCCACTCATGAAAGTCAAGACCAACCTTCTAATGTAACTACACTACTAAATTAGAAAGAAGAAGAATTTTTTGGCTTGAATATTGATTCCTCCACTATAGCATTCAACACATGTTCCAAGAAAAGGGACAATAGACCCACAATCTTCCAAAACTGATTAGGCATCTACTTCTCAGTCCCCAACACAAATATCAGATGATAAAGGCACAGGAAAGAAATCACTGGAAGTATCCATGGATGATTCTACAAGGAAAGATGGGACTTCAAGTATCACAATGCCCAATAGGCATTTTCCAAAAGAAGACTCCAATGCCCCAAAAGGTATTAGCAAAGTTGGGGAAATTACGTTCAACATTATGGAGAAAATGAAGAATACCAATTTGATTGTCATGATGTGGGATGCACTCTCAATCCCTTCCTTGAGGAACTTGCTACGAGAGGCTTTGAAAAACTTTGGCAATACCAATAGATCAGCAGGTCAAGAAGTAGTAGTGGCAACCAGCTTATGCCAACTCGAAACAAAAGTATTAGCTAAGCCCAACAAGCCTCCACCATTCTATATCTCGCTGATTATTGGTGATCATTTGGTACACAATTGTAATGATCGATTCTGGAGTCAGTAGTTCTGTAATGCCCAAACAGATCACAGATATATTACAAATTCCATATACTCCAATTTCAAGAGGAGTTTTTCAACTAGACGGTACTCTAGTCCAAACTGTGGGGGTCATTAAGGGGCTTCAGCTTACTATCCATGCATGTCCTAGCTTGACATTCACACAAGACATATGTGTTATTGATCTCCCTCCCCTTTTTTCCATTTTCTTATCACGAGAGTTCACTGCCAAGATGGGTGGATATTTGTCATCAGACTGGTCACATATGATCCTTAGAACTCGGTACGGGATGAAGGTGACTATAAGAGCTGAACCTATTTGTCATAATCATGTGGAACCATACACCGCCAAACCCATAAATGGAAATTATGCCATTGGTGACCCAGATGAAGAAGATGTAGATCATGAGCCAACTACTCTCACAGAGGAAGTTCCTGACATAGTGCTTGATGAAGTAAGTATCAACCACCAATATGATCCCTATGTTGATTTATTAGTAGATGAAGAATCAGGTTTGTTGCTCTTGGAAGAAACAGAATTGGGGACATACTGCATTCATGAAGAAAATACCATCATACCTCAACTTGTTAAGGCATCAAGTGATACAAAAGGACTGTGGAAAATGTTCTTTGATGGCTCATGAAGTAAAAATGGATCTGGTGTAGGGGTTATGTTAATTTCTCCAGAAGGAGACAAATATTTCTCTTCCTTTCAGTTGCAGTTCAGCTGCACTAATAATGTTGCTGAATATGAAGCTCTTATACAAGGAATTCAGCTAGCCCAAAGAAGAGGAATCCAAACCTTGACCATCTTTGGTGATAGTGAATTGGTTGTGCACCAAGTTATAGCCCATAGTGCATCAAAAAATGATCTACTAAGGTCATATAAAAATCAGGTTTGGGATCTGATAGAATATTTCAAAGCTTTTGGAATTCATGCAATCCCCAAGAAGCAAAATCAAGATGCTGACAGGCTTGGCTACTATTGGCTCCTAGTATGATGTACCTATACGGACATCATGAAAGAAGAGTAGAAAGACAATCAAAATGGTGGTCCATCCCATAGTACCAGATAATGTAAGTATCTGGTAGGTGTTCGATAGTGATCAATAGATTGTTCTCTTCCTACACAAGAAGCTAGATTTTGTGCCAAACATCAAGATAAACTTCAAAATTCTTGCGGTGATCAAATTATATAGCTTGAAAGGAAACAAACTGGCCAAAATGCCTAGTTACATTGGAATCCATCTTCAATTTAGATGATCAAGCCAAATGACAGAGCACTAATATGGTGGTCAAGGAGGAGGATTTTGAAGAGGTTGAGGTGGCAAGTGATTTTTTAAAAAAATTTGGTAAGGTATGCACTACTCAGGAAAAGAAATCTTTCATTGAACTATGTCAAGAGTATCATGATATTTTCACATGGAGCTACAAATACCTGCGTGGTTTTGATCCTAGTTTAGCTCAACATACCATTGAGCTAGATCCTAACTCTAAGCCAGTTTGTCAAAAATAGAGGCCAATCAATCCCAAAATTGAGCCGCTAATGAGGAAAGAGCTAACCAAGCTTATCAAGGCCTGCATAATTTTTCCCATCAAGCATTCCTCATGGGTAGCCAATCTGGTGCCTGTAAGGAAAAATAATGGAGAGATTCAGCTGTGTGTGGACTTTAGGGATTTGAACTACGCCTCATTGAAGGATCATTACCCTCTTCCGTCAATGGAGAAAATCCTCCAAATAGTGGAGCAGGGGCTCAAAGGTTTTCTTTGCTTGATGGATATTCAGGATATAATTAGATTCTGGGCCAAGAATCTAATCAATTCAAAACGGCTTTCACTACTAAGTGGGGCACATATGCTTACAACAAGATGCCATTTGGGTTGTCCAATGCAGGGGCTACTTTCCAAAGAGCCATGGATATGGCCTTTAAAGGACTAATCAATGATATTATCTTGGTTTACCTTGATGACATAACTGTCTATTCCAAGCATGCCGAAGATCATATCACACATCTAAGGAAGGTTTTTTCAGAGATGCAAAGAATTTGGGGTCTCACTGAACCCTAAGAAATGCATTTTCGTAGTTCAGGAAGGGAAATTGTTGGGACATATTGTTTCAGCAGAGGGATTATCCATTGATCTAGCTAGGATTCATTCCATTATGTCCTTATCTCTTCCAAGTCACAAGAAAGGTCTCCAAAGTTTCCTGGGAACCATAAATTTCGTGTGGAGATTCATCCCTCAGTTTGCAACATTGGCTAAACCACTCATGGCCATGCTAAAAAAGAACATTCCATTCTCATGGATGAAGGAGCGGAGGGAGAGTTTTGAGGCTATCAAAATGGCCATTTCCCAAGCTCCCACACTAGTAAATCCCAATTTTGACAAAGATTTCATCCTCTATGCTTTCGCAGGCCAGGAAAGTATTTCAGGAATTCTAACTCAGTAAAATGATGATCTGATGGAACAACCAATTTCCTTTTTCAGTCAGTCTCTCAAGGAATATGAGCTTAAATATTCCTTCGTTGAAAAATAGGTCTTTGCAGTCATTCAAGATTTGAAAAAATTTAGGCACATGTTGTCCAACAACAAAGTCCACTTAATGGTCTCTCATCCTAGCGTCAAAGACTTTTTGTTGAATAAAGAGATGAATGAGAAATGTGCTGGGTGGATTACAAAAGTAATGGAGTATGATGTACACATTAAAGTCACTAAGCTTGTCAGGGGCAAGGGTTTATGTCAATAGTTGGCTGTGGACATGGAGATCAAGGATACAGAAGATGTTACACTCCTGAATGTTGAGGAAGGCAATGACCAAATCGATTGGTTGACTAAGATGCAAAATTTCCTCCTGTTAGGGGTATATCCTCCAAGTATAGATAAAATTCAATGATGCATTTTCCATCTCCATTCCATTCCATATGCCTTGGTAGATAATTTTCTTTTCCAAAAATATTTGAACAATGCTCTTTTATGTTGCATCAAGCCAGAGCAGGTGAATAGGATGTTAGAAGAATTTCACAATGGTCTGTCTGGAGGGCATTACTCTACACGCACAACTGCTACCAAGATCATGCAAGCCAGTTATTATTGGTCAGACTTGTTCAAAGATGCTCATATTTGGGTAAGGAAATGCAAAGAATGTGCTCTGTTTGTAGGTAAACAGAGGTTGACATCTCTCCCTTTACATCCCATTCAGGTAGATCAACCTTTCATTCAGTGGGGGTTAGATTTTATTAGAATGATCAATCCTCCTTCTAGAGACAGACATAAATGGGTCCTAGCCATAATAGATTATTTCACTCACTAGACAGAAGCAGTGGCGTTGATAGAGAGAAATGAGAAGATTGTTCTTGAATTATTAGAAAATATAATGACAAGGTTTGGTTATTCCATTTACTATCATCTCTGATAATGCAATGGATTTTCTTGGTCTAAAGTTAAGTGAGTGGGAAGTTATGAATGGGGGTCTATCTCAAGACTTCATCCAATTACTATCCACAAGGAAAATGGGTTGGATTGAATCTAGTAATAAGAACCTCATAAGGATCATCAAATGGACGATGGAAGCTAACAAAAGGACTTGGCATACACAACTTAAGACTTCCTTGTGGGTGGATCGAATCACACCTAAAAAGGCCATTGGAAATTCACCTTTTATTCTGGTATACGAAAGAAGGGAGGAAAAGCTACCAATCTCCTTGGAGTTACCTTCTTTGGAATTGGCTCATCAACTCAAAGTTATGTAAAATGGCTCCTTAACAGTAAGGTTTTCCCTAAACTCATGGAATTAGAGGAAGTTCAAGAAAAAGGATATGAAAACTTTAAGCCAACATCAGGCTCAAGTTAAGAAATCCTTTGACAAAAAACTTCTGATAAGCATTTTCAAGAGGGATACTTGGTTCTCAAATGGGATGAAGACCAGAGCCAAACTAGGAAAGCATGCCAAGTTTGACACCCTCTGAAGTGGGCCTTATATTATTACAAGTTGCAAAGAGGTGAATTCAATTTCATCTATCCAAACTCAACAGAGAATAATTTCCCATTCATGTGAATGGGATACATCTCAAAGCTTGCTTTTGAGATTGTTCCACCCTGTACAGTGTTCTTTTCTTTTCCTCCAAGTGCTTTGCACATTGTTTGTTTTTTTTTTGTTTCTTGTGTATCTTTTTTTTAGGACTCCCTTTCCCAATGTTTTGTTAAGGCTACTGGTCTAAAAGCTTAGCAAGAAAGATTTCCCTAGAGGTCACCAAAAATGTTAACATTTTAATCTACCTTGAGAAGAAGATGTCAAAAGTGGTCAGATTTTTTTATAGAAAATTCCTTTGTAAAGGAAAATCCCCCTGAAATCTAAATCCAACTTTTGACTTTGGATTTCAGAGATTTTCTCTTTCAGAGTTTAATGGCATGAGTCTTTGAAATTGTGTTTCAAATTTCCGAAGTTTGAAACCCCAAAAGTTTGAATTTTGGACTTTTGGGCTTTCAGGGTTCAGAGTTTTTGCTATGTAATTGACAATTTTTTAACCCAGAGTTCCGAAGTCTGAAACCCTGAAAGTCTGAAATTTTAGACTTTCGGGATTTTTGGGTTTCAAAACTTTTTGCCCCATTTTTTGGTTAAATCTCTTTCAGACTTTCAGGATTTTAGGTTTCAGAATTCTTCGAGTCATTTTTAAGATTTTAAATTTCAGACTTCTAAAGTCTGAAAGTTTGAAAGTCCAAATTTTTGGACTTTCGGGTTTCAGAAATTTTCATTGCCAATTCACATTTTTCATCTCCCAATCTTTGAAGTCCAAAATCCTAAAATTCTAAATTTTTAGAATTTCAGGCTTTTAGGTTTTAGACTTTCGGAAATCCTTCGTGCATTTATTTTTTTCACTAACCCCGTATGGATCAAATTTTTGCCATTAATGTCAGGTTTTCTATTTAAACTTGGTTTTTACTCGTCATTTTTACCTGACACATTTTCTCTAACATTCATTTTGTTGTACCTTTCAACATCATTTTCAAGGTATTTTAACCTTGTTATTTTCCTTTTGGTTTAATATCTCTTATTTTTCATTTTTGTTTGTTTTCTTTGGTTCCTCTTCTCTGTACCTCTCGGAAATGATAAACTCATTACCCACCATGTTTCCACATTTGAGTTTCCACAGGCATTCAAAGTTTTCAAGGGTTCCTCTCAAGTTCTCCATTTTTCACCTCTCAGTACATTTTTTCAAGATTTTGGAGATCAACATTGTTTGGTAATTTCTTTCTCATATTTTGAGGATCTGGTGGTAGATATTCTTTTCAGAACTTTCATTCTAGTACTTTCTCAGTTTCAAATATTTCCATTTTAGAGCTTTTCATTTTGGATCTTTTCATTTCAGGTTTTTGGAAGTCAAGCTTTAGGAAATTTTTCATAGTTTTGAGAAATTTCTAATTTGGAGGAGAACTTTTTCTTTAAAATTTTATCTTCGAAGAAAGTTTTTGGGAATTTCACTTCAGAGAAATTTTTCAGAAATTTCACTTTTGGAGAACTTTCTTTTTTAGAACTTTCAGAGTTTTTCTCTTCAGGACTCTTCAGTTTGGGTTTTCGGAATTTGATATTTTTCAAGAGTTCAGGACCTATCTTTCAGAGTATTGCACTTTGAGTTTCAGACTTCTCTTTTTTCAGGATTTTTCAACTTCAGCTTTCATTCAGCATATAGAGCTTGATTTCTACTTCTACATCAAAGGGAAAAGGAAAAGATGAAGTATTCATTTCTTGGAGTTACTCCTCACTCCTGTCCTGTCTTTGACTTAAGGAATATAGGGGACACTTGACCTAGGGAAAAATTAATTTTCTATATTTCTTGGGAAAGGGTAAAGGCTCTGAATAAGAAATCATGGATGCAGGCCATCTATGACAAGTGGGCTTTCCCTTGCTACCAGTTTTCCCACATCCATGCATTGCCCAGAGTTTGTTTTAGCTGCAGCAACTTCCCACTTTGACAAAGAATCCATGTCAGTTAAAGATGATGATGATAAGGTAGTAATCTATTTGGACCCATAACTTCTTCAAAGATATGGTCAAACTTCCCGATGTTGAAGATTATGCCATAATTTCGCAAGAGTCAGTAGTGGAACATTGGGACAAGGAAGAGGAAGTATGCATGAAAATCATGATGAAAACTTATCTGGCCAAGAGCTTCACCAAATTACCCAAAACCATGCATCATTTATATTTTATTCAGGAGGTCAATGATCTTATTTTGCTACTAAGTAGAGTTTCAGGTCTCCCTTCTAACAAAGGAATTCCAAGAATGGATGTTCTTGTACATCGCTGCCATCAAGAAGAATAACAAGTTTATCCAATGGGGGGAGCATATCAGTAGCTCCATTTGCTATCAATTGAGCAAGGTGATTTCCACAAAGATATCTTCTATATGACATCCTTCCTTGGTTTATGTGGCCACTACTACGGGAGATTTCTCTGGGTTGAATACTAAAGGTAATTGCAGCACCTCCCAAATTTATGATTTCTATCCCCAACTCACATTGAGTGAAGGGAGCAAGGCATTTTTGAAGGGTCAATGATGCCTTCTTTGTGGTTATACTCTACCATTTTGACAAGGATTTATAAAACCGAAGGATTTTTGATGAAGCCTTCAAAGAAGTGTGCATGAGTGGGGAGCCATCTATTTACAATTCCATACATTCACTTACATTTGGGTTCTAGGATTTATAGGTGTCCCCAAAATATTACCAAGGTGCCCCACTAATAAATGGGTTCTACTAGAATTAGTCCAATAATTGTTGGATTATCACCAAATTCCAAAAACAAATGCCACAAATTGGGAATGCATTTCCCTATTTCAATTGGCAGATACACTTTCCTGAATATTCATAAGGAAAAAAATGTGGATGTAGAATTGGCCGTAGTGACCTTGCGGACCTTTCATCCACGAACTAATTTCGATTATTGGGGTAAATTTAGTGAAAATGGTCAGTCCAGTGCCCATGTGCCCTAATTGAAGGATATCTAGATTCTTTTTTGGGATGAATACATCGTCTAACAAAGGGATTATTAGAGGTTGACCGTATATGAAGTTTGGTAGTATGGTTTGGACGATGTCCCAAAGGATGCACAAGATAATGATGAGGTTTTAGATGTGGTGAAATAAAATAATGATAATATTTTTAATCAATCATTTTCCTAGATTGTTTGGTATGTAGAGTAATGTTGCAATACAAAGGAGAGGGTGGGGTCCATTCTGCAGAGAACTTACAGTTGGTTGGTTACCTTAGGAATTTCACCCAACAGAGTAGAACAACCTACAAATATAGAGGCCCCACAAACTATTATTCAATCAACACTCACAAAGGGGAAAAGGCCAAGCCAAAAAACCCATATGACTCCCAAAAATATTTCATTTGTTGTTGGTGTCTCATCTCTCTCCAAGGCTCCTATTTCCAAGGCCATGTCTCCTGCAACACCTGTGACAGAATTTGTTGAAGTCAGCGACTCCCCTAGTATCTCCCAAGATCCATCACATCTTATTCCTCCATTTTCACTTCCAATATCAGTTCCACTTCCAAAATCATTTCTTCCTTCCCATCTTCTTCCATGGCCCAAGTTTTCTCATCCCTTCCAGTTCTCTCAGCTGGAGAAACTATCAGGTCACCCATTTCTTCTTCATTTCCATTAACACTTTCATTTCCCTCCACCTCAATCCCAAACATCATTTTATCAACTCCTGTGGCTATTCTTATGTCCACCCCGTCCATCATGGCCACTTCTACCCAAATATAAACTAATGTTTCTAGTACTCTTGTCATATCTAATGTTGTAAGGATCAAATCTACTGACCCATCTCCATCAGTATTAGTTATTCCTAAATTTTTATTTAGATGGAATCCAAAGAAGAAGTAAAGTGGGTGCCTATGGGAGATGTCATATATATTAGTAAATTGAGAACAAATGCCCAAAAGATAGGCCAAGAGGCCAAGAAATGTTTCAAGTCTGACAGTGAATCCATATGGAGAACAAATTGTAGAGGTTGTTACTCCCTATTGAGGTAAAAACTAAAGAGACAATTACTACGGAAAATTATGGAATCTCTCAATTTTTGTTGGGAAGATCTACTCATGAAGGATCCAAAAAAGATGTACACACTGCTCTCTCGGGGCTTTGCTTTAAAAATATGACAAAGATAAGGCCACAAAAGATGAACTCAAACTTAAGTGTCGAACAACTCACTTCATTTTTATGTAAATTAACCCAACCAAATCCATCTACTAAAGTCTCAACTACTACGGCCATGACAGTTTCTTCTACCATCGATGACATTTCTTATCATGACACTCGAGAATCTAGGCTAGAAAGGGAGATCATTAAATGGATAGATTGAACACATACTGTAAGAAGTTAATCATTTAATTAAGGAGGCTATCGAAACATATAATGATCTGTAGGTTGGGAAAACTAGCTATTTGCAAAACTGTTAACTTTTCCTCTTTTGCATTAAAAGCATTGACATGTGATTTGTCCTAAGAAGGTGTATTCTTTTGACTGTTAGAAATCATGCTTGCCATGGATAATTTATTTCTGTTCTTGGATTCATTTTGCTGAAATGTTGTTGCTTGCAAGGAATCCATTCTGTTTGAGATAAGAAAGGTTGTAAACTGGTAATGTTGTTTGCAAAATTATCTCTTTATAATAACGAAACCTTGATCAATTTCATTGATCTAAGGTATGTTTTAATTCTTCTTACCTGATCTATATGGTAAACTGACATTCAGAGGTTGAAGGAAATAAAGGACTGAACTCTTGTATTTATACAAATTCTTTGATCTTATTGGAAGTTCTTGCTTTGCATTCTGTTGTAAGTAGTGTGCTCGGATCTTCTTGCTAATTTCTCCAGGACACTGAATGGCGTAAAGAGGATGGAGGTCTACTTCAGGACTATTGAGGGTAATAACCTAAGTCCTAGATCTTTAAGATCTATCCTAACGGGATTCTAACCTAAGGTAAACTAGACCTACCTTATGTCTATGTTTACACTAATCTTGTTGCATCCTAACCTAAGTTGTATGTTTTACAAAGTTGGGGATTTGGAAATAACCTAAGATAACTATAGGTTTATTTCTAACCTATTACCTAATGCTAAATTGGTATGGGGCATGGTCTATCCTAAGATGGAAAATTTACCTAAGGCAATGTTTATAAACCTAAGGTAAATACTTTCTAAACTAACCTAAGGTCGGATCCTAAGCTAATGATATCTATCCTAAACTAATGCAAAGGATAGAAAGGGACCTAAGGGGAGTCACATGGAAAATATGAGATGGTGGTGATGGTTTCTAAGTCATTTATTTGATTTGATTTTTGAATTTAAAACATTACGTACTGTCAGTTTGACAGAGGCATGGAAACTAGAGGGGATCCTAGTTGGCACCATCTCTAAATTTAAACAATGCATGTTCTCTTTGAATTTAGACTCACCAATTTTAGATGGCGGTGGCATGGAGATATAGATGGGAGACTGGAAATTAATGACATTTATGGTCATCATTTTTGGTGAGAAAACCACCTTGGAAACCATGCGAGTGGATTTGTTGGGAGTTGTTTGGTCTTTCATGCATTCCGATTTTTTCTCTGCATGGAGCTATCTGGTTCTTCGAACCAGCAGTTCTATTTTCAGTTTGTTGCTATTTTTAACTCCCTTGGACTATTTTTGATCCAATGGAAGTATATGAGGCATTTGAGAAGGAAGTTTTTGGTTGTTGATTTTGTTTGGAGAAGGAGTTGTGAAGGCTCGGCTGGAAATCTTCTTTGAATCGACAGAAGCACTATCAGGCATGATAGGCTCTATCCATTAAGTTTCTCTGCTTTTCTCTAAGTGTCTTCATTAAAACAACTTTTCTCTCATGAGATAAATGGGTTTTTATTTCTGTGATGGTTATTTGGTTTCCTTGCTTGAATATTTTTTGTATTCTCTGATTGAGGAATCTCTGCTTGGAAAGGTAGTCATTGAGTTGTTTTCCTATTTATTTGATGTTGAATCCCACCTTAAATCTTGTGGTGATTTGAGTAATGAAGTGCATGCGTGAATCTTTCTTATCTGTTTGAAAATGGGTTTATGGAAATGATATGTGGCTTCAAGTTTCGAACCAAGTTGTAGTTTGGGTTGTTAGAAGGTAAATGAATACCCTTTATATTGTTACTTCTTGATTTTGTGGAAGTTATGTTACTCCTGTTGGAATTGTATGAAAATGCATGCTTGGATTCAGAGTTGTGTAAACTTGAATTTGTTTAGAGAAATAGTAAATGTGTGCCTTCTTCTTGAACTCATTGTATACTCTATCAGTTCTTTGGATTCGGTATTCGATGGAAGCTGGGTAGTTATTAGGTGTTTGGAATCTCTATTTTTGTGGGTTCTTCTTGTATGGAAACAAGAGTGAATGTTTTATT
Source organism: Taxus chinensis (assembly GCA_019776745.2). NCBI lineage: Eukaryota > Viridiplantae > Streptophyta > Pinopsida > Cupressales > Taxaceae > Taxus > Taxus chinensis. Next base: position 58,790 of record JAHRHJ020003748.1, read on the forward strand.
ATTCCTTTAAACTTTTCAGTTTAAACTGAGTCGCTCGAATTAAGTTCTTTTATGGAACTATGGGATAGTTGTTTCTTGGACCCTTGGATTTTGATGTTACCTTGTTGGGAATACTTGTGTGTGAAGTCTATACTTATGATCTTATTTATTGAGTCTTTCTCTAAGTTCTTGAGTACTGAACTAAGGGATAAAAAGATGAGGTCCTGTTGGTTGGGGACATTATGAGAGTCGGCTTTGTCAGAGTCGATGCTTGGGTTATTCTTGTAGATCTGTTTGAGCTTTCTATATGTTGTTCTTGTTGTCTACTTCCCTGTTGAAGTAGATGTTGATGGTTTTGTATTTCTATCCCTAAACTAGGTTAATCTCTTGAGTTTCTTGCTTGAGTAAACTTGTTAAAATCTGACTGTTGTAATTTCTTGGAAATTTTTTGAATGGGTATTTGAACTTTTGGAGTTGACGGTTACTTAATTGGAACTAACCAAATCGGCTTAGTTTGATAGGTTTTCTGATCTAAATGTGAGTTGTAATAAATAGAATGTCTTGTCTATTTCATAGATGTGTATAGTTAAGCCTGTCCATGAAATTGAAATGTAAGGAATTTAATCATTTCTTTAGCTGACTTGAGCACCTGTTGCTAAGCTATGTTGACCTTTTGTTTTGCATCTTCTTGAAATCAAATCTTGATGGATTCTTTTGTGTACATTATATTGATGTTTTCTTCCATCTCCAAATGTTTACGATTATGATTCAATCATTCTACCATTTTATCTTCACCTAGAAGAAAAGAATAATCTTAGTTTGCATGAGTGTAACTTTGTCAATTTTTAATAAATGTTGTAGACTGTAATTACCCTGTATGGTGATCAAAAATTTTTGTTAATGCATATCCTTTTTGATATGGGTATAATATTACTGTCGTTGGTTGTCCATGATGGGAAACCTTGCTTAAATCTGTTTCAACCACAACAGTCACACATTTTGTTTAATCTCTTCTTATATGTGTTTTCTTTTATAAAGAGTTTGGGGATGTAGTGATTGGGTCTGCATTTTCCTTTGCGACCTTCTTCCCATGTGATTGAATGTAAGGAATTCCCTTTGATCATGTCATTTGACTCCTTATCTTTCAGTCTCTGAGGTAAAGTCTGATCACTACCCCTTTGGAAATTATAGGAGGTTATGTGTTGTGTTCTCTTTTATGAAGTTGTGTATGGGGATTCGGGTTAACCAAATTATAAAGGAAGTTCTTAACTATTTTATCACAGTCGTCCTTCTTCTTTTGGGTAAATCTTGTCATAAGATTTATTTGGTTAAGTTGCACTACTTTCTTTAATGCCTTGAGTAGTCATCATTACTACTTGCTTATTCACTTGACTTGTGTTAAAGGTTTTTAATATTTGTGATAGAAGACTAATGTGAGATGTTGTGCATTGAGTAAATACTATCCTAATGTTGATGTATGGCCTAACTTGAGAAATTAGGCTATGTCTTGGATTTGGATTAGGATGTCACATATGATTAGGATACATAAATCTTTTTGAACTGGAATGAGCTGACTGTAGTGTGAAAGACTGAGTTAGAAGGTTCCTACTTTTAACTGTTTTGGTTAAATAGTGAAGTTATTTGTATTTCAAATTCAGATGAATTGTGAAGGAAATAATTAGAAGGTACTTTTATTTGATATGGATAAGTGTATTGGATGGAACATTATTTATCTGATATCATGTTGTAGATTGTTGATTACATCATGATATTTCCTTGAATGTTATTCAAATTGATTAATTGTTCTTCTTTTATGGTTGTTATTACTTATGATTTATTTTTCTGCTTGACCTCACTGTTTCATTAAAGCAGAGTTGGTTTAATGAAATAGTTAGTTGAAAGCATTTCATTTTAATGCTTAGTGCTTATCATGCTCAGTTCAATGAACTGACCCGTGCTAGCAATTTTTGCAGATGGACTTCGTAAGTGATAAAGGAAGGCAATAAATTTTATGATGTATTGGTTACTTATAAGTCTTGGACCATTTATAGAGAATTCTAATTTATTATTGAGATGTATTGAAGGAAGAAAAGTTGTATTCTTAAATGATCTTGATGCTTGTTGACATGAAATATGTCAGTAATGCATAGTCTTGTAAAATGTGTATTTTATCATGATGAATTGAAAAGACTGAAGTTACTTAAATTGATTATGTCAATTCTCTTGTTCATAATATGAAGGAAATTTGTAATCCTATCTTTGATGTTGTCATTCATATCTGATTGGATCCTTATTTCTGTTGTTATTGAATAGGTTGGATAAATGGGAATTAGTACAATTTCCCTTACTTGAATGCAACTTACTAAGTTGCATGTATTGATGTTCTTTACCTAATCTTGTATGGTATATTATGATGTTATGAACGTATAGTTAAAATATCAGGATGTGTGAATTGGATAAGGGTATAATAAATCCTAATACTTAACCATAATGAGGAAGGTTCTCCTCCTCTCAAAAGGATACAAAATAAATGAATGGTATATGAGTTTGATAACCATTTAGACTTCATATCTATGAAGTCTATCATAACAGAACTGTTTTGGTTCTTATACATTCCTTGAATGGTTGAGACACATTAATTAAATCTTATGATAGATGTTGTTTCTGTTTTCGATTAATTGCACGTTAAGAAAAAGTTAATGAACATAAAATCAATCATAGGTTAAGAGGTTTCATATTAATTAACCAACTCAAATAAGGATGGAAAACTTAAAGGTTGTTGGAATTAGGGTTATGCAAGGTTGTTGTGATTTGAATCTTAATCCAATGGTAATTAAGTGGATATGACCTCTTGAGGTGTGTAAATCATGATGAAGTAGTTCTGTCAGATGTTGGCACATGCCAACTGTAGAACTGTACCTTCATGAAGACTTGGGTCTTCACGAGGATACAGTGTTGTAGTTGACATGTTGCAACACCCTTCAACATTGGTTCATCTAGATCTACTCAAACCTGGACTTGAACTTAGTTTCTCTCTAGATTGGGCTAAGGATATGATTTAGCATAGGAAGTGACTCTCAATGACTTAGGGTAACTTGGCACATTCAATTGACTTAGGTCGAATGAGTATGCCCATATACCCTAGGTCATCGTGAGTGGTTCCCTATACCAAATTATATCAATAACCTGGGTTAGGGTCAAACCTTGGACAAGTGGACTGACAGAAGTCAGTAAAGACCATTCTAGATAACAGATGAGTGGGGTGAAGGACGTATTCTGATTAGACGAGTATGTCATCTAGGAATAGTAACATGAACAGTATGTTGGAAATATTTGGCCAAAGTATCGCAAGTGTGCTGGTTGTGTTGTCCTGTGTCACCTAGTTTGAGAAATGTGATTTCAGATGAATATGGTAACAAATATTCAGATAGATTTCTTAAACAGAACACTCAATACCCAGAACAGGGTAAGAGAACCAAGTATACATAGTATACCCATAGTATACAATACTTAAGTTAACATGAGAGATCGGTTGGTAACCGAGTCATGAAATGAGAGATCGGTAGCTCACCGAGTCATTTACAGCTGCATATGGTTATCTGTTATGAGATTGATTGGCATGGAATGTGTGTTCTAAATTATGATTATTTAGAATAGAGAACATTATGTATAAAAAAAATTTCCCTTGTTTCTAAAGTCTTAAAATGGGAATGTTAGCTTCATTGAGTATAAGCATCAAATGGCTATGTGGGAAGGAGAACAACAAAAACTTGCAGGAGAGGAAGGTGTAGCTGAACAAAGAAAAAGCTAAGTGGCCATGGAGGGTCAGATCCAAGCTCTGGATCAATCGAATTTGTAGGGTTGACTGATTCAAACCCTTGTAATAAATTTGCTATTTTTATGGGAGCATGCTCCCTTAATTTAAATACATTTGTATTTTTAGAAAAATGTTAGTTAAGGGCCTAGTTGTAATGGCTCAGCCTAAGAACTTATAAATAGTCGAATGCTTTAAGCTAGGGGGCACAAATTATTTTTTGAGTGAGGTTTCTCTTCAATCTTGGAAGAGTGCTTCAGAGAAAAAAATCTTTTAATTATATTCATAGTTACACCTTGCAATTGGGAATCCAATTTATTGTGTTGAATGGTTGATCAATGCTTACTTTGTGAATATATGATTCCTTAGTGTGAGTGGTTAGCTTACCTTTATTTTTGAATGAGTAATGTAATCATCTTTTATATCATTTGTGAAAATATTATTTTCCTTTTTTTGTTAAGGTTGCATTATCATTATTCGTAGCTGCTGAAATAGATGTTTAACTAATGAATGTGTTCATTTCCCTTGATAAATTAACTATATGTTGAATAAAATTTGATCTATCCTTTACATATGCTCAAAGTTAAACAAAGGGAACACATGTTTCTTAGTCTATAGTATTCTATACCCTCTCTAAGCTGCAATAGGTGAAGTTGATCTGTGGTGCACACACCCTCTTTAAATTAACCCTTCCCAAGTATGGCAATACCCTTTATTTGGTGCATCACTGTCCCTAGTATAGTTTCATTTCTATAAATATCTTTCCCTAAAACCCCATGAAGATGTTAGCATAGGACTAAATAGCCTTTTATCACACTAGGAGTAGTAAAGAAATTAGTTTAGGAAGAGAAATTTGTCCTTCTCCGGAGGTTCACCTCAAGCCCAAGTTCCATAGCTTGAGAGGTGATACCATGTGTCCCAATCACACAAAACTTATTATTCACATACTTTCCATTTGGGGGGTGTAAGTATTTTGAGACAATAGATATCAATAAATGGTGAGGAATTTTTGGAAAACAACAGTGACAAGGAGTTTGATCGACAACAAGATAAGTATCATAACCCTTCCTACTGTCCTTTGTCTAGTATTCTTTCTCAAGGGAATTTTGGAGATGTTGCTACATATCATATGTTATTACCACATGCATGTCCACTAAACACCTTAATGGAACCCTTTTGACAAATCATTTCATCACACATTAGAACCAAACATGTTGAGATTCAACCGGGTAAAATATTGAACATTAATAGGTGGATGAAGAATGATGAAGAAGCTAAATTTTTTGATGTTCTAAAAGATCATACTAGATATTTTTCTAGGGACTCTAAATACATGAAAGGAATCCATTTAATTATTTTCACTCATCACATCTATACTAAAAACATTAAATCAGTTAGGCAACATCAGAGAAGGATTAAGCCTACTTTCAGGGACATAGTCAAGCAAGAAATTGAAAAACTATTACAAGTAGGTTTTATCTATCCTATCTCAGATAGTCATTGGGTGTCTCCTCTTGTAATTATTCCTAAAAAGGATAGAAAATAAATATTTTGTGTTGATTATAGGGATCTGAACAAAGCCACACACAGAGATTATTTTCCCTTACCATTCATATATCAAGTTTTGGAAAACCTTACAGGTAAATAATAATTTTCCTTCCTTGATGGATTTAATGGATATAATAAAATCAGAGTTACTACTGAGGATCAAGATAAAAATACCTTTACTTTTGATCTTTTCATCCTTGTTTGGATCTTCTTCTTGCTGCTGTTTTCCTTTACTGGCATTCTGATTTTTATCTTCGCAACATGGATTTGGGAATTCAAGAGGAGGGGTGGGTTGTGAATCAATTGATTTTGCAATTTTTTGTGGTGTTGGGGGAGGTAGAAACTCTTGTTTCTTTAGAGGGAATGGTTGTTTGGAAGGGAAAAGGACAAAAAAATTGAGATGGGGTGGAAGACTAGGGGATGGAGAAATGGAATCAACTTTTGGGGGAGCATATGGGAAAATTGAAGCTTGACACTACTAAAATGATACAGATTGAGAAAAAGGAGAAGAAAGAGTATGAGATGGTGTGCTTACCCGTTAACAAGGTTGTTGAATACTCCTCTCATAGACCTCTATTCCCTCAGTCCACTTTGTAAGTAATGGAAGCATTGCAATCATGAAGTCAACCTTATCTTGAGGGTTGTAATTCCTTGGAAAAGGTCCCACCCATGGACAAGGTGCTCCACAACTAATTCCAAATGCCTTCATTTGTGCTTGAGCCCTGGATTGCACCATGTCAATCTCCATTTTTTGGATTTTTTCCAATAAATCAATATCTTGCATTTGATTGTCTTCATTGTATGCATACCCATGCTCTTGAAAAGAACCATAGCCAAACTGATTTTGGCACTGCTGCTCATATGGGTATGCATACTGATCTTGAATCTACTCAAAATTCTTATTTGAAGGAGTTGTAAAGCATGTTGGAGGTGGATTTGGATGGAACTACTGTTGTAAATGTGAATTCCATGATGGAAATGAAGTCATGATTCCATAACTTCATGGAATGAAAGAATATGGAAGAGATGGAAGGAAGAATGGATGAAAAATGAATGAAAATGAATGAAAAGGAAGGCCTGTAACTTCAGAGATGGGTTGTTTACCAAATGGAGTCGCTAGATGTGTTTGTAATTGCCTCCAAAGGATGAAATCTTCACAGGAACACACCAACCTACAAAAGATGAAGTGGAAGACCTTTAAGGTCCCAATGGGCATGCCAAAACTGTTAGTGAAAATTCACAACACCCCCAAATGAGTTATGGATATGATTTTCTAAGGAAAACGTATCTGGTGTGAATGCACAACATTGAGTTTTCTCTAAGTGTAGGACCTTGCAAATTAAGAAAACTCTCTAGATTGAATCTGGTTCTTACTCCTCTTTTTAGGTATATGCATGCAATCTTTGTAGAGGTTTTGATTCAAAATTCCTACTCTAAAACTTCCAAGGAGACAGGGTTGAGATAAAACAAGGAAATGGAAACAAAACTTAAGCAAAAAAGAAAGGTGATACACCAAATGAGTGCAAAATACCTTACTTTGAAAATATAGACACAAAGCATAAAGATGCAGTAATAAAACATGCACAAATTACCAGAATGCAATGAAGGATCAGAAGGAAACAAACCAATGTAAGAGAGGATTGGAAAATCAATCACAAAGCATGTATTGTCAGTTCCAGGATTAATACAATATGTTCCATTGGCAAAGAGGAAAAAAACATGTTACAATATCCATGGGAGGTCTGAAACTCCTTTAAATCCACCTACTAAGAAGAAAAGAAGAGCTTGCAGAAGCAATAACATCCAACCTGTTACAAATGAGCCAAATCTAGCTTTTAATGGCCAAGCAGAAGAAGAGAAAGCAAAAAGCGTGGGAAAAAATGATTATGAGTTCAACTACTGATAAAATCCCTTCAATTTTTATTGCAAGGTGATGGGATTCATGGAAAAATGCATACGCCAAATTACATTGCTCTACAGATCCAAAAAATTACCCATACTTCATTAAATTTGGTGGTTGAATGTCATTTTTGTATTTTTTGCGTGCCCAAGATGTTTTCTTATTTTTCTCCCAAAAATATTCATAAAAATTCAAAATTAAACCCTCAATCATGTAGGTAATTTTACCATCTTTCCAAATATATAAAGAACGTGAGAATCTAAGCTCTGGATCAAAAGATATGACCCTTTGAAGATTTAGGGCAAAACTGGTAAAATTAGGGCAAAATGGGTTCGCGGGCCAAAATTTGAAAATTTTCCCCTTTTTTGAATTTTGGAAAATTTCCCAAAAAATCCCCACACCCCGCCACTCCAATGCCACATGGTGCCTTTCCATTCACTGATGAAACGTGGGCCAGAGGTCTTTCTTTTCCTTTGATTTTTGTATTGGGAAATTTTTCCCCAAAAAACCCCATGCTCTGCTCTTCGTTGCCACGTTTTGCCTCTTGGTTGCTTGGTCAAGGAACTCTCCTATTTTTTTCCCTAGTGCCTTTTGGCCACTTTGGAAAATTTTTCCAAATCCTTCCACGCCTTTGACCCCACTACTGCCAACTAGACACGTGTCATCCTCTAGTTGGCCCGCAGGCCTTCGTAAATTTCCTTCATCCTCCTCTACAGGCCTGCGGGCCAATTTTTCCTTTACACCTTCGCCAATTCCTTGGTAAATTTCCCAACCTACCTCCACCAGTCTCACCTCTTCCACTAGACACATGTCAGCTTCTAAATGATCCGCGGACCTTGGGGCCAAAATTTTCCTTTGGCCATTTTAGACAAAAAGGGAAAAAATTCCCAAATCTCCCCATGCCTCCTACCAACTCATCTCCTTCTCCTCCGTGGGCTCGTGGGCCAGTTTTTTCCCTTGTGCCTCCTCTAACTTCTTGGAAAATTCTCCAAATTTTCTCTGCTACCCCGACCTCCACTGCCACGTGGCACCATTTCATTGGCTGCGAACCTGCTTAGGGAAATTTTCCCCAAAAAACTCCGCCAAGCCATAACTTTCAAAATATTTAGAATTAGGAGGAAAATTTTACCTTTCTAGAAAGGGGAATAAAAATCCTATCTGATGGAACCATTTCCAAAAACCCTCAAGTACTTGAAATGTGTGAAAATTGAAGTTGAAGCACAAGGAAGGGAAGAATGATGGCAAGTTAGCCAAAATAAGCAAGGGGCTCATTTTGGATAACAAGTACCTTTGCCTATATGGTATTTTCATTTGGACTATGTAATGCTCTAGAAACCTTCCAAAGATTTGTATTATAAATTTTTGTAGACCTAATGAATGATTGTGTAGAGGTATACATGGATGACTTTACTGTACATGGAAACACATTTGATAATACTTTGAAGAATTTGGATAGAGTACTAACAAGATGTGAGGAACACCATTTGTATCTTAGTAATGAGATATGTTTAATGATGGTTGATGAGGGGATTTTATTAGGACACCCCATTTCAAAAAGAGGAATTCAGGTTGACCAAGATAGAATCAAGATTATTTCAGACTTTCCTATTCCCTAAATCCCCACAGATATCAAGTAATTTTTAGGGCGTGTTGGATACTATAGGCGTTTAATTAAGGATTTTAGTAAAATTTCTTCCCCCATATTTAGTTTACTTACCAAGGATTGTGAATTTTGTTGGGATGAAAATTGTCAACATGCTTTTCAGGAAATTAAAGAAAAATTAATCACTGCCCTGATATTGAGAGGACCTAATTGGGAAAAACCTTTTCACATCCAAATAGATGCCTTAAATAACCGAATAGGTGCAGTTTTGGGATAGAAAGATGAAGAAGGGAAAATGTATGCTATTTACTACCTTAGTAAAAATCTTACTCCCACTGAAATAAATTACACTACCATTGAAATAAATTACACTACCACTGAAAAAGACTTTCTTGTTGTGATCTGTGTAATTAATAAATTCAGACATTATATTACAGGGTACAAAATATTTATACATACAGATCACTCAATAATTAGATACTTAATGACCAAACCAGTGGTTAGAGGTAGGATAATTAGATGGTTATTACTTTTACAAGAATTTGATATTACCATAGTAGATAATCTAGGAAAATCTAATGTCGTAGCTGATTTCTTGTCAAGATTGACCACTACAGGGGAGAAAGATCCAGTTAAGGATAACTTTCCAGATGAACAATTGTTTTTTATTTTAGCTGATACACCATGATTTTATGATATGGAAAACTATATTGCAACAGGGAAGTTTCCTCCTTCTTTCACTAAGAAACAAATGAAGAAGTTGATCAAAACCAGTGCATAATTTAAATGGTTAAATGGGATGTTGTTTAAATGTGGTCCCGATTTGGTTTTACGCGGGTGTGTGAGAGAAGATGAAATATTTGACATACTCAGGGCATGTTATGATGAACCAAGTGGAGGACACTTTTTATTAAAAATAACAGCTCATAAGATAATTGGCACTAGCTATTATTAGCCATCTATATATAAAGATGTGAGGAGATATATCAAGCAGTGTGATCCCTATAAAAGGATGGGACAACCAACCTTTACCATTGAAATGCCTCTGTAACCTCAAGTAGTGATTGAACCATTTTAAAGGTGGGGGATGTATTTTATTAGTACCTTTAGTCCTCCTTCATAAGGAAAGGAGAACATTCTTGTTTGTACTGATTATGTGACAAAGTGGGAAAAGGTGAAGGATTTAACAAATGCCACTAAAGAAGAAGTTGTTGATTTCCTTTGGCACATAATTATGATGAAGTTTGGTGCACTAAGGAGTATAGTTTCATATCAGGGGCCAAAATTCATGTCTAATATGATCCAGGCCTTCACAATGTACAATTAGATCAATCATAGGAAGTCATCTCTCTATCACCCACAATCAAATGGACAAGTAGAAGTAACAAACATAAAATTGGAAAACATCATTACCAAAACAGTTGAATTAGGCACAAGAGATTGGGTAAAGAGACTACCAGAGGCTATTTGAGATTATAATACAACTTGGAAGACTACAACATGGTTTTCATCATATGAGTTAGTTTTTGGAAAAAATCCCTTGTTACCTATTGAATTTGAACTACAAACATTGAGGACAACATCTAAAGTGGGTATTGAGTTGGATTCAACACAAAAGGAAATAATTCTTCAACTCAATGAATTGGATGAGTTGAGAATGGAAGCACTTCAACAGACAGAGATAATCCAAGATCAAAGGAAGCGGTTACATGACACACATATCAAGAAAATGTAATTCAAGGTAGGAGATTGGGAATTACTATTTGATTCCAATTACCATCAATTCAAGGGCAAGTTGAGAACCATATGGTTAGGACCCTATCAGATTGAGAAAATATTTGAAAATGGCTCTATTCAGCTACTTCCCATTAATAGTAATAGAAGGACACTTTTAGTCAATAGATATAGGCTAAAACTTTATAGGAATCCTCCTATAAGGGATGAATTCTTCAAGCAGATTGAAGCAAACAAAGAATTTGATCATATGGAAGAACCCAGTTCTTACAAAATGATCAAGTAATACGATGCATGGATCTAAAATAAAGGGAAGAGAATGAAAACCAACAAACGGCATTCTCTTCCCCAAAAATGAAAACTAAAAAAATAATTAAAAAAAAATAAAAAGGGAAGGATTGAAAATCAATAAATGGAGTTCTCTTCCCCCCAAAAAAATCTCTCAAATATCAATTGAAAACCAACAATGGCAATTGGTCTCCTCAATAAATGGCTAATGCAAAACAAAAAGAATTTGTTTGAATTTCAACTGTCTTTTCTAACCATTTTCCTTTTTCACTTTTAGGAAGGATGTTTCATCAGAAAAGGATGGTAATTATGTCTTGAAATTATTAAAGGTTAAATTAAAAGTTCACATATGTGATTATACTTGATTTAAAAAGTCAGTATGATGAGTCATTTAATGTGCATTATAATCAAAAGCAAGTAATCATGAGGTTGATGTTGATAGAATAAGAAAGTGGCAGTGTATTTATAATTACCTATCATTTGGGTAGAATAAACGAAGTTGAGAAGCAATTGTAGAAGAATTTCAAAGAAGAAGCACAAGAATTGTATTTGAATTCCATAGCTAAACCCATCAATTCTACAGATAAACACATCAGTTCTCACAGCTAAACACAATAGTTCCATGTAGCTAAATCCAGTAGTTCTGTATCTAATTATGAATTTGAATAAATAATAATTTGAATCATCCTCTTTTCCATGGGGATTAAAAAGAAGTCAGAGCCAGAGGATGATACCCAACTTCTTGCAGATGAAGAAGTGACAACCATTTTTGGATGAGCAGGGTGGCTGGAGTTCCTAAAAATGTTCTCAAGGTACAATGATGAATTGGTAAGGGAATTCATTGTAAATTTAGAAGAATCCAGAACTAAAGTTAGAAGCATTGCAATTCCTTTTACTGTCAATACAATGAGTAATGTGTCTAGAGTACCAATTGTGCATGTCCCAAATCCTGTCAAGGGAACCTTAAATATCTTGGTGGAAACCTTGATACAGGAGGGGGAATCTGAGCCTTAATATATCTATAACACCAAGAAAATCATAAAGGGGGTCAAAAGGGCCAGCTTTCCCAAACCCTTTGACAGGGTAGCATTTTGGGTAGTTAAGTATTTAACTTACGATGGTCAATTTGGGACTGTGGGAAGAGAATTCCTTAAGATGTTAATATATCTTAGGTATGGGAATTCAAAACCAGAATATATAGTAAATATTCTAGGATTCCTTTTTTACTCCATCTAGACAATGGCTCAGAGGTATTCTTGGGGAGTTGGAACAATCAGACATCATGGGTTAATCCATTTGGTATGCTAGCACCATTTTCTTTCGAAGAAAAATGGAGAAGAAATATGGGAAAAGTTTCTTAACAAGTTTAAGCAAAACCCTGATATTATCAGGAGGGGAATACCAACCCCCTTTTATCCTACAAGTAATTTGGAGATTGATGCCCCTATAGAGGAAAAGAAGGAAATATGTGGGGGTAATGTACCAAAAAGAAGGAGATTTGGAAGAAGGATTAAAGTTGCAGAACCTATTGTTCCTATCAAAGAAACTCCTTCCTCTACAACAGTACTAGGAGAACTAATATTTGTCTTTGACAGTGATAGTTCACCTAAGCTAGAGCATGAAGTGAAATTCAAAAGAAGCTCTAGGAGGAAACACATTTCTAGACATTTTGAAGCTCCCCAAAGAATAATAATTCATAAGAGATCTAGGGAAATTCCATAAGAGATGGAAGAATAGGATGGGTTGGAAAAAGAAGCTACTGATATTTTGGGTAGCATGGCAATGAATCCTCGTGAGCTAAGCAAAACTGAGGTGGAGAAGGAAGATGAAATATTTTAAGAACATGATTTTCAAGAGTTTGGTGAACCAAGAACACTTGTCACATGAAGAAGAAGAATTGGCATCTTGGAAGTAGAAAGGGAAATCCCCTTTGGTAGAAGAGGAATTCTCATTTCCCAATGAACTTTTAGAAAAGGAGGAAAAACAACACTTAAAACAGACTCTATTTTTGTCTAGAGAAGAACTCATCATCAGAGAGAAGGATGAGGAATTAAACTTCCTCAAACTCAAGTTAGAACAAAGGGAAATGCTCATTGAGCAACTAACAAATCAGCTCACAAATAAGACTGAAGAATTGACAATGGTCAAACAAAATCTGATGGAAAAAGAAGAAGAATGTCAATTTTCTAGAAGACCAAGTACTATGTCAACAGTATCTGCACAGACTGAACTGACTTACTAGCCACTCAAGTAGTTGTGACATGATAGATGTAGGGAAATTAATGAATTTAAAACATCAAATGAGGACTTGAGAAACAAGATGGAAGAAGAAAAGAAAGAAAGGAAGAAATGGGAAGAAAAATTCTACAAAGAGGAAGAAGACAAATTTAAATGTCTTGTAAAAATACAAATGGTTTGCATAATGAGTGAAAAGTTACTCACATGCAGGAGACCTTCTCCTGCATATAATGTATTTTTGGAAGAACAATTTATTTACTGAAAGCTATCAATAATTTCATGTGGCCTTCCACATGAAATAAAAGATGAATCTGAGTTCATGACAACCTATTCCTTAGCTAGTGCAGAGTAGAAAAATATTCTCTATGGATTCTATCTCTGTAATCTTATGCTAGAAAAAAACACAGGATTTATGATCAATTTTTATGTAGGGGAAAGCTAACTAAATGCATTTGTTTCTGTTCTTCAAAATAATATTTCATGGAAAGAGAGATATTATGAACATCTATTAAAAGCTAGTTCATCTGGTCTTTGCATGAGGGCTCACTATGGTAAACCATCTGCCTTTGCTATACATTTCAGATCCCATGCCTTTGATATTCAGTTCAAGGCACATTATCTGGCCAGTTTACAGAAAATTATTGATGCCTTCACCTCTTATGAGGAGGAAAAATTTGAAGAGATTTATGATGGATGTTTGAAAAGATGGGAGTTTCTCACAATTGCATTGAGAAGAAGAGAAGTGATATCTCCCACAAACTTAATATGGAGCTTAGAAAGAGCTAAAGCCTTGTGCACACTAATCCCTCAGGTCAATGAAAAATGTAGGGGCATATGGATGGGAATGAGAACAAGGCATCCCCTTCTTCTCACTCCCATGTCTCCATGGAAAAATAGAGAGCCTCAAGATCCCACTCAATTTGAGGAATGGCAGAGGAAAGTAGAAGCAGGATCAAGGTATAGTACTTCTGAACTAAAACACTGGGATATTTAGTTTCAGCCATTTGACCTGAGCAGTCAATTGGAATGTAGAATACACAACCCAAGATTTGAAGAGTAAAGTTTGTAAGGGGACTTACAAACAAGTAAGTATGGGGGAGATGATAAGGCCAAAATATGTCTCGTTAATGCACAATAAATGATCTTATTTTACTCTCCTTTTTATCAAGTTTGACTACATTTTGTGACTTTTGTTTGATCTAATGTAAGTTAGGATGTAATTTTCCATCTTTTGTTGAATTTAGTTCTAAATTTTAAAAGCTCTGTAATTCCTAACAAAGTGTGTGGAAATTCAGTTTTTGTAATAAAACAGGTCATAATCAGTCAAAGAACGAAGTATGAAGTGATCAACATGTTTTTGGGAGCCTTGGCTTCAATACGGCTTAGTTCCGGAACTTCCAGACTTAGTTCCAGAACTCTATCACACATTTTATGAGAGCTTAGTTCTGGAACTATCACTTAGTTCTGGAACTCCAGCACTTAGTTCTAGAACTCCTGCGTTTAGCTCTGGAACTTTCACGGTTAGATCAAGAACAATCCCCTTTAGTTCTGGAACTTCTCCAAAGTTTTAGAACCAATGGGAATCTATTTATTTTAACAACATCCAATGATAGAGAAATCAATGAGCCTTTCAATCAGGAGAAGATCAGAAGATTTCTGATTCTTCATACTCGAAGATCCAGGGATAACTTATCAGACAGCTATACGTCCAGCAAGGTTCCAAATTCAACATCTATTTTGGGCATAATTCGGTTCCATCTGAATCGGTAGAACAAATATGGTTGTAAATGCATCTTTGAATATATATATATATATATATATATATATATATATAAAGACCTATATAGATAGATTTAGATATAGAAGAGAAGAGAGAAATATACATACAGATACATAGAGATAGAGATATAGAAAGATACAGTACGTTTTTGTAAGACAAAACATTTCAGCAATAAAATAGCCACTTCGTTTTGAGAGAATATTACTTTGTCAAATCCTGATTCAAGGTGGAGCAAGGGCCCACTCCTCTAAGAACCAAGATTCTCGTTTCATTGGTATTTATATTTCTAAAGAAAATAGTGTAGATCTGTTAATTCTGTAAATCCTTTTTATTCTTTAAGTTAAACTATGTTTTATACTTGTCCCTATAGGTGTTATAGACTAGATTTTCATTTCCTTGCAATATTTTCACAACATTTTCAACCATGTGTTTATTTCCAAGAAAAGTGTGTTTACTTATACATTGTGTGTTTATTTCCAGAAATCTATTTATTCTATATGTGTGTTTATTTCAAGCAAATCATTCCAATGAGTGTTTATTTCAGCAAGTTTCTTACAACATAGAGATAATAAGGCTTTGGCCATGGAATCCTAAGGACACTACAAAAAACCCCAGAAAATAAAATAACAAATACCTACAGTCAATTACTAGATCACTAGGATTTTCTTGTTGCATATAGCTTCAAACACACCCCTGGTTTGAATATGACATCAACAAAGAGTTGATTAAATGAAGGGAATAATGACACCCATGAAATTTACATATCTAAAAAGGTACATTACTCCTTATAAACCTAGTAAAAAAGGAGATTCTCACTTCTAACCATTCCAATAGGTTGTCTTTGTCTATAGTCAACCAATGCACTGCTATCCTACACAGAGTATATACTAGCATATTCCTCATGTCTCCTTCATTATTCCACTAGGATTCTATGGCACGTAGAAATATATCAAAGTTATCTTCAATAATATATTGAGGTACCTAGTTATAACCTAAGCGCTAAACCATGTGCATCCTGATCATACAAGTAACAGTGTCTTTGATATCTCACCCAACTACTTCATATGTTCCATGTGCCCAATTGTCATATGAAATCTTGTAGTATCACTAACTAAATGAACATCATCCCATTGTATCACTCCTTCCTTAGATGGATTATTTACCTCAGGTTCCTTGATTGTGCACACATATATCTTGTTCAAATCGTCTTCGCTCAAAGGATCAACATACAAAGCATCCTTTGCATCAGATCCCTGCTTTTAAGAAGTTGAAAATTAAAATTTTGAGGTTAAGTGTCTTTTCTGTTGTCCTGGTAATGTGAAAAGTCAAGAAAATTGGGAAAATCTACGTTTTTTGGGTCATTTTGTGTGTTTTTCGGGCCTGTCAGACATTTTTGTCCCGCGTGTCCCAGGTTCATTTGGGCTCTCTGTTCCCCGATCGGCCGGTTTACCCGAAGTCCATTCTTTTCGGGCCCGTCGGAACTTTTTGTCCCACATGTCCCAAGTTCACCCGGACCCGTTGTTCCCTTTTCACCCGATTCGGCCGATTCACGTATTCCACGTACTTTCGTCCCACATGTCCCAAGTTCACCCGGACCCGTTGTTCCCTTTTCGCCCGATTCGGCCGATTCACGTATTCCGCGTACTTTCATCCCGCATGTCCCAAAAGCATTTGTGCGTCTTTTCCCCGCATCGCCCGAATCGGCCGAACCGCGTACTTCACGCTTTCGCGTCCCTCGTGTCCCAAATGAACCAAGTGCCATTCGTGCTAATTTTTCCCGCTCTACCTGAATATCTTGATGCGCATATTGCCTTTCTCTCTCCTAAACGGCTTTTCAAATGAACTACCCCCTATGCGTTTTTGCACACTGCTTTCATGCTATCTATTGCTCGAACCCTTGCAACCAAAATTTCTGCGCGCGTATCCATTTCCCTTGCGATTCCATCCCAAGTCTAGCTTGCAGCTTTGCTCTCCGAGTTACTATCAACATGAAGATCAAATTCCAGGGGCAGGAACAAGTTTCACCACTCGAGTCTGTCGTTCCCGATATCAGGGACAGTGAAGTTCGCCACCTTGATTTTGGGGATTTTTGGGCAAGGATGACAGATGCAAACCCTTCAGCTATGGCACAGATGATTCATGACAGTGGCTTGGCATTCGCCGGTGGCTTCCCAATTTCAGTACAATGTGCAGACACAGTACTCGCTTGCGGAGCTCATTTCAGTCCCGACTCAAGCGAACTAACGAACGTGCATGGAGAACTCATTGCCAAGTTAGATGCCACTGCCAACACATCAGTCCCACGTGGCAGAGACATAGCCGAGGCGTTGAAGAGATTCAGACAACGGATCCTTAAATCAGTGGGTCCCTCCCAATCTTGAACGCTTGTCTTCTTCTCCTGATTCTTCTCCTTCTTCCCCTTCTTTCTCTCAGATTTGTTGTAATTAGTTGGGGTATTGCGATTTGCAACCCTTTAACTAATCATTAGTTAAAAGAAGTAGTTACCGGGAGTAACTAATTTGTAAACTATATAATGGCCTCTCCTCGCCATTTTGAAAGAGAGGAAGAACTTGGCTTATTTCTGAAAGTGTAAATAAATCTTAAAGAAATCAATACAGAAGGATTTTTCATTCTTTGTCTATCTGGTTTCCTTTATTCCTAAGCTATTCATTTAATCTTGTTAGATCATGTCTGCATTATGCTGAGAAGC
This sequence comes from Taxus chinensis, assembly GCA_019776745.2. NCBI lineage: Eukaryota > Viridiplantae > Streptophyta > Pinopsida > Cupressales > Taxaceae > Taxus > Taxus chinensis. Next base: position 76,384 of record JAHRHJ020003748.1, read on the forward strand.
TTTGTATTCTTGCAGATGTTATTTACAGAACTTTGTGTCTTTTCAAATTTCATCTTATTAATGTGATACAAATGATCTTATTCCAATTCACTGTACCCTCGCATGCATAAGGAATTACTCTGTCATCTATAATTCTGAATGGTGCCTTTCTGCTCGTTCTCACATTTTCATTCCTCAGTCCTTTTGTGATTGATGATCCTTATAGAAAACACTTTCATAATATCCAAGTTCCACATAAAATCATGCTTTGTATATGTGTAAATAGGTTCGTTTCTGAATAAGGGAACCTCTCCCATTAAAGAGGAGGGACTTCTTGTCCCCTGACTGTTGCTCTTCTTGAAGTCCTTTTTGACGACCAACAGTTTTTGGTGACTCCACTGGGGAATCATATTCCAGTTCTATAATCATTTATTGATCATCTTTTGATCTGGCGACTCCACGTTTTACTCGAGGGAGAAGGGCCCTTGGTATTGAAGATTCTCAGTTTCAACTTTTGGAACAGCAGGGTTTTCCTTTTCCTTCAAAAAAAATAAATAGAAAGGCTCGTTCAACAAGCACCCCACCTGTCAAAGATAGAATCCCTACGGGTGGTATTCCTTCAGAACAAATCAGTCCTAATCTTCGAGCTTTGATTCTTGCTGGTGTTTCAGTTCCTCTTCAAGCCATTTTTCCAAGAATGGTGGTACCATTGCCTTGGGGCCATCGTGTTGGGCCTCTTGCCCTTCCTCAGCCTTTGCATGAGTTACCCAGAGGTAACCGGAAGAACTTTCCTAAATTCAAAGGCGATGGTAAAGTACATCCTGATGAACACATCGCAGCCTTCATAGTTGCATGCGGAGTTCTGGGAGTTGAACATGAAGACGTCTCCGTAAGACTTTTTGTTGAGACTTTACAAGATAATGCTGCTGATTGGTTCTATCACCTTCCGGCCGGAGCTATCACTAGCTGGAACACAATGAGAACTAGGTTTGAAAACCGTTTCAAACCGGCGGAAGACGTGCATGCTTTGCTAGCCCAAATTTCTCAAATAAAGAAGGAATCACAAGAGCCCATGAGAGAATTTGTGGCTCGATTCAACAGGTTGATTAACAAAATTCCACCAAATACTCAACCTGTAGATCAAATTCAAAAATGCTTCTTCCTAAATGCCCAATTGCCTGAAGTTAGTTATGCACTGAGAAGGGCTAATCTCGCAACATTGGCCGAGGATCAAACTCTTGCTGTTAGTGTTGAAGATGATTTAATCATGTCAGGGAAGTTGAGGAGAGACCCTTCTAAATCTAAGTCTGCTTCTTCCTCCTCTTCCACTCCTGGACCTAATACTGATCCATTGGTACAAAAACTTGCAAATGATCTCATCGCCATTAAGAAACAATTGGCTCAGCATACTCCCTATGCAGACGTTCCAAGGAGGAATTTTCAGCCCAGAAATCATTTGCCTGCTTCTCAAACAAGGCTAGCACTTGAAGGACCTCCTATTAAAGTTCCTGTCAATGCAACCTGTGAAGTTGAGGAACCAGAGGATGAGGAGGTTAATGAAGATTGTGAGGAATTTGTTGAAGAGGTTGATGATGAAACAGATGAACTTGAGGGATCTCGAGTTAATTTCTTCACCACTGAAGGCATTGATGAAGGGGATGATTATGACGAAGTAGTAGCAGACATGAATAGTGAATCATACGCTGTCATGACTCGAGAGCAGACAAATCAGAGGGAGAAAGTGATGCAGCCCACCAAGAAATCTAAGGAGCAGCCGACAACTATCCCTGTAATTGCAAAAAGAGGATCTCCGATCCCCATTTCATCTACACCAAAGGTGAGTCCTGTCAATCCTGCTACTAAAGTTACTTCTTTTTCCCCTAAAATTGATAAAACTAGGATCTCAAGTGATGATAACCCATCCACTTCTGGGTCTTTTGATATTATTGATCACTTAAAAAAGACTAAGGTTCAAATCTCAGAGGCTGAATATTATCAAACCCATCCCAAGGCTTTTGCTAAAATGATTCACTTTGTCAATTCCCATTCTAAAACTACCTCTAAAGGCCTTTTACCCACTCCTTCTTCTGCACCACAGCCTAATCTGGTAGCCACTGTCACCTCACCCAATGACAAAATCAAACCATTCTATGTAACACTCCTTATAGCTGGCCATAGGCTCAGTAATTGCGTCATAGACTCAGGAGCATCAGACAATGTAATGCCTGCCAAAGTAGCTCATGCCTTAGGCTTGACTCTCACACGCACTTACGGATCTTGTTATTCCATGGAGAGTAAGGAAGTGCCCTTGGTCGGAAGAATTAAGGACGCACAAGTGGCTTTTGCTACTTTGCCTGAGAAGAAAGTTTTGGCTACTATCTTAGTAGCAGATATTCCTCCTTCATACGGGATGTTGCTAAGCAGGAACTTCTGTAAGGATGTGGGTGGAGAAATTCAAATGGATTGGTCACATGCCCTCATACCTGTTAATGGGAAAATGAAGAAGCTGCTGCCTGAGAAGCAGTCTGAGTATATTGTACAAAAAACTGATGATCCCAAAGCACAAATACTCTATGAGGATATGGGGCATGGCAACTACATGATTATGTCTCCAGAAGAAATCCAACTCCCCAAAGTCTCACCTAAAGATCCTAATGATGTTTGGATATTAGAGTTTGATGGAAGTTGTTCTTCAGCTGGTTCTGGAGCTGGTGTCATATTGGTGTCGCCTGAAGGAAGCATTCATCCTTTCTCATTCAAGTTGCAATTTGAAAATACCAATAATACAGCAGAGTATGAAGCTCTCATTCTTGGACTCCAGGTGGCAAAAGAACAGGGTGTGAAGAATCTTCTAGCTCGTGGGGATGCGGAATTGATTGTCAAGCAAGTTAGAAACCTCTTCCAGGTAAAGAATGGAAGGTTGAAACATTACAGGAATCAGGTTTGGGACTCCATTGAATTTCTTGACGCCTTCTCCATCGAAGCAGTGCCTAGGGAGAAGAATACCAGGGCTGATTCTCTAGCAGTCTCAGGGTCATTGCTTATTCCTCATCCTGACTTTTCTCAAGATAAGTTCACCATTGAAATGATTCATAGACCCAGTGTACCTGATAATACAAGTAACTGGCAAGTTTTCAATAATGATCAACACTTGCTTTCTTTCTTAGAACTCAAGGATAATTTTGAACAGTTGTACTTTGAAGGAAGTGATAATTTGCCTCGTGAAAGTGTGCCCTTTAACGAAGAAGCCACCCAAGAAGAAGAAGCGGATCAGGATGGATGTATCAAACTCAAAGGAAACAAGATTCCAAAAGGATTGGTGAGTTTAGAAAAACTGTTTGACAAACACGACAGGTATGTAAAGTTTAGAGCTTCTACTGGACCCCAACAATCAGCCGAATATGACAAAATCAATATTGGGAGTTCTACTGATCCTAAACTCGTGAACATTGGAAAATGTTGCACCCCAGAAGAAAAGAAGAAGGTAATTAGTCTTTTGAAAAAGTATAAGGATGTTCTTGCTTATTCCTATGAAGATTTAAAAGCTTTCCAACCAAAGGAGATGCAGCATTTTATCCCTCTCAAACCTGGGATTAAGCCTTTTAAACAGAAGCAGAGGCAATACAATCCTAAAATAGCTGACACCATTTTTCAAGAAATACAGAAGTTATTGAAAGCCAAAATCATTTTTCCTATCCATCATTCAACATGGATTGCCAATATTGTGCCCGTTAGAAAGAAAAATGGTGAGATTCGTATCTGTGTTGACTTCAGGAATCTAAATCAAGCTTCCTTGAAAGATAATTATCCCTTACCTATGATGGATCAGGTCTTGCAAGCAGTAACGGGATCCGAAATGTTGTCTATGCTTGATGGCTTCTCAGGATATAACCAGGTAGAAGTTAATACCACAGATAAACACAAAACGGATTTCACTACTGCTTGGGGTACCTTTGCTTACAAAAGGATGCCTTTTGGGCTCATCAATGCCGGTGCCACTTTTCAGAGGGCTATGGATTTGGCCTTTGGAAGTTTGAAAGGAAAGTGTATCGTCGTATACCTTGATGACTTGACTGTATTTTCTAAAACAAGGGCGGATCATTTCCAGCATCTAGAGACAGTTCTGCTAAGATGTAGAGAACATGGGATCTCTTTGAATCCTAAGAAATCTATTTTTTGTGTCACGGAGGGGAAATTATTGGGGCACGTTGTCTCCAAAGATGGTATAAAAATCGATCCTGAGCGAGTTCAAGCTATTCAGCAAATTCCTCTTCCAACCAGCAAAAAGGGAGTGCACTCTTTCTTTGGTAAGATCAACTTTTTGAGAAGGTTCATCCCTGATTTTGCAGAGCTAACTTTGAATATCTCCCAAATGATGAAAGGAAAACAAACGTTTGGTTGGTCTCCTGAAGGGAAAGAAGCCTTTGAAGGTATTAAAAGGGCCATTGCTAAAACTCCTGTTTTAGCATGTCCAGATTTCAGCAAAGATTTCATTATCTATTGCTACGCCACGGATAACACCTTGGCTGTTGTTTTGACTCAGGAAGATTCTAATGAGCACGAACTCCCAATTGCATTTATGAGCTATATTCTAAAAAATCATGAGTTAAAATACACCATAATGGAAAAACATGCTTTTGCAGTGGTTAAAGCTGTCAAGCAGTTTCGTTTTTACATTCTTAACTCTCACTCCACGGTGTTGGTACCAGATACAACTATCAAGTCAATTCTCACACAGCAGGAATTTGGATCCAAGAGAGGGAACTGGGTGGCCAAGGTTCAAGAATATGATATTGACATCAAACCAACCAAGCTCGTCCGTGGAAAAGGCCTGTGTGAACTCATCGCTGAAGGAGCTAGACATGAGTTACTGGAGGATAAAGTTGGTCTTCCTACCGTTCTGTTTCTTAGCTCAGTTGATGAATGGTATGCTGATATCGCTCACTTTCTCACCTATGGAGAATGCTCCTCTCATTTGACTGCCAAAGAGAAGAGAGCCGTTAAACTAAGGTCAACCCAATATGTGTTGTGGGAAAATGCCTTGTTTAAACGTGGGTTAGATGGAAGGTTTTTGAAATGTGTGGACAAGGAACAACAGAAGAAGCTACTCTCAGCTTTTCATGATCAGGCATGTGGAGGGCATTACTCATCAACTGTCACTACTCATAAAATACTTCGTGGAGGATATTACTGGCCTACCTTGTTCAAGGATGCATCAAAATGGGTTGATAAATGTGAGGCTTGTCAGACTTTCGTGGGTAGACCCAAGTTGGCCTCCTTGCCCCTGAAACCAGTTGTGATCGAAGAACCTTTTCAGCAATGGGGTTTAGATTTCATTGGAACACTTAATCCCTCTTCTAGTGCTGGTCATACCCACGTATTAACTGCCACAGATTATTTCACCAAATGGGTAGAAGCCATTCCAGTAAAGAGTACTACTTCAGAAGTAGTATGCAGTTTTATCAAAGAAAACATCTTGATAAGGTATGGTGTGCCAAACAAGATTGTGACAGATAATGCTTCAAATTTTTCTTCAACTGAGATGATGGATTTTTGCTATGGATATGGCATCTCCCTGGCTCACTCCTCAGATTACTATCCTCAGGGAAATGGACAAGCAGAATCAACAAATAAAAATCTGGTGGCCATAATAAGGAAATTAGTCAATGAATCCCAACGGAACTGGCACAAGAAACTCTATGATGCTCTTTGGGCAGATAGGATCACACCTAAGAGAGCCATTGGGATGTCTCCTTTTCAGGTAGTATATGGAGTGGAGGCCCAATTGCCAGTTACAGTGGAGCTTCCAGCTCTACATTTGATGAAGGCCATTGAAGATACCAGTTTCAATGATTCTTTGGATAAGAGAATCATGTATCTTCACAAATTGAATGAGGACAGATTGGAAGTTGCTGATAGGATATCTACTCACCAACAGAAAGTAAAGGTCTTGTTTGATAAGAAAGCCAGGTTCAGGGATTTCAAAGTTGGAGACACTGTTTTGTTGTGGGATAAAAGGCATGAACCTCGTGGCAGCCATGGCAAGTTTGATTCCCTTTGGCTCGGACCTTTCAAGATCAGGCACTTCGCTGGTAAGAATTCTTTTTACCTTGATTATATGGATGGTTCTTCTCTCCCACTTCCTTATAGTGGGCAGTACCTGAAACTGTTTAAGTCGTAGGTGATTAGGAAGTCCTTTGTATATTCTGTATAGTGTGTGTCCTCCTTTCCTTCCCTTGTTTTTGTGTGTTGTTTGCGGTGTTGTCTTCTGTATTGGTTTGCTTTTTGACTCCGTGGCCCAATGGATAAGGTACTGGTCTACTTCCCCGAGTTTGTCTAAATTCTTGCCTTGTCTCATTCTTTGAATTTATGCCAAGTCATCCCCAGAAGGAGCCAGCTGTTGTCCACTCAAAATTCCCCTGCTTTTAAGAAGTTGAAAATTAAAATTTTGAGGTTAAGTGTCTTTTCTGTTGTCCTGGTAATGTGAAAAGTCAAGAAAATTGGGAAAATCTACGTTTTTTGGGTCATTTTGTGTGTTTTTCGGGCCTGTCAGACATTTTTGTCCCGCGTGTCCCAGGTTCACTTGGGCTCTCTGTTCCCCGATCGGCCGGTTTACCCGAAGTCCGTTCTTTTCGGGCCCGTCGGAACTTTTTGTCCCACATGTCCCAAGTTCACCCGGACCCGTTGTTCCCTTTTCACCCGATTGATTCCGTATTCCACGTACTTTCGTCCCACATGTCCCAAGTTCGCCCAGAATTGTTCCCTTTTCGCCCGATTCGGCCGATTCACGTATTCCGCGTACTTTCATCCCGCATGTCCCAAAAGCATTTGTGCGTCTTTTCCCCGCATCGCCCGAATCGGCCGAACCGCGTACTTCGCGCTTTCACGTCCCTCGTGTCCCAAATGAACCAAGTGCCATTCGTGCTAATTTTTCCCGCTCTACCCGAATATCTTGCTTTTCAAATGCGCATTTATTACCTTTCTCTCTCCTAAACGGCTATATAATGAACTACCCCCTATGCATTTTTGCACACTGCTTTCATGCTATCTATTGCTCGAACCCTTGTAACCAAAATTTCTGCGCGCGTATCCATTTCCCTTGCGATTCCATCCCAAGTCTAGCTTGCAGCTTTGCTCTCCTGAGTTACTATCAACATGAAGATCAAATTCCAGGGGCAGGAACAAGTTTCACCACTCGAGTCTGCCGTTCCCGATATCGGGGACAGTGAAGTTCGCCACCTTGATTTTGGGGATTTTTGGGCAAGGATGACAGATGCAAACCCTTCAGCTATGGCACAGATGATTCATGACAGTGGCTTGGCATTCGCCGGTGGCTTCCCAATTTCAGTACAATGTGCAGACACAGTACTCGCTTGCGGAGCTCATTTCAGTCCCGACTCAAGCGAACTAACGAACGTGCATGGAGAACTCATTGCCAAGTTAGATGCCACCGCCAACACATCAGTCCCATGTGGCAGAGACATAGCCGAGGCGTTGAAGAGATTCAGACAATGGATCCTTAAATCAGTGGGTCCCTCCCAATCTTGAACGCTTGTCTTCTTCTCCTTCTTCTTCTCTTCCCCTTCTTTCTCTGAATTTGTTGTAATTAGTTGGGGTATTGCGATTTGCAACCCTTTAACTAATCATTAGTTAAAAGAAGTAGTTACCGGGAGTAACTAATTTGTAAACTATATAATGGCCTCTCCTCGCCATTTTGAAAAGGAGGAAGAACTTGGCTTATTTCTGAAAGTGTAAATAAATCTTAAAGAAATCAATACAGAAGGATTTTTCATTCTTTGTCTATTTGTTTTCCTTTATTCCTCAAGCTATTCATTTAATCTTGTTAGATCATTTGTCTGTATTATGCTGAGAAGCTTTGTATTCTTGCAGATGTTATTTACAGAACTTTGTGTCTTTTCAAATTTCATCTTATTAATGTGATACAAATGATCTTATTCCAATTCACTGTACCCTCGCATGCATAAGGAATTACTCTGTCATCTATAATTCTGAATGGTGCCTTTCTGCTCGTTCTCACATTTTCATTCCTCAGTCCTTTTGTGATTGATGATCCTTATAGAAAACACTTTCATAATATCCAAGTTCCACAAGAAAATCATGCTTTGTATATGTGTAAATAGGTTCGTTTCTGAATAAGGGAACCTCTCCCATTAAAGAGGAGGGACTTCTTGTCAGTAACTAAAACATGTTTATAACTCATGGGTAGGTGCTACCTTAGGCATCCATTGATCTACAACTACATGTTGTACCTTAATCATTCATGCACCCTTGTATTGTTTGTGCTACTTACTCATGTGATCATATAAGTTAGGACATTATTCATATTTTTGTTGTTTTCCACACCATGAGAAAACTAGATTCTAAGGGAACTTACATTGATAATGATAAGGATATCCACAAGTATAACAAGTTCCTATAGGAAATCCTACTCTGCCATCACCATGACCTCAGACTCTATATCCTCCATGAAGGCCTCTAGGGTCCTTTTATCCCCATTAGTGAAACCTTTATTATGTTGTTCTCCCTCATTCCTTAGATCTAATTGCTACACTATTCTAGTGTACACCAGTCGCAATGTCTTCATGGATATGATCAATCACTCTGCAGTCAATGGTTTCATGATTATGAGTCTTTTAAATCTTACAATACATAGACATGTTCTTCCAGATCATGCACTGTAAGAGGGGAAATATAATCAAATCATGGTCCAAATGACAAATTTCACAATCTAATAACATGGCGTGCACTGACTTGCAAGGGAAGCTATCCTTAGTATGTCCTTCAACCTCACAATCTGTACACCATATTCTATGACACATCTCATGAGATGAATTATTAGAAATATTCTTGAATGGTTTCACCATGTTTTCAATCTGTGCTTCTAAGAACGGACTTACTCTAGTATCCACACTCCCAACTCCTTAAGCCCACAGGGCTAATTCCAAAATGTCGTGCATCTCCATAAAGTTCTTATGAGATAGTGCCCTTCTGAATAGATTCAACAATCCACAAACAAACCAATGTGCATGCTGAATAGAATGTATTTCATAAGACAACTTTGACAAAAAAAAATTAAATCACACGTCATATAAACAAACAATTTTTGATAATCCCTGCTTGATGTCCTTAAGTGCGCTGATACTTTTTTACTCAAATTTTATAATATGGAACTCAAATAGAAACACAGAACATAAAGAATCATAATCCACCATAGTCTTATGTGGGTCATAATTTCTATACCAGCTATGCGTGCACCTTTGAATAGTTGTAGCAAAATGAATTGATTTACTATTTAAAGTGGTGATTCCTTTAGTGCGTCATAATAGCTCACACTTGTGCACATGCTCTACAACATCTTCAATACCTCTATATTCTATCATGTGTAGGGACATCTCGTAATACACTTGAGTTGGCTAATGAGGCTGTGGACCTTGTCTAACAGATCTAGAACTAGAGCCCCCACCAGTATTTCCTCCACCACTAGAATCACCTGATCCACTTGATCATGATCCTCCTGATCCACCTCTTGTAGAAAGAAATGGACCGGTGGATGTACTTCATTACACCCCAACTATAGTAATAAACTAAACTTCCATAGTCTGTGAATTTTTATTACTTCTATACATGTTCCCAATGTTCTCCATGCCCACACTTTTTCTTGATGATGTTCCAGAAAATATCCCTCCAATCAGGCCTCTAAACAGCAAAGATGATGTATGTGTTGCCATAGGTGTATGTGTTGTCTGATGTACTTCTGTATTTAAAGGAAAATGATATCTACCTAAATATACTGGATTACTTATACTCACCTTCTTATCAATGATTACTTCTGGAACTGGAACACCAAGCGTAAGGGCTAGGTCACCAGGTAGGATCAGATGTGTGCCCATGGTCCTTACTCTTTCCTCCTCTATGATGGTCTCATAAAAATCCAAAGGGGATTGTCCACTCCACTTTTCTAAGTGGGATATTTCTTGATTCTTTGGATCCACATCTTCCACGTGAGCTTCAAATCCTTCACGAGGCATCATCCTCAAAAAATCCATAGACTCCTCAATTTCACACTGATTTTCTGATTCCCTCTCCTGTGCTTAGTTATACTTAAGAAAAATTTATTCTCTCTTCCTCTTTTCCGCAATGTATGCCATCTATCACAACACCTACTCCTGACCTTGTGCATGGTGGTATTTTTAGCTAGCCATAGGGAGGAAATTGAAAATCAGCACCACCATCAAGATCTTAATTGCCAAAGGGATAAAATGGATGTAAGATCCTTTGGGCTCATGTAAAAATTCAAACTCAGCAACTTCCAAACAATAATTTGTAGACATAGCATACTCCAAAGTATAACTTTACACAACACTAGCCCACCAATGATCTACAATATGTGTCTAAGGAGCATTTTCATCAAACAACATATGGTAATCTTCCTATGTCCAAACCCTTGGTCTGTAACTCTAGTTTTATTTTATGCATATGATGATAACAACTCCTATAATTCTAGAGGAAACAAGATGAAAAACATCTCATAAACCTCATGACACATATTATCTTCCACCCACTTGTGCCCATTGAAATCAGGTCCAACACTATATCTTTGTGCAAACTAATATTTTCCTTCATTTACCCAATCTTCACTGACCACAAGATTCAATTTATACACCATCATCATACAACATCATGGAAAACAATTTGAAAAGAGGTCCTGACAACAAAACCAAAATGTAGTCTTGTTTTTTCCTTCAATTTCCTATCCATGTTGGAACTTCATCCAGAGAGATATGGATGCTCACCTGAAGCACACAAAGCTACCAAGTCCCTATTTGGTATTGTTGTATCAAGATGTTACCATGCATAACCATATTAACTAATAGTAGGTCAAGAGATTAGGTGCAAAGAATAACATGAATCGGATCACAACCATAAAACATAATAAATAAAACTAGATTTAAGATCAAATTAACCGTACAACCACCATGATTAGATACCTCAATTACCATAATCCAACCACAATACTCCATTAATAACCAAATATATTATATAACTGAAGCTGAATACATAACAATAATGTCATAGAGTCATTTGTGCTAGAACAACATAAACATACAATACCTATGGTGTCTAATACATGTTCCTCTCTAAAACAATGCAAATCAAATGATCATATATATGGCTGGGGACTTTCCCTTCACCGCCAATACATCTCAAAAATATCCTTGTGTACATACAAAAAAATCTTAGAATGAATGCATTTAGGCTAATAATATATTAAACCTATAGATAACCTTTGTTCTAATCCTATTATTAGCCCAAAATCTACATGAACCTTGATCTTTACCTTACATGTGCTCTATCCCAACATAGGTGTCCCTTCATCTCCAATTCTTCATGCATTCTTATATTCTTGGAACATTGTGTGATCTCCACTAAATCCTGACATTTTCTATTTTTGGGTCGTGGCTCCAAACTTGTCTAAGTCCCAAATGTTTCTCCCTTGGGCATGGGCCTTCATGTGCTATTTGTTCTTCCTTATGTACACACTTTTGAACTTGCATTTTGTGATCCTTTAACCTTCACACGTGGTATATACTTAGTCAAAATGGGTCATGCAACAGATGCAACTAGGCATCATGGACCCATTTTGACCCCTTTGAGGTATTTCCAAAAGTTTAATAGATGAGATGTTTAGAAAAAAAACTGTAAACCATGAATACATTGGTTGAACACTTAAGAAAATGATTAACTAAGAACCTTGATTTACGTGAACTACTGCACTACTTGTTGAGCCTTAGTGAAAATGAAGAACAATATTGTGTTGAAACTGAACAAATCACCCAAACTTTGAGACTTGTTTAAAATACAAAGGAAACATGTAATAAATGTATTATTTTCTTTCTAACATCATCTTGTATTTGTGAATAACTAGTTTATTTTTAGAGGAAATGTATGATTTTCTCCATTTCTCTCTAAACCCAGAATGTGTGATTATAAAATGTTAAGCTGTGGAAAAATGAAATTTATTCTCTCTCTCTTTTTCTCTCTCTATCCTTATATTTTGGCGATGCAAGTTTTGATAAAAATTTATATCGGAAGGGTGGGGTTCATGCCAATGTAGTGCTAACACCATGTTGATAAAGGTTGCAACTAACATGATGGAATATAAATGAATAGAGAAATTTTGAGTTTAAAGTTGTATTTAACTTGTAAAATGTGTATTATTGCCAAAATAACGAAATATAACATTCTTTTCAAAAATCATGCCTTATGTACATTTTGAAAGGAGAAAATAAGAGTTAGTTTATATCATGTATGCATTGTAATGGATATGAAATTGCATTTATATGTTGTATATATGTGGTTTGGATGCATTAGAGAAATTTTTACATTGGTTATTATTATAGATCCCTTAAAAAATTTACATAATGTAAAGTAGTACAGTACAAACCTATAAACATTGAAAATGAACAAGTTTTCTAACCTTTTTTCTATGTTCCTCTTCTCATTTGATCCTAGACTAGATGGCCAAATCCCTAACATCATACAAGGAACCTATAATGAGACTATTCCTTATCTTGAGTAGTTTTACATGAGGTATGATTGAAATATATATACTCTACCATTCCTTGGGTGAGTAAATCCCATACTTCTAGGTGTTGCATGTCTAAACACATCTTGGATAAGTTTGAGTAAAGTATGTTCATAACTGTCCTTTGCATCCTAGTGGGTAACTAGGTTTTTGTGAAGATAGTTTGGGTGATAACACCAATGAACGATCTTGTTGTGAGATCTAAATGATACATGTGAATTTAGATTACCAGTTTACCTACACATTAAAATATAGTGATTGATCCCATTAAGCCCACACAGATAAAATTATTACCTTGAAAATTAACAATGGAATACCTTTGGTTTGTATGAAGGTTTTGTGAGATGAGGATGTCTTGATTATTCTAGTATTGACCCATAGTAGGTTTTATAGATCTCAAGTGAAAATTGGGATAAATTAAACCCAAGATCTCTTAAGAGGTTGTTTTTGGACAAAACTTATATTTAATTTCAGCTATCAAATTTTTCTTCTTATAAGATGTTGTTTTTAGGAGTAAAGTGAAATTTGGAATTTATCCTCTAAATTGAGTTAAGCCTCTTCATGTTAATGATATTAACTCATTGTAGACACCAAAATTCAGTCATACTCCCCTTAAAACCCATTAATTAAATTAACCATATCCACCTATTCATATCCCCTAGTGCACATGTTAATTAAATTAATCTTAATTAAATTAATTAATATCCTCACTTAAACCTCACCTCACTCAATGACCTACTCAAACCTCATTAATGACCTAAGATGAGTCTAAACCTATCCTAACTAACTAGGACTTAGTCTAAACCTAGACTTAACTCCTATTAACAAACCTAAAAGGACTCCTACTTATCTTGCCATGATCTATCACTCAAGACTCAGAAGAAGGTTGGAGATCACGCCAGAAATAGCAACAATCTATCTATTTTTGGCCAACCTAGATATTCCCACCTTGATTGACGCTGGTTATATCTCAACCGATGTCGGTCACCTAACCATGGTTGGTTAGGTTAAATTGATTTCCAAAAGCCTTGGCCCAGGTTGGTCATTTGATTGAGGATCTCATTTCTTTCAGAGACTTGGAGCACTCGAATTTATTTAGCACTCAGGAAAAAGAAGACACATGGGAGCACTACCAACATCGGTCACCATTCATCATCCTCTTCACGATCACATATTCACAACAGAGAGGCACAAAGGTTTGAACTTCCGTGGCACAAATACAATGGATCTTCTCTCTGGATCTCTACTGTCACCATCTTCATCACCTATGTTCTCCAATATACTTTCCAGTAAGTATTTAACATCTCTACACTGAATCTCTAGTTTCCTTGTGTAGATTTATTTATTCATCTCTATAGTCTATTTCTCTCCACACCCATATACTTCCTTATTTCCATCAACCCATCACCTAATCATACCCAGATTTTTCACCCATTTTCACCTTCTCCTAATCATTTCTGAGTCTTCAGAACCATTTTACGACCCCACCTCACCATTTCCAACCTCTGTGTAATCACAGGGAGTCTGGAAAACCAATTCTAAGAACTTTCAGCTAATTCCCCTACCTGGTTACCAACCTGATGTCAGTTACTCTTCCTAACCAACATCAGTTAGTCAGCCGACACCAGTTACTTTGTCTGTCCAATATAGCTCAGACCAGCGAGATAATACCCACTTCCCAATAGCCCAGAACCATTTCTAATCCTTACTAGACCTTACCGATTGTACCAGACCCAACTCAAAACCAACCCAATCAACCCTCCCGTTTTGACCTTAAACAACCTTTTGCATGACCTTTCTTATTGTTTTGTATGAGATACCTAAATCATTTCAATTCCAATAGGATCTTTACTTCATGTATGATTTAACTAGCATTAATATTGTTATATAAAAGTGGATTGACATCCTATTCAGGAAGTATCATGCTTCCTGGATCTAGCTTCCGCTAGGAAGTCCACTCATTGTTTTATTTAACTCTATTTGGTGGTATTGTTTTGTATCTACAGGTAGTTCCTCCTAGCCAAAAGGGAGCTCTCACATCCGTTATGATCCAGAAGTCATCTATGTGTGCATTCAACCTTCAACTGATATTACAACAGGTATTCCTCCTTGGCCTTCTACCCTTATCTGTTTCATTAATCTGCTAAGAATTTGGTGAAACATTTTGGCATGCCCGGTGGGACCCATCAGGGGTTCCTTTGCATTTGTTCATTCCTAGGAAAAAATTGTGTGTTTATTTCTCTTTGAAAATTATTCACATTAATTTTCTTCTCTGGAATATTCTCCTTCTTTCTATTGTCTAAAAGAAATCATACTTTTGGTGCTTTAAAAATAAAACATGTCTTCCTTTTACTGCATTGCATTAGTGAAAGAGCATTCCTCTTCCTGTTCTCCATTTGTCTACATCGAATGTAATTGTGGATTTGGGCTTAAAACACTTGCATTTCATTCTGGATTGTTGCATTATAGCTCACATTAATTTGAGGGCAACCTATACGCTGGAAGTCATGCCCAACTGATGGTTGACTAATTTAATCATAGTTCACTTGCACACTCTCTCTCTATACCAAACCACTTAAATAATTTACACATCTTCTTAAACATCCTCCTACCTGGAAGAAGTTGTCAATGATCACACGATCAGAGGATTGATAGTGGATGCCCAGCTGGTTTCTCTATCCAGT
This sequence comes from Taxus chinensis, assembly GCA_019776745.2. NCBI lineage: Eukaryota > Viridiplantae > Streptophyta > Pinopsida > Cupressales > Taxaceae > Taxus > Taxus chinensis. The sequence goes on from JAHRHJ020003748.1 coordinate 91,654, forward strand.
CATTATCTCAGAGAAAGGACCGCCCCCGCCAAAAATTTACCTAAAACCATCCTTAGATCTTGGATTTCATAGGACACCTTCTATTGAACCAAAAACTTTGTTCTATTCACAAGTCAGTCTAAAATAACATAAGCTAAAACATAAAATTCACCCATAGGATTTCGTGTTTCTTAGTTTTTTCTTGAATTTTGTTTTGAGTTATGAGGTCATGTTCTCCATTTCTCTTTCTTCCTTTCACACTCCACAATTATAGTTGGTGTATTCTGACTTTTTCTGAGTGTGTTCAGGTTCATCATTACCATACTCAGGTTTCTGGGTTGGTATTTTATCTTGATCTAAGTCACTAAATCCCATTTTTCCATCTTTTCAAATTTCACATTGACCAGTGCTGGTCTAGCGACCGTCACCGGTTTACATCTGAACATCATCAGTTTAGCTAACTGTTGGTTTCCTTTTTTTTGATTATTTCACCAAAATAACACTCATCAATTTTCTGTTCTTTCTGGGACTTCTCAAATACATCATCATACCTTTGGATCTTGTAAAATCACTGTAAAATCTATTTTACTTCATTTTTCATCAGTTATTGCCTCATTTGCAAAGCTTTTGATTTTCCATAGTAACCGGTATCAGTCACCTTAACCATCATCGGTCACCCTCTCACTGTCATCGGTTAACCCAACCACCGTTGGTTCCTGTGTTTTAATTTTTAATTAAAACAACATCAATTTTCACCTCCTGGAACTATTTTTCTCCATTTCTTCTATTTTTCTGTGTCATTTACAGAGAGCATATTACCAAGCCTATGCCAACTCACATGGTTTTGACTCATAGTCAAGCTAATGCCCTTGTATTCATGCAAGCCTTCAGCCACTCCCACCTAGCCCATCGCCACCTTCCATCCTGTCACCTATGGATCCTACTCAGCCCATTATCATCAGTACTGGTGACGAGGAGTTTGCAAGACTCCTTGACCACAACCCCACTACCTTACAACATTATCTTTCCCATTCATCTACTCAGGATTCATCAGGACAACTGGTATATGACATGCCTGTGTCCATCCCCCTACCCTCACCCCCACTTCTGCATCGGCTAGTACTAACTCAGCCTTACCTTCTTCCACCTTACCACCCGTAGTATCCCAACTTGACCCCACATCATCAATATCTATGGCACCTACAACATCGGTCACACTTTTGACATCAGTTTCTCCCATGGTGTCAACCATTCCTTCATCAGCCACCTTGAGCATAGCCTCATCTACACTCGCCACCTCGTATATACCTATTGCATCGCAACCACCCATGGTGTTGGAAACTCATACTCCATTCCAAAACATCATCCTCTCCATCCCACAGTCTTTACCTCCAATCACTACAAGAATTGCTACATCCACCCCACCTACTTACACATATCACCAACAACCACCTATCTCATCTATCACCTATTCGAGATATTTTCCACCTACATCTATTCCCCCCTCATAGTTCTCATACTTGGCACCACCATATACTAGGATGTCGTCCTCATCCTACATTCATCATCTACCCCCTTATACTACAGGGGGTGCCCAGTCATCACAACCTACCAACGACCTTATTAAAATGATGATGGAGAAGATGCAAACATTGGAAGCATCGGTTTCTGGCTCTCACAACTCTTTGACATATGATGAAATCTGCAATGAGCCCATTCATCTATCTATTCCCATTCATCCATACCCTACACATTGGGAAATGCCCAAATTCAACCGGTTCAACAACAAAGAGGACCCGCAACAACACTTGCGGTCTTTCAAACATGGGTGTTATTTAATCACTCATGATGACACTCTACTCTTGTGGACATTCCCAATGTCCTTAACAGGACCTGCATTGGATTGGTATAGTGGTTTACCTCGACATTCCATTTACTCATTTAACCAAGTGGCTCAAGCCTTCCTGGACCATTTTTCAATCAATATCATCAAGAAGGTCACCATGACCGACTTGTACTCAACACGACAATACGATGACAAGTCTATCACAGATTTTGTCACTCATTGGCGGAGCCTCATCAACCAACTTACATTCCAGCTACCTCAAACTGAGCTTATAGAGTTGTTCACTAGGGCTTGTGTCAGGCACATCTCACCAACTCTCCAAGTCCAAACCTTCTGTACCTTTGATGAAGCATTCACCATGGCTAGAAAACTTGAAATTTGTGCCATAGAAGAGAAGAAAATTCAATTGCGTAACAAAAATGTTGCATTCAAGTCAAATGAGGCCTCTTCCTCTTCCAAACCCCAAAACAATTATTCCAAAGCCAAAGGATCTACCAACGTGGTAGTTTTAAAAGTTGGCCCATCTCACCCATCCAATCAATCAAAACCTTCTTCCAACCTTTCTCCCATTCAAGATTTCTAGTTCATGTGGGAGAAATGAAAGTACACTCCCATAGGAGAGCCCTATTCATTCAGTCTTAGAAAAACTTCTAAAATCCGGAGCAATTTATCTTCCACCCATCAACCCACATACTGGTTTTGACCCTACTTGTCCTATGCCTGCATGGTACAAGGAACATGATTACTGTAATTATCATTGTGTTAAAGGTCATAGCGATGGTAATTGTATAACCTTAAAAAACATTGTCCAGGAAATGTTAGACAACGGAGATCTTGTCTTGGACAACCCAAATGCACCAGCTAATCAGAACTTGCATATCTTCAAGAAGCCATTTCCTAATCACACCCCATCATCTAACCAAACTGGTGAACTTGTGACTAATGACAGTAATGTCTGTGAAGTTCATGTTGTTTTTGAAGTCGTACCAACCCTTCCTCAATTTCCTCCTATCCCCTCCATCGAGGAGATTCTAGCATGAGCTCCTTTACCCACGGAGGAGCCTATTTCATCTACTCCTTCACCCACAGAGGAGTCCCCTTTATCTCCCCCTTCACCCATGGAGGAGACCACAATATCTGCCGATGCCATTTCATCACTCCCCTCGCAACCTAATGAACAACCTGTGGTGTTAACTCTCCTACCCATGGGAGAGTCATGCTCACCTCCCTCTCCACTGAAAGAGGAACCTACCTCATCCCACCTGTCATCTCCCCTACCAATAGAGGATCCTTTAGAAGCGTCACTTCCTATTGGTGACAATTCCCCATTAGCCTTCTAGGATCCAGTTGATTTTCTCTCAGCTCTCTTACCCATAGAGTCTGAAGCCAACCAGTTCCCTGTCTCACAGACATACTTTACAGGGATTACTACTAAATCAATGTCATCTCCTCTTACAATAGTGTCATTTTCATGCCTGGAAGACCGCTTGGATTATGTTGATAATTCCATGCTTTGGGGATGTCTCCGGCTACCCTTTTCAACCCAAATGCAAATGTCATCTGTTGATACCTCTACGATTTATCCAAAGGTATTTTAGACAATCAAACCAACCATGCCCATACCGGTCATAACAACCTCTTCTTCATCACCCTCACCTACACCTAAACCTTTACCAACAATCAAACCCAATCCTATGCCTAAGAACCTACCTACACCTACATTTTCCCCCACAGCCAGAACCATCACCACATTGGGAGTCATGCTGACATCAAGCCTAGTCCATCCTCCTATCAAATTAGACTTAGCCACATCTTCCCAAGCTCATGCAAAAACTATTCCCCCATCTAAAAGGAAGACCCAACCTTCTAGGCCGCATACACCAGTTTTTCCCACTACTCCTCTATCACCTTCACCACTTCCCTCCATCCTAGGACCTCACCCATCGACCTTGGCCAAGAAACCTCCTATCCAAGGCAAACCAAAAGCACAACAACCCGCCTCTTCATCACGATATTTTATTACACCCAACTTACCTACACAGTGTACACCTTCATCATTACCCACATCTTTCTTACCACCTATACCCCCACCACCTACAGTAACCTCATCAGTACCTATGATATTTCCTTCTCTTCAACCCATACCTTCCACCTTGCCTCTACCAGCAACCTTCACCGTGCCTCCTTTATCACCTTGGCTAACTCATCCTCTTCCACCATCTGCCTTCCCTTCCACATCATGTACTCCTTCCTCACCTTTACCTAGGAAGGTGCAACCAAAATTGAAAAACCCACTACCCTCCAAAGAGGTAGTTAAGCCTACAACACCTTCTATCGCTAGTTCATCTACTACGCCTTTACCCAAGAAGGTACAACCCAAATCTAAAATAGTACCACCTACCAAACCAGTGGTCAAACCCATTTCACATCCAATTCCACCTCCCATGATGCCTCTCCCACCAAAATCACCCACACTTCAATCCAGACCCACACTCACCTCACATTGTGATCCATTGGCAGGGTCTTATGCCAACATTCTAGCTAACCTTTTAGAGACCTCTGTCATCACATTGCCACCCCTTAAACCTTATGACCCACTCAAACCCAAACCAAAAGGGTTTGATGATACTAAATTTTTTGCCTACCATCATGTGTCAGGGCATGATGTAGAAAACTATAAGGCTCTTAAAACCATTCTCCTTCAACTATGTCCTCCTCAGGAAAATTTTGACGATGATGATCTTCTAGATGAGGACCCTATTCCACCTCCACCTATCACCACACACCCCTACCCACTACCTATTCAATGACCTTTATCACCACCTCCACAACCCTTTTATCCACCTCCAAAATTTGAGATCAATATGGTATGTATAAGAGAGCTAGCCAAAACCCCACCAAAATGCCAGTGTTCCCTGCTCATTTCACAAGTCTCTTATCTCGCACTAGGTTTTTGTCCATCATGTCGTTATAATTTTCATGACACACCTTCTCCATCTGCCTCTCTTCCTCAGATTAACATGATCCAAGTTGCCACTTATGCCCAAAAAGACAAAGGAAAGGAGAAGGAAACCAGCCCATCCACCAATCCTGTGCCCAATATACCATCTACACCCACACCAAAAATCACCATTCAGGGACCCACATACCCTATTTCTGATGGGGTTACCCATCATACAATGATCAAACAATTGCACCAATATCCTCTAAAAATGTCATTATACGACCTTGTCCAAACCTCTGAGTCTCACCGACAGGCCCTCATGGAGGTTCTACAATCCATCGAGGTTTTACCTAACAACCCCTGTGGCATCCATGATCACTCCTCACCATGTGGCATCTCTCACCACTTCATCACCTTCCTCTACACCCACTACCACTCATCAAGTAGTCGCTCTCATTTTCTATGACGATGAGATTGTACATCTCAAATCAGATGATCTTGATCCGCCCTTATTCATCTTCTATTTACATTAATAATATACATGTTATACACGTTATGGTCGATGGTGGTGCCAGCATCAACATTATATCTTCCCATGCATACAACCAAATGCGCATCCCCACCAATTACATGCATAATAACCCAGTTATGTTGCGTTCATTCAATGATGCCATAACTTCAACCCTTGGCACCATCATTCTCCACATTCATGTGGGTCCCCGTACAACTCCACAATTATTCTACATGTCTTAGAGGGGGAATTCAAGTACAACCTGTTACTTGGGAAACCTTGGATACATGTCATGGGTTATGTTCCTTCAACCTTACACCATTGTGTAAAATTTGAACATGAAGGACATAACTATACCATTCCAGCTAACCCTTTTCCATTCAAAACCTGTAACATGTTGTATCGACCTAATGATGTTCTTGTACCAGTTAAGGCATCCACCACCACTGTCACTTCTCCTTCACCCATAGCCCTATCCACCAATGCTTCATATACCTCTCCCACACCTAATTCCTCAATTCCCACTACTTCCGTAGCCTCTGCATCCGACTCATCTACTAACCCATCTACTTCTCTCCCAACCAATGCTTCTTCTTCATAATCGTCTAGTGATTCATCTATTCCCACTACCCACATATCAACTATCGATCACTTAGAATGTGTTTTTCAATGTCTCACTCTATGGGAGTACCTCTTGTACAACATCGAAACATTCCTTACTCTTCTAGAGTATGGTAACCTTCACCAAAATCCTCGCTATGATCACCACATAGGTCGAGGTTTTCCCTTATGGTCCTCCCAACCTTCGTACCAACTTAACATATGGGAGACTTGATACTTCTACCTACTCACCCGAGCCACCTTCCCAAATGCGACCATTTTCATTTGACATTCAATCTCTCACCAACTGTCGCTTTTCCCACACCTTCCTCCATCTTTGTGCATGGAAGGTATTTCTCTTTGGTTTCTATGAACAGGGTTGTCATACTGTCATCCCATGCACCACATGTAAACATAAAGACCAAAGTGGTATTGGCTTTGTCAAACCATCTTCTAATAAATCCCATGTCAAACTCATTGAGGATGACAACCTTCCCTCACCCCATCTACCACATTTACCACCTTCACGTATGGAGTCTATGGATCCATAATCCATTCCTCCTAACTTTTTTTTTTGTGAACACCATTTCCCTAAGACTTCTGACTTATCAACAAGATGACGAGTCTCCTTCTTCTCTTCCCTTCCTGTATCATGACATGATTGATTATGATACACCTTCTATTAACATCATTCAATGTCAAGAAGATGAGTCTATTCTCACCTACCTTAATGTGTAAGAAGATATCATATTCACTAGTTGTTACTTCATGAGATAGAAACCATGTTTAATGAATCAACCATTGAAATCAATATCCACACTCAGGATGACCTGTAAATTTTAAAGATAGGCCAATCTTTAGATGTTGTTGGCAGGAAGATTTTACCTCATTCCTCTGAGATCATAGCAACACTTTTGCTTGGTCCTATGCTGATATGCTCGGTATTGACCCAAACATTGTGGTCCAAAATATTGTAATCATTCTTGAAGCCAAACCTATAAAACAAAAGTTACGGAAAATGCATCCTCGTATTTCCCTTCTTGTCAAAGAAGAACTCTAGAACCTTCTTTTGATTTCCTTCATCCTACCCATTGATTATCCCCAATGGATCTCTAACATTGTTCCTATCACAAAAGTGACAAGGGGACTCCGTATTTGCACATATTTCCATGAACTTATCTTAGCTTTCCCTAAAGATGACTTTCCACTACCTAGTATTGACCAACTAGTTGATCTTACCACTAGACATGAGATTATATCACTCCTGGATGGTTTTTCTGGTTATAACCAAATATTAATCACCCTAAAATATCAAAACAAAACCACATTAATCACACCTTGGGAGACCTTCTTCCATCAAGTCATGCCTTTGGGCCTTAAGAACATTAGTGCTACATATTAGCGGGCTATGACTTATATCTTTCATGACATCATGCAATGCATATTGGAAGATTACATTGACAATCTCCTATCAAAAATATAAACATCAGGCTGAACACCTTAATGTCCTTAAGGTCATCTTCAACACTCTTAACAAGTATTGCTTTCACCTTCAACATAAGAAGCGTGTCTTCGATGTTCTCTTTGGCAAGCTCCTAGGTTTTATTGTTTCTTTGCATGGAATAGAAATTGACCCTGCTAAACTCAAGGTTATTCTTGAAATGCCTCCACCTATTAACCTTCAACAACTTTGTAGTTTTCAAGGTAAGTTGTAATCTATTTGTCACTTTATTTCATAGATTTTTGACCGCTGCCACCCATTTCATCATCTCCTAAAAAAGGATGTCTCCTTCAAATGGGATGATGAATACCACAAAGCCTTTAAAGCCTTAAATAAATACCTCCTCCAACGACCTATGCTCATCCCCCCTAAGGATAATCAACCATTTTACCTTTATATTTCTGCTACTGATCATTCCTTGGGTGTCATGCTCACTCATTGTGATGAGCAACATAGGGAGCAAGTGGTTTATTATATAAGCCATACCCTTCTAGAATACGAAACTAGATATACTCATGTTGAAAAACTCTACTTAGCCTTAGTTTTTGTTGCCACTAAACTAATCCATTACCTACTTAACCATAAAACCTTTTTGTCAAAAATATGGACCCCCTACATTACATGTACGCTAAGTCCTACCAGCATCAACATGATGCACGCTAGCTCATACTTCTTATAGACCTAGACCTTGAATTCACTAATCAAAATTTTTTCAAAGGACAAACCATTCCTGACCAACTAGCAGATGCACCCCTCTCTGGAAATCAATCCTCTAAATTTTATTTCTCGGATGAATCCATCGCTACCCTTTCTTTCAATGACACCATTTACCAGATGAGCTTATTCTTTTATGTTTCCAAATGTCAACATGGGGGTGGTGCCAGAGTTATCCTCATTCCTCCTGATTGTGAGCCTATGCCATTATATTTCAAAATAGATTTTGATTATACTAATAATATTACTAAATTTGAAGAACTCGTATTAGGCCCTCAAACTACCATTACCTTAGACATTCAGTTAATTAATATCATTGGTGATTCTCAACTAGTTGTAAACCAATTTATTGGTATATACCAGTGTTGTAATGAGATACTTCAGAAATATAAGCATCATATTGACATAATTTTTACTACCTTTGACCTTTATGAACTTCAAACCACCCCACATTTCACTAATAAATTTACAGATACCATGGGCTTCCTTGCTTCTCAAATACCTGCTTCACCCTCCAACTCGAAAATATTTGTCATAGTACAAAGATTTTAGTCACCTTCTTATATTTTTTGAGACATCAACCTTGTCAGAACCATTGATCCTTACCCACTTGACCTTTGGTATAATTAGTTTACTGACTACCTTTCCCTTTCCATTATACCTCTAAATCTTACTTGCAATGGGCGAAGAGCCTTTCTCAAAAGTGTCTCTCACTATGTCATCATGGGTGGTCTTCTTTACAAACACAGTTTTGACGGTATCCTCTTGTGATGCCTTATAAGTTCTAAAATTCCCTATACCATAAAGGAAGTTCACGATGGAATTTGTGTAGGTCACTTCAGTTGTTTAGCTATTGCTAAATGCATTCTCCGCCTGGGCTATTATTGGACAACCTTAAACCATGATTATTATGATTATGTAAAACATTGTGTGAAGTGCCAACAATTTTATAATCTTCATCACACCCCTAGTCACACATTACAAATTGCATGTGACCTTTGGCCTTTCTCTCAATGGGGATTGGATCTTGTCGAAGATATCAATCCTTATTCTTCCCAACGTCATCAATGGATTATTACTACTACTAAATACTAAACTCAAGTGTTTAGATGAACGTCATCTCAATGCTCTTAATCCCCTCCAAATATACTAAAAACATATCAAACGCGCCTACGATAAACATTTCCATAAATAAACCTTCCAGGTCAACGATCTCATCCTGAAGGAAAATCAACATGTAGAAAAAGAGGAGAAAAGTAAACGGGAAAAAATTTCACATAATTGGATTGGACCTGTTGGTGTAAATTAGCAGCACCCTTGGATGTTGATCAGATTTCTATTTTGACATTTTGAACATCCAGTGTGATTACACAACATTGAATATTTTCCCCAAGTGTAGGACTTATAAAAATGGGAAAATAATCTCCAGTTTAGAGGCTGGTTCCTCAACTCCTCTGATCAGGTATATTACTTGCAAGTTACAGAGGGTTTGAATTCAAGATCCTACTCTAAATTCCAAAGGGGACAGAGATAGAGAATGCAAAAAAAAAAACTGAAACTAGTGCTAATAAGGTGATGCACCAAAGGATTGGTGAGAATTTTTTAATTTTACAGATTGACACAGGTCATAGAAATGCAATAAATATTCATGCACAAACTAATAAACTATAATGAAAGGTTACAATGAATCAAACAACACAAACAAAGGATTAAAATTCATTCATTGTCATTTCCATTATCAAAACACATGCATTACAACATCTGAGAGGAAGAAAACAGGTTGCAGTCTTGGAAAAGGTATGATTTTTCCACAAAATCACTTTTCAGGTGAAAGAGGGAGCCTGCAATACATGGAAAATGTTCCACCACAAAAAAATGAGCCAAATCAGGCTTTTACCATGCTAGAAACGACCCTAGGAGAGAGAAACATGGGAAAACATGGGAGAGCCTCAACCACTGACCAAAAATGCAATAAAATAGCATGGGCATTCTTACAAGTCCATTCCCTGACTTTTTTCACCATGCTGAGAGAGAATGCGAGCCATTCTTCATTAAAAATGGTGGTTGAAACGTCTTTTCTGCCCATTACCATGTGCTAAAGGATTTTCTCAAATTTCTCTCTTCAAACTCCATAAAAATACAAAATTGACCCTAAAATATTGTATATAATTTTACCAGCTTTCTGTTGATATAAAGAACGTGAAAAACTGAGCTCTGGATCGAAAGTTATGGCCGTTTGAAAATTTAGGGCAAAATAGGGCCAAAACGGATTGGCGGGTGAAAGATTTTAAATTTTCCCACTTTTTGCATTTGGGAAAATTTCCCCAAAAATCCCTACTCTCTACCACTCTGAGTGCCACGTGGCACATTCTGATTAGATGTGGGCTTTGTGTGCTTCATTTTCCATCGTTTTGACCATTGGACAAATTTTCCAAAAATCTCGACCGGGTCGATGATCTGAGGACACGTGGTGTGATATGATTCATTGTAGGCCTGTTCCCCTTAACTTTTCCATCACTTTTTGGCCACTCCTCTGACTCAGACATGTAGCAAAACCCCATTGGCTGCGGGCTTTCTCCTTCCCTTTTCCCTGCGGGCCTGTCCTATATTTTTTGCCGCCACTGGACACGTGTCAAGATGCCATTGGTTCACGTTTAGGGTGCGGACTTTTCCTTTTGAAATTTCCTTTGTTTTGCTTTGGGAAAATTTCCAAATTTTCCCCCACATTCTAAAGCTCCAGTGCCATGTGGCAGGCTCTCATTGGACGTGGGGCCTGGGGGCAAACATCTCCCTTTGCACTTTACCTTTGGGAAAAATTCCCAATCTCCCCCCGTGCTCTACCACTCTAGGTCCCAAGGACACGTGGCGAGCTCTAACTGGTCGGTGGGGTGGCAGGCCCAAAAACTAACATTGCGCCTTTGCCGATCACTTTGCCAAATTTTTAAATCTTCCCCCACGGCCTAAAGGTCCGGTACCACGTGGCATCATTTGATTCATCTGGGCCCTTGCGGAGATTTTTTATGGCACCAACACTTAGTCAATTTTTTTCATTTTAACTCCGCCCTCTGCCACTCATTTCCTCTAGGGACATGTGGCAGCATATTACTGGCTGCGGGCCTCCCAAGGGAAAATTTCCCACAAAAACTCCACTGAGCCATAACTTTAAAAATACATGGAGTTAGGAGGAAAACTTTACCTTTCTGGAAAGATGAGAAAAATATCTATCCAATGGTGCCATTTCTAGAAGGCCTTGAGTTCCTAAAAAGCAAAAAATTATGACTGAGGCACAATAGAGGGAGGAATTAAGGAAGTTAGCCACAAAATGAGCAAGGGGCTCATTTTGGATAAGAATTTAGTGACTCAGAGGGGTCATCTGCCTGCTGGATGAAGTTACCAGTTTCCTAAAGTAAATCCATTGGGCATGGAGTCATCAAATTCTCTGCTTGGTAACCCAACTAATTAGAACACTGCGAGGAGGAAGATGGGAGGTAGGACACCATCTGATTGGAGCAAGGCCTACAAAACACATTTCCTGGGACAACAAGCTTTTGCCAAATAACTTAGGGAAAGAAAAGCTAATCTACAACAAAACAATGTGCATAAGCACTTGGAGGAATGAAAACCTAAGATAATATGTACAAGGTGGAGAGATTCTTCAGTAGCAATGCTTTAGATGGATTCCATTGACTAGAATAAGTAGTTCTTCACCATCTAATGAAGACAATTGGAAAGCATTGTTGTCCTTACACTTTGTGACCATGTATGGGACACTCCAAATGGCATCAAATTTTGAATGTCTTCCCAGTTTTGCTCTGTCTGCATCCCATTTTAACACTAGATCTCCAACTTGGAAAGATCTATTCTTGGCCTTCCTATCAAATGTCTTCTTGATCAAAGTTTGATCCTTCTCCATTGCTTGGGATGCCTGATTTCTAATTTCTTGGAGCTCCATCAATTTTTCATATCTAACCTCCATGGGCTCAAACTCTAACAACTCCAACTGTTTCATGAGTTCTAACGTTGGCAACTCAAGTGACATGGGCAAAACCGCCTCTCTTCCATAAACAATCCTGAATGGAGAATTACCCATAGATCTCTTGGGAGTTATCCTATCAACCCATAAGGATGATTTCAACTTAGTATGCCAAAACCTATGATTCTCATCAAGAGTCCTCCTAATGATCCTTAACAAGTTCTTGTTTGTAGATTCAGCTTGGCCATTACCCTAAGTGTAATAATTTGATGAAGTGCTTAGGTAGATCCCATTATTTACATCCCATTCAGTTACCTTAGACCCAATGAATGCCAATGCATTATCTAATATTATTGTAGCAGGTGTTCCAAATATGGTTGTTATTCCCTCATAGAAGTCCAGGATGCTAGATTCATTTGCTTCCTTGAGTGCTACTGCTTCAGTCCACTTGGTGAAGTAATCTGTTGCTGTTAGAATCCATTTGTGCCCTTGGCTTGACTTTGGATTAATGACTCCAATGAAGTCCAAACCCCATCGCATGAATGGCTGGTCAACTGAAATTGGATGCAATGGAAGGGCAGCTAGCCTCTCTTTACCTATGAAGAATGCACAATTCTTGCACCTCTTGATCCATGCATAACAATCACTGAAAATATTGGGCCAATAATATCCATCCCTCATGATCTTTAGAGCTATCACTCTTGGTGAAAAATGAACACCAGCTGATCCACCATGGAACTCTTCCAACACCCTATGAATTTGGTTTGTACCAATGCATCTCAGCAACACTCCATTGACATCCCTTTTGAACAAAACACCATCAACAAGGGCATATGGGACAGCCTGCAATATAAATTGTCTTCTTTTGGTCTTGTTCATCTCCAAAGGGCATAGACCTATGCTTAAGAAGTGCATTATGTCTTGGGTCTAGCAAGGAGTGAGGACACCATTATTTTCCTCTTGAGTGCTTTCTTTCTCATGGCTGTCTTGCAACACCAAAACAACCTCTTCCTCATTGCATGCTTCCTTTTGTTTTCTCGAAATCAGCTACTCACACAAATCTTTTCCTCTGACCAACTTGGTGACTTTTATCTCAATTTCATACTCCATGACATGAGTAATCCAACCTACTCTCTTTTCATTCAAGTCTTTGTTGAGGAGGAAGTCTTTAACTCCCACATGAGAAACCAACAATTGAACCTTGTTGTTTGAAACTAGATGCTTGAATTTCTTCAAGATCCTAATTACTGCAAGAAAATGCTTCTCAATGAAAGAAGATCTCACCTCATAGCCCTCCATGCTTTGGCTAAAGAAAGCAATTGGCTACTCATCATTTTCTTTGATCTGTTGTACTAAAATTGCAGAAATAGTATCATCACCCCCAAATGCATAGAGGATGAAATCCTTGGAGAAATCTAGGTTAATGAGAGTTGGGGCTTGAGAGATGGATTCTTTTATTGCTTCAAAACTTTCTTTACCTTCTGTTGTCCATTTGAAAGCCATGATTTTATTTAACATCTTGGTGATAGGATTGATTAGGGCTGCAAAATTTGGGACAAACCTTCGAACAAAATTTATTCTCCCCAAGAAACTTTGAAGGGCCTTCTTGTGGCTTGGAAATGGTAGTGCTCTTATGGATTCAACTCTTTCTGGATCAATTTCTAATCCTTATTTGGAGACAATGTGGCCAAGGAGCTTTCCTTCATGGGCTAGAAAAATACATTTTTTAGGATTCAAGGATACTCCAAATCTTCTGCACCTTTGGAACACTTGTCTCAAATGAAAGAGATGGTCTGCTGCATTTTTTGAAAAAATAGTGATATCATCAAGATATATCAACACCATGTTGTTAATCAAATCCTTGAATGCCATGTCCATTTCTCTTTGGAAAGTAGCTCCAGCGTTGGACAGCCCAAATGCCAATTTCCTGTATGCATAAGTTCCCCATTTGGTTGTAAAGGCTGTCTTGAACTGATCTTCTTCTTTCACCATAATCTGATTGTACCCCGAATAGCCATCAAGTAATGAAAACCTCTTAGAGCTAGCAACAACTTGTAAAATCTGCTCCATAGAAGGAAGTGGATAATGATCCTTGAGAGATGCTCTATTCAAATCTCTGAAGTCAACACACAATTTGATTTCCCCACTCTTCTTTCTAACTGGAACCAAGTTGGCCACCCAACTAGAATGCTTGATAGGGAATATGATTCTTGACTCTATCAACTTATTCAATTCTTTTCTCATGAGAGGCTCCATGTGTGGATTGACTGGCCTTTGTTTTTGCCTGGTGGGTTTACTACTTGGATCCAATTCAATGGTGTGTTGAGCTAACTCGGGATTGAAACCTTTCAAATCTTCGTAGCTCTAAGAAAACACATCAGGGAATTCTTGAAAAAGATGTATGAACTCATACCTTTCTTGTTCAGTTATCATCTTACCAATTTGGAGTGATTTACCTTCTTCCACCAAGATGGACACTGAATCTTCTCCCTTGACTTGGATGTTTGCTTTCTCCTTCCTAAACTGATCATTAGGATTGAAAATGGACTCCAAAGTAATAAGTCCCTTTGGTAGTTTGTTGGTTCATAGCTATACCACTTGGTCACCATACTGCTGCTCCAACTTTTCCTGATTTTTAGCTGAGAACTCAGCCTCTTCTTGCAAGAAATGGATGATTTGCTGATCATTTTCAAACACTTGCCAACTTACATTGTTGTCTTGCACTAAAGGCCTTACAATCACATGGATGTTTTTCTGTACCTTGTCTTTTTGGATGCTTTCAACAACATCAAAGGCTGCTCCAACTGCTGCAAGCCTGTCAGCGGCTTGGTTCTATTTTCTAGGAATGGATTTGATGCCAAAGCCCTCAAAATATTCAATGAGGTCCCACACCCTATTTTTGTAGCACTTGAGTAGATCATTCTTGATATCATGCTACCCCTTAACTTGGTTGACAATCAACTCACTGTCACCAAAGCCTTGCAAGTTCTTTATTCCTCTCTTGATTGACCAATGTAATCCTTGTATCAAAGCTTCATATTCAGCAATGTTATTAGAGCATGTAAATTGAAATGTAAAATCTAAATAATACTTAACTCCTTGAGGTGAAACAAGCATAGCTCCCCCTCCTGCACCTTGTCTACTCCTTGATCCATCAAAAAACAACTGCCATACCTCATTGTCATCCTTATGGTCTGGCTTGGTGATGTTCAGGATAGGCTAATTTTCTTCATGCATGTAATAGACTCCTAGCTCAGATTCTTCTATTTCTTGGTAAGGATCAAAAGCATGCACCTTTTTTTCCCATTCATCAAGAGTCAGATCCAGGATACTTCCAATCTTGGTGTCAGCTTCATCAGTGCTTGGGTAATCTTCTCTTGATCAAACGCTGAACAATTGGCATTGATTTGGATTGGATTGTAAGGATCAATGTGAAAGTTTTGGCAATAGGCTCAGATCTGATTGTGGCTTTAGTTCCATATCTTTTTCTGAACAACATTTGTGACCAATCAATAGATAAGTAACCTCCAATTCTTGGATGTGAAATCCCTTCACAGACATAGGGCAAAGAGTGGTGGAAGGTCTATTATTGAGACATCTTGCAAAACAACAACGTTGGGGTATGCATGCAAAGTAAGACTCAAGTTTTTTATGACTCCAACTGTTGTTACTCGCTGTCCCATCCAATTACACTACCCCTTTGGATATGACTTCATATTGACATTCCCAACTGATCAGCTATTTTCTTAGGCATTGTTGAACTACTTGCTCTGAAATCAATCATGTAGTTATGTACTAATTGGTTTCCAATGATCAATGAAACATAAAATGGAGGGGGCTGCAACATTTTACCTTGCTATCCTTCATGATTCCTCTCAGGCCTGGGCAACATTTGTGAGCATCTTCCTCCTACATTTGGACTTGTTGATTTGAATTTGACCAGTCCTTCATGGTAGATTGTAGGAAAATCTCTTTGGCCTGCGATGGATAGTGATCCCACATTGATATGTTTACATTTGTCTTCTTCATCTGATCAATTATGTTGAATGGAGATGAAGCATCTCTCTGTTGTCCCTTGGGCCTACACATTCATTCCTTGCACATGGGAAGTAACAACTGGCATTTGAGTTGGCCTAGGAGCTATTTTAGGAAGTCCTTGCGTGTTTGGAACTGTATTTTGTTTGCCAATAAATTGTGGAGTGATAGAAGGTTGTAAATTACTTGGAGCAATGGTTGTTCTTCACCCAAATTTCTCCTTTTTGACCTTGTGTTGGATGCAACACTTTGGTAGATTGTTTGATTCATGCCACAAAAATCTTCTGCCTGTCAGTTTACAAGTGTGGCATCATTTGGAGCTGATTGTTGCTAGAATGTTTCTTGTTACTACTGTCATTTCTTGACTAACCTTTCACCCTCCACACCAGTTTGTCAAACCATTAATTCTTGATTCAAGGCACCTTGAAGGCACATGGATTGGTTGTGATGGTTCATTGCTGTGAAACAACACCGCTACACCTATCTTCGCACATATCTATATTTATTGTGTCCTGGGGTACTAGCAGCTAATGCTTTAGAGGAAGATGTAGCATTGGGATTATAGGGCTGAAATGGTCTATTGGTAGGGAGGCCTTGCTTTGATTCAAATTTGCAGCTGGATTGGGTGGTCTTTTGGGGTGATATACTACCTATTAGGCTGAGCTTTTGGGGTTGGAAAGAAGGTCCAAAACTTGGTTTTCTGCCTCCTTGAGAGTAACCAGCTCATTGCTAGATTTTTTGCGCTGCTTCCATGAATTCTTGCAGCTCATTTGAGGCACTAAGAAGATGACTAGAGAAGCTTCATTCGATTGGTTTTTCTAGAGTGGGATAGGACTAAATTAGGACACTCGGCTAGTACTTGGTCGCTCTCTAACTTGGAAAATAATGGGCAATTGATCCTAGAGCTAGTTTGCTAGCTTAACAAACAATTTTCAGTCTCTAATATGGCAATACCTTTAAGCAATGGGGATGGTGTGCCTCCCTGGATTGAATTAACATAGAAAACAGAATTTTAAAGATTTAAGGTAATAAAAAATAACCTTCTATTTTTGGCCTGACTGCCACTGGAATTCTCTCCCAATTCCTTTGAATCTTAATTAAATGTCAGCTGCTAATTGGTAGCTCTCTTGATGGTTGCAGCTGCTGCAAAAAGGGACAAGTTTGTCTGCCCTTTTCCCAAAGTGCTCATTGGGCTATACATAGCTGATTCTTTTGAATAGACCCTGAGGCAAGGCTCCTGGACCATTTTAAAGCTTTCCCTTTGAATGAAGATCCAACAATTGACAGCAACTTGCATCTCATTGATCTCATGGATTGCACAAAGTTAGCAATATCCTTGACATGATCAACATGAGTGGTCTGATTCTCTCCAGTAAAGTATGGAATGTTCTTCAATGCTGCAACTAGGGATTGAGATGTTGAGTATTGAGAGAAAGTAGATTGCTGCTAGTGAAATTGAAATAGGGGTTGTGTTGTGCCATTTTGATTGGCCTTAGAACCCTTGTGGATTGAATGAATAGGCCTATCAGGTGGAGGAGTTGATAGAATTATGTTTGGGGGAGATAGAGACCTTTGAATTCTCCTCCCTCTTTGACTTCTTCTTGGAGATAACTGTACAGATACTCAAACAACACCTCTTCTTCTCCAACTCTTGACCTTTTGTTGTTGATTCTTCTCATGAGTTTTTAGGTCTACAATACTAAAACCAGATAATTCTGCTTCCTTGGCAGTCACCAGATTGTGCAATTTAGGGCTATTTTAAGCAAGAAACTTGTAACAAATGCACATCAATTTTGTTGCAATGAGATGAAGACCTCTAAGGTCCCACCAGGTGTGCCAAAAATATTGGTGTAAATCAACAACACCCCTGGATGTTAATCAGACTTCTAATTTGACATTTTGGACATCCAGTGTGATTGCACAACATTGAATCTTCTCCCCAAGTGTGGGACTTGAAACACTGGGAAGAGGAATCTCAAGATTAGAGGTTGGTTCCTCAACTCCTCTGATCAGGTATATTACTTGCAAGTTACACAGGGTTTAAATTCCTAGATTCCTAGTCTAAATTCCAAAGGGGACAAGAGGATAGAGAATGAAAAGAAAAAACTGAGACTAGTGCTAATGAGGTAATGCACCCAAGGAGTGGCAGAGCATTTTTTAATACTACAGATACATGACACAAGTCCACAAGAAATGCAATAACACAAAGCATGCACAAATTGCTCAAGACTGTAATGAAAGATTAGGAAACAATGAATCAGATATATGACACAGGATTGAGAGGATTTTAATTCACAGAGCATACATTATCATATCCATTATCTAATACACATGCATTATGGTGACATCTGAGAGGAAGAAAAGGGGTGTTGTAGTGCATGGAAGAGATAAAATTTTTCCACAAAATTACTTTTCAAAAATGAAGAATAGAGGGAAGTTGCAGAGCTGACATGCAAAGTGTCTCTCACCTTAAAAAAATGAGCCCATTCTAGATTTTACAATGAAAGAAGAGACCCCAGGAGAGAGAAACGTGGGAAAACATGGGAGAGCTTCAACCACTGACCAAAGACGCAATAAAACCACATGGCCGTTTGAAATTTTAGGGCAAAATAGGGCCAAAACGGATTAGCGGGTGACCATGCTAGGAGAGATTTTCCAGCCATTCTTACATTTGGGAAAATTTCCCAAAAAATCCCTGTGCTCCATCGTTTTGGGTGCCAAATGGCATGTGCTGATTAGGCGCAGGCCTTTAATGCTTAATTTTCCATCATTTTGGCCTTTGGAAAAAATTTCAAAAATTCTCCACCGAGCCGATGACCTGAGGACATGTGGCATCACATGATTGACAGCAACTGGGCATCTCATTGATCTCCTGAATTTTTTCGTCACAAATTTTGACCATTTTCCTTGACTTGGATCACCAGGAGTGGTCTAATTTTCCCCATTGAAGCTATGGGATTTATCCTTCCTTTAATGCTTCCCTATTGGGTTTGTCCTATATTTTTTTACATTGATCGGACACAGTGGCAAGCTGCTGCCATTGAAATTGACGTTCGGGCGTTGGCGGACTTTCCATTTTGAAATTGGCTCTTAGATTTTTCTTAGTTGAAAAATTCCCATATTTCCCCCACCTGGCCATACCATCTGAGAGGATGTTGAGCAGCGTCTCTATTTGGATGCAGGGCTGATGGAGACAATAATGGATTCTCCTTTCCATTTTAGCTTCTTCTTGGAGAAAACTCCAGATATCTCCCCCTACACCTCTTCTTCTCGATCTCTTGACGGGGTGTACGTGACATAACCTCATTAGTTTACAGGTCTTGGCACTAGCTAAAATTCCTCTTGATTCTTCTTCCTTGGAGTTACACAGATGTTTCCAAATAATCAAATCTTTCTCTGCTTTTCCGCGGAAGAAACTTGCAACAAATGCACATCAATGTCATGAAGCCATTGGATGCAGACCCCGCGGGCAAAATGAAGACCTCTAAGATCGCACCGGGCATGCCAAAATATGTTTTACCAAAATTAGTAGCACTTCACCTTCATGATCTGATTAGATTTCCAGTGCCTGAGGACACGTAAGCATTCAATGTGGTTGGGCACGAGCCTTGAATCCTTTCCAAAATTTTCCATGGACTTGCAACACTGAGAAAGTCATATCTAGTTTTCAGATTGGTTTCTCAATTCTTGGACATGTGGCACAGTCTGATTTATCACTTACGGGCCTACAGCGGGGAAAATTTTCCTTTTGAACCTTATCCTAAATTCCAAAGGAGAACTTGACAGAGAATGTAAAACCAAGCTAAAACTAATCCGACCCCCACTAGGTGATACACTTCGAAAGGAGCGGTGAGCATTTCTCACTTCTGGCTAGATTGGCACAATTCAGGGGAAAATTTCCCACAAAAACTCCACCAGGCACATAACTGATAACTATAATGAGGAATACATGGAGTTAGTCAGGAACAACTTTACCTTTCTGGAAAGATGAGAAAGAGATCTAATCCAATAGTTCCTATATTCCATAAATTATTTGAGTGCCTGAAAAGCAAAATCAATTATGACTAAGGCAACAACGAGAGAGGAAGAATGAAGGGAGTTAGCCACAAAATGTGCTTAGGGGAACAGGTTTGGATATTCACAACCTTATATTATGCTATGTATGCCATACATTCATACTTATGCCACCTGCAGTATAATCGAAAAACTTAATTACCAATCCTAAATGTACTTAGTAACTAAACCTGGCTTTTTCAAAATGATGCAATATACGTAGCTCAATGTAGAGATGAAACATCTTTTCATTTCCTTGGAATTAAATACAACTATATGATCTTTATAGAACGCATATCAATATACATCATGGGCATCCTTACATACCCAGTTCCATATACATTGATCAACCATGCTGGGATAGAATGCATATTTTTTACTTCAAAGTAATTTAAAACAAAAAGAATATAAAATAACATTTCTGCTTATTCATTTCGTGCCAGATGAAATATAATAGAAGTTCTCTCTCCAAGAAAAAATCAATTTTTACAATTGACCTTTTCAGAATCTGGTACATAATTAACTAGGCATAACTAGCCTTTTGATATAAATCAACGCGAATACAACCAAGTACTTCATTAGATCGATAATTATAATGGCGAAGTGAAGTTAAATAAATCTTCAAAACAGGGCCAAATAGAACAAATGGGCAAGACTCTTGAAACTCCATACCTTTCTTACACCATTTTAAAACGATCATTTGCAAAATTGTTAGCATGCTCTGCCCTTTCATATGCCATGTGGCATGATAAGATCTATATCTGGCTGCGGGGCCACTTCTGCATTACATATTATCCTTTCATAAAATCGAAATATTGCATTAAGCTAAATTCACAAAATTGGAACGAAAGGGCCGATGAGGTGAGGACAAGTGGTGAGTGCTGATCCAGCATGTGCACTTCACACTTTCATGACATTTTCTACTTAAAAGATAACATTCAGTTATAATCTATTTAATCACCTAAGATCACATTATTTAATTACCCCATTGCATTCAGGTATTGAATATAACTAATCCAAATCACTACCTCGTGTGACATGACCTTAAGGTTTATATCATACTATTAGACTGACACATGGCGAGATACCTTAACCTTTTAGGCTCGCAATCAACTATTTCGGGTCAATGATACCCTTATGGATTTATAAGCTTGTATTTTATCCTATGGGAAAATACCCTACATACTCATATCATGTCTTATCCAAGTATCATCCATATTATATAATTTGACAAGTTGGCTAATATTGGGATTATACTTTAACATTATAATCACCATACTAGTTCTCCAAATTGTTACCATGCGCCATACATTCTGCTATGCCAAATGTTTCCCAATACTGTTATATCCCGTTTAAACATACGTGGCAACTTCTGATTCGTCAGTGGTCACTGTATGAATTAACAGTGAGCCACTCCTTCCATTTGAACATTTATCCAATTACTTAGTAAAATAAAACCAAGTCTTCCTCAAATATTTCCTACTTAATCAAATGGACACGTGGCAACTATCTCATTTCCTTCGGGTCAAACAAAGAGTGAAAAGTTCCCAACCAAAACTTCGCCGTGCCATAACTGTCAAAAATGTGTGTGTGTGTGTAGTGTGTGAAAAATGTGTGTGTGTGTGTGTGTGTGTACCCTCAAAGTCTCAGAAATGATATATCTTAGATCAAGGGAATGCCAGTTCCAGAAAAGGTTTCACTGTGCTTGATAAACGAGTAACAATCTCATGTCTGAGGCATTAATGAGAGGAAAGAGACATAGTCACTATATATGTTTCTTAGCCTTAATCAATGAGCATGAAGGCACATTTTCGATCAATCAGTTTCTCTATAGCCATCTACTTATAATAATGTGAGATGTGACCTATTGGGAGCTTCGCATATATCTATAGAAACCCTTATGAAACATTAAGGCAATAGGTCATTTAACTGTATGCGAAGCGAACTAGAGAGGTAGGTTTTTAAGGTCTAGCACAAATTGATATAATATCAGATTCATTCAGTATCGTAAAATTTTCACAATAAACTAAAGGATAAAAAAATACAAATGAGTTCATAATATATGGATACCTAACAAGTATACCTGAGGATCTTAAGAACAAAATACATAAGCCAGTGATAGGAGAGACTTAGTTGATTTACAATGCCCAAAATAAGGCTATGGGACTTGGGGATTCAATAACTTTTCATGAGGGATATGGATGCACTGTAAGGACCTGTTATGGTCCATGTTAAGAATCATATACCCAGAACTACCAACTAGTCCATAAGATAATTGATATGAACTTTTCAACCCTTCTATGTAAAAGAAAAACTAGATGTCGCACAGTCTTTCACAGAGTACCAAGAAAAAAACTTTACATAGCATGCAAAAATGCATACAGCTTAGTTATCTATGTCAATGAGGAGGTCCCTACCAATTATTCAGGTTTTCTAACCATTTAATTGTCATACCCAAAAATTTGCTCTCTTTTGAATCCTTGTAAGGTCATTCGAATATTTTATCACAAAATCACTCTTTAGTTAGGATTGATTATAAGCAACCCAGAATAACACACACCGTCATATAGTAAGTCATGTCGATATTAAATCCTCTTATTTGTTCACTAATTGCTTGTAAGTTTGTTGTTGCTCGAAAGACATGTATCCTAAGGTCCTGATCTATATCAGCTAATGTTGTGGGTAGATTTGGCTGAGGCACTATGGGTTCAAATATATATTCTTGAGGCTCTCTAGGTCTTGTGATTGTCATACAAAATGATTCAACTTTTAACTGAAATTAATAAAATGATTACTAAAGAAGTATTTACACTATGCAAGCATCCTTCTATTTTTGTATTATCAATGATGTATTTCAATGAAATTAAAGAACATCTATTCTAGTATATTTATGAAATGGACAACTAATCTAGCAATAGAATAAAAACAAGAAAAGTTAGCTGGTATGGCTATTATTGCCTGTTGAGTTCTGATTTATCCTAAATATCAAGCAATATTTATTTTGAATGAAAGACTCGATCCACTACTGATAGTGAGGAAGAATAATAGTTTTTAGAAACTATGATCCACAGCTCCCTGGAGAATCGGAGTGAATTTAATGAAAGTAATAAAACAATTCACTACTCTATTTGATACGTTGTAAATAGAACTTTGCTAGCCTCAAACAGGCATTTATAGAAATAAGGTAAATCTAGTTGTGTGTGGATTCATCCCCATAGTGTGATCTCCCTCGTTAATTGGGGTTCTCGTGAATCCAGAAAGTGTGTGGTATATGATAGTATCAACAAAATATGGTATTTGAACAATCGCAAACTTTGGTCTCGACCAAATACAATGCAAAGTAGGGAGAGGATAGGCAAGTGAAAGATCTTTTGCCATGCAACAATTCCTAGTGGGATTTATCGTGAGAATCCAACACAGTGTACCGAGAGTTTCAAAATTATCCTGGTGGCACAAATAAATCTGCAACTTCATGGATTCTAGTCAGCACTGAGCTATTCTATGTAAACAGATGGTATGGACGTCGTAATGGAACCAAGACTCGAAACAAGAAGATTGACTGAATCTAAACCAAAGGAAAACTAATAATGATGCAAAACATGAAGCTGCAGAATTCTACGAAGAAATTCAGAGAATGAATAAGAGAATTGCGAAAATGATGGGGCCCTTTGTTGAAAACAAGTAGCTCTTCTATAGGCAAAGGTATTACCAGAGGGTTTAACTCCCAAAAGGAAACTCTTTTACTATAAACAAATGGAAAACACTTTAAGGGGAAGCGGGACCAAAAACATCAATGACAAGTGAAAGTGGTTGAAGAAAGTGGGGGTGAATGAAAATTGAAGATTTACATGTGACAATGATCATCAAACCGAATCTAAAATCGCAACAGGACCGCGCTCCCTGTGCCAAGGCATTGGTTATGGGACCACCACCCGTACGAGGGAGGCGGTCATAGGACCACTGTATAGGCAGACTACAGTTTCATCAATGAAGACAAAAATGCAAAAAGAAAAGAACAAAGGGGGACAGAGGGAAAAAAACAAAGCATGCAAAGGCCTGAGTGGGGCATGGGGAATAAAGTATACTTGACAAGCCTCCCCTTTTAGATTTTCGAACACATTGCAAGTGGACCTTATCATCATCTGGGCATGTTGTAACATCATTTCGGCAGGTTACAGTACCTCACAATTTTGGGTCACGTACATATGTCCCCCTCAGAGAAGCATCCTTAGCATGAAGAGGCGTAAAAAAAGTGGAGCTGAGTATGGTGGTTCCTAAATGGGGACCCGGAGGCAGGAGTGCATACCGGAAATGCACGCTGTGTGGAAAGTCATCATCCCAACGCTCTCGCTCCCTATAAAATAATATAGTAAAAAAGGGGACTCAAGGGTAGATAGATTAAAACAAATTGAGAAATAATACTCAATGAATGAAAAGAGTACCTTACATCTATGTGGGGTTGAGAACTACCTCCGTCGGCACTCCGACGCCTACAAAAGACTTCGAAACCAATGTGAGCAAGCTATATATATAAAATGAGTATTTCACTATTAAATTGCATGAATTGCTTTGACAGTTTTTGGAGCTTTGGGACCCACAGTGACAGTGATGGTTTTGTTGAAGAGTATAGTCAAAACGTTCGGGTGGAATAGTGATATGCCCGAGAGTGGCACATTGACTCCGAAGTCTTAGGTTAGTTCTTCTCGATTTATTATTTTAAACCTAAATGTGGAAATGATGAAATATGTGCTAAGGGGCGGGAGAGGGGTATTTTTGAAAAATATTAGTTTAAAGTTGGCTCTAAGGGGGGCACCATAGGGGTAGGTTTCTGTTTTTGTTTAATTGAAGTTTTGTGTTTAATTTTTAAAATGGTTGTTGTTATTTATTATTTTGGCATATTTTTTTTTTTAGGGAACGACCCGTTTTTATATTTGCGAGGACAGGACCACTGCCCTGCGCATGGCAACGATTATGGGACCACCCCTTAAAAGGAGAGGGGGGTATGGAACCACCGCGATGCAGAGAGGGGCAGTGCGTGGCAGAGGGAGGACCATAAAAAAAAAAACAAAAACCTTAACGGATTGTGACATGTTTATTATTTGATTTAATGTTTTTAACAGTTTTTCTAACTAGATTTAGTACTAAATACTCCTTTTTTGTGTTTTTGGGTGTATGCAGAAGAAGGAGGCGTAGTACATTAGATGGAGCCAGGAGAGGGAGTGCTGATGGATCACAGTAGGATTAGAGGCACTCCCAGGAGAGAGAGATACCCTTCAAAGGGATTGGCATTTAGAGGATTGCGCATGGGTCCCTCAGTTGTGCTGCTAATCACATTCTATGTGATCTGATTTTCCATATGGGATGTGGATGGAAATCTTCCAATTGACTAATAGTTTGGGGGCGTGTGGTCCATCACCATGGAGGATGAGGATGTTTACCGTATATAGGGGTCCCGATCCTTGACGGTTAGCGGACTATCTATTCAGACAATAGTTTCCGAGGATCACAGGTTGTCAGTGGGCCACCTACTGGGGGATGCAGTTCTATGATGGGATCAAAGAAGGGAGTGAGGATCAATTATCATTTGAGTCAGACATTCCCATGATCTGTAAGGCCTATCAATGGGCATCCTTTCTTTGGGACAGGAGTGGTGGTGAAAAAGGGGGAGGGAAGGGGACACCCTCTTATATTTCTGGGACCCCCATTATGCACAGATTGAAGGGCCCATGGATGACGGGGTCTACACTTGGAGGAAAAAATCCTAAGGACTACCTTACCATGATTATACAGGGTAGTCTAGTACAGGGATATCACGAACACCACCTGCAACCCTTGTCATGAGTTGGTGTAGTTGATCATATTACCCCATATGGGAGAGAGGTGTAGAGGTAGCGCTCCTGGGGCCATCGGTGGTTAGTGAGGCTGGATGGGGATGATAGTTCTTAGCGCACCCCACAGCCTAGGGGGCCTCGTGACAACTATGAATGGAGAGGCACTCCTTATCAGGCCATGGCAGGTGCAGTGGGTATGGGGGAGGAGGAGACTGTTATATTGATTGCCTGTCAGACTACAGATAGTTGATCGACAGGGCAGCGGAAGGTAGGATCCACCACTTTGATAGAGTACCATAGTAGTTCGGCTCCACTATAGTGACATGGCTTCATCTATCGCGCATTAGTGATAGATCTATCCATGAGGCTGGGGATCGGTGCCTAGAGGCCCAGTTGGACCATTATTACTCTGGTGTTCCTAATTGTGGCCGGGAGGGTGGTATGTGATCAAGGGAGAAGCTAGTGCTTTTCAGGAACCATTACTTCAGATTGCCACCGATCATGCCTATAGCAGTGATGAGCCCATTGAAATGCGCCTCAATATTTGGAGTTCACCTGGGGGAGAGCTAGAGGAGGGGACAAATGAGATGGAGCTCAATGAGATGGGTGGGCAGGAGTGATAGTGATCCCGAGTGCATGACACTCAAGAGATCTCGGGCCAAAAGAGGGTAGAGTCTGGATAGTAGCGTGGAGCACAGAGAGGCGTGACTCTAGTCCTCGCGGAGTTTCTCTCTCAAGGAATTAGGTGGAGATGGTGAGTCCATTGTAGGGATGTCAATTGCCCAGATGTGGGGAGAGGGACAACGTTGAGTTCGGTGGGCGGTGGCTATTCGTGGTAGGGATACGACTCCTAGAGATCCTCTCTTGGCGGGAGACCGGAGATACGAAGGTGAGATTTTGTTAGTGGAGAAGTGTGCCTTTCATATTTATTGTTGTTTATTTAAGAGGGGTTGGGTTTTGCGTGATAATGTTTATAACGGTTGTCTTTACGTTACTTGCCATGACTGCCTGATGAGTGGTTGAAATTGATGATTCGCTGAGTATGCACATATACCTTATTGCTCCCCTCAGAGAAGCACTCGTGCTGAGGCTATCTATGGATGTGAGGGAGCCTCATAGTTGGTAGGCATACTAATGTTTTCACCTCTGTCATGGTATGCGGTTGTGTGACGATTTCATGAATTCTCTCTAGTTGTGAGGTAGCCGGATATAAGATGGCCTGAGCGCTGTGATGAGGAGGATTCATTCTCTAGGAGACCGACAGCTACTGGTCACCGACCATGAGCCCCTCAGTACATTCGGAGTGCCGGCTAGCCAAAGTCCTAGGCATGGTCCACGGAACCATGTGAGGGATCCCATAGGGATTGAGAGACTGTTTTGTAGATGTTGTCAGAAATCTATATGAGTGCTTTTGTAATGGTCAGGTCATTGAGAAGTTCTCGACCATGTCTAGTGCATGATGGCCATTTTATATGAAACTGAGGTTAGGATATCATAGATTATAAGATTATATGTATATCTTTTTGGGATCAAACTCTTGGTGACTAGAATTTTGTGACTTATTTCCACATGTGTCCGTAGATTGTTTTTAGAAATATTTGCGTTTTCATGTTTTTCAGTATGTATGCAATGGAATTGAAAATGATAGTAAACAGAATGTTTTACTTGATGTTTTTTTTGTAATGCTAATATGAGATGATACTAACAGATTGTAGTACTTGAAATTTTAAACTCTTTGGGCAACGTTTGTAAATTTTTCTTATATTGGAAACAATGATGAATGTTATCGTGATAAAGAGATGACATTTTACCCCATTCCCACTACAAACAACTAGTAAGATGCGAGGGGCTCCTATACAAGGCTGAGAAGGGCACAATTGTATGAGTTTGACTAATGGAACGATGAGAGATATACAAAAACCAATAATAGAAACCAAACCTAAACCTACACACCTACCTACTCAGAGCTACCACCCAAGCTAGAAGGCAAGCTTAATTTCTATTTTATCTAGAATTAGAATAAAATGAAAACTTGGTTGCCAATATAGTTTTAGGATTTGATCTCTTTCAATCCCGTGGAATTGTTTCTCTTAATAGAATATGATTTATGTATAGACCACCAAGATTTGTTATTTGTGTAGATGACCCCCACAACCTACCTCACGCCACCAGTAAGAAGCCTGGGTTTGTACCAACAGGAAAGATATAGGTGAGTAAGGGCAGGCAGTTGTTCCTTTACCAACGGCACACCACCAGTAAGAGATTGTGGGATTATCACCTAAAGTTGATTTGGGGAAAGAAGTGTGTATAAAATAAAAATTTTGTTTGCTTGTCTGCTTTTGATTCCATTTGATTTTGACATTTTTGAATCATGACTTCGAGGAGATATAATTCTTTCAAAGAGTTTAAGAGGGAAATAGATGTGACCCCACGAAGCTTCTTAGAACAGACTTATAATGAGTACGGGTTGACTGAACATATGTAGAAAGAAAGAGGAAAAAACCAAGTTGAAGGCTTGGTTGGTTATGGTTTCGTCATGCTTGTAGTTGTCAAATTGATGAAAGATTTGAAAAATAGTGATGTTTAAAAGATGTGTTTTGAATGCTTTGCCAATAATTTCAAATTATAATAGATTGCTTAGAGTAAGCTCTGGACTACCATTTTTATGAAATGAGTCACAAATGAAACAGCTACAAGACTAATGCAATTAAGTAGCTTTAATGTACAAGTGGTGATTACTGATTTTTTACAATGTAAAACCATTTAATATGCAAGGGAATTGGATAGTTCATAGAATTCCTCACCTTCTAGTGTGCACAAATTATGCACCTTTTTCGCATAGTCCTTCATGAATTGGTATGTGGCCTCAACCACTTGGGTCGGAAATTCTTCTTTTGCCGTTTGTTTTTTTTCTTTAATCGATCCTGCTGTCTAGTCTTAAACTAGAATCTCCCTCGTATATTTCTAGCTCATAGAATTTTTTGTTGGTATTTCTAGCACTCTATTTGGCTAGCTTGTGCCTTTGTCAGTTTTATATCCGCCTCTCAAGGCTTTTCTAGTTGAGGAGGCATGGCTCCTTATAAGCTTCTCTCAGAATCCTTGTAATGAGATGAAAGACTGGTATTTCAACTCGAGCGGGAGAAACTTCTTCTGCCCCGACCACCAGTGAGAAAGGGGTTACTCCTGTTGGTGTTATTTTGAGGTTGATGGGCACATAGCCTGATAAAAGTTTAAATGCCAATATCGCGTTGTTCTTTATTGATGGTTTTGAGGAGAATAAACTTTTAAATGTTGTTTTTTTTCTTTGGCTTACCCATTGGCTTGAGGGTAGTAAGAGAGGTCGTGGATGGTTTTATCTTGACTTATACATAACCACTGACTTCATCATTTTTAAAGGACATGCCATTTCTGAGGATAATGAATTTTGGGACAGACAACCATACCTACAGATATTTGGTTCAATGAATTTGGCAATTACAAATCTGGTACTATGGTTAGAGGCATGGTCTCTAACCCATTTGGTAAATATTATGTGTCTGTATTATAAAAGTTATGGCCATCAGTTGATGAGGGAGATAATTCCTTATCATTTATACCCACATTGGAGGGCCACGGGGTCACTTTGCGTGCAGGGATTGGTGCTGGCTGGAATCTCGGGGAGAGAATTCCTTAGTTCCTTTGTGACACTTACGTACAAAGTCTAATTATGTCTGCTCGATAATGGCCCAAAATAGCCCATCCAATTAATTTTTTTTGAGTGTGTGCATGACCACGAGTGGCCTCACATATCCACAATGGATCATTAAGATCCTTCTTGGGATTCTTCTATTCAATTCTCTTAAAGAGCATGCATCAAGCTTTTACGATAAGTTACCTATTCTAAGACAACATATTTAGTGGTAATAAATGCACAACACCTTCTTTGTTGTGATGTGCACCTTCTGGGTTGTGTTGATCTTGATGAAACTGATGATATCATATAACCATGGACTGTAGAGATTGGATGCCTCGTTTCGATGTACGTAATACCTCATCGGAAGTCCAGATTTACCATATCACCTCCATCTAGCATATTGTCAGCTAGCCAATCTACATATTTGTCCTTAAACAAAGTTTTGTTACGCAAATGTCAACTCATAAATTTTCCCATTAACGTTTATGAAAACACCCCACCTGTTAGATAAAGACCCTGGTGTGAAAAATGTTCATAATGATCTGTCTTTACAATGACCTTGTTTTCTTGTTTGAACATGGTAATGTCTTAAACGTTTTGGTTGTAAAGACTATGGCAAGGCATTCGCTCTCTTCCTGTGTGTAACATTTTTCTATCACGCAAACGTTAGGCATAGGAAAAGTCACCGTCCTATTTATCATTGTCTTCTTGAGCCAGCATGCAGGCCAACGAGACATGAGTGGCTCGTGGAGTATAGGATCAAAGGGTGTCTGGTTTGGGAGGCATTAACGTGGGTGGAGATACAAGAGCTTTTTAAACACTTCGAAGGCTCAATTGCATTCTCAGTATAATCAATGTTATA
>JAHRHJ020003749.1:0-121860 GCA_019776745.2 Taxus chinensis
CTGATCAGAAAAGAAACTTATTTACAAATGTACAGACTGAAGGTTTTGGTTACACTTGGATTTCACAAAATGTTTTCTATTAGATCTCAATACAAAAGAGACTGAGGAAAAAAGTATGGGAAAGCAAAACGCAACATTCAGAATTATAGATATCAGAGGAATTCTTTAATCTATGCAAAGTCACAGTAATTGAAAACAAATCATTGGTATTGGATAAATACGATGCACGTCAAGAGACCAAATTTTCTGTAATAACATCTGCTAGAAACAAAGTTGCTTAACAACCCATATTCATTCATCAAGGAACAAGTGCCTTCTTTTGTTATCAGAGATCACCAGGCTTGCCAGTTGAGAGTATGCCTCGGTGAGACTACAAACTGGGACAAATGAATCTCACGAAAGAAAATAATGAAGCTTAGAGGAGTAACGGAGATCAAGGGAATAGAAAAAGACATGGCAAGTCCTCTTGTATTGGATTTCTTATGATATATTACACGTTTTCAGAAATAACCAAGTTCTCCTTCAAAATGGCGTGGAAAGGCCCTTATAGAGCTTTAACAGAGTCAGTTACTCTTTGGAACTACGTCTTTAAACTAAAGAGTAGCAAGGATTGCCAATCGCACTACCCCAAACTTATTACTTGAATCCGAGAAAAAGACATCTAGAAAAGAAGAGAAAAGGAGAAAAAGATAGGTGGGTGGTCACGAGATGGTGACCCTGCCCAAAATTCGGCTGCCTTAATCTCTTGTAATGACTCGTCTATATCTCTGCCATGAGGACGGACGTTTTAGTCGTATGACGAGTCCAAAATCCCCGACACCTTCGCCATCCTTTATCAAACTCGACATGAGTATGAATAATCTTGTTTGCTCTTCGTTCAATGGCAGCTTGAAGAGAGCAAATTTTCTCCTTCCTTTTCTCCTTGGGAGGGAACTTTCTCTGAATCCATTATCGTTGACAAAGCTCTGAATTGAGCTTTGATTTCTTACAAGGAAAGGTGAATACCAGAAGTCTCATATCCCTGAAGATGACAGTTATGTCTTTGAAACGAGAATAATCAGTATCTGTGAAGCTTCGCCTTCCCCCTGCCAACTGTTCTTCAGTTCTCCTCCTCCCAACGCGCTCCTCCAGGATCCTGATTTCAGTCCACGCTGTATACCCAGGACATCAACAGATTATCCCTTTGCAACACAAAGACTTTCCTCTCGACAACAAAACATTCTCATTCTGCCGTGTCCCATGAGTCTAATGTCTACTATTCACTGTCTGCTCCAGAGTTGGAGCTCTTATATCAATATTCCAATGTAGAGAAGCTTCAGTTGCACATTGCTCACCTTTTCGTGATTTTGAAACTTCAATCGATGAAGTTTACTCGCAACAAGCATGTTCCCATCCACCAGGGTTCAATAGATAGCTTCTGCCATAGACAAGAATACTTGTGCATAGATTTGATACTCTGCACCTTCTCTTGGCTTAGCATTCAGGAAGGTGGAGAGTAGTCAATGGGTACGTCCAAAACTTTGTCTCTATACAAAAAACTGATGAAAAAAACTGTGAGAACTGGGCCTTTCTTCTAGTTCTTCCAACTGTTCAATAGTTTGCTGCCTTTCTCTACCCTCCCAATGACGCTTTTGACTATTTCCTGGAGTTGTGAAATTTCATCACCTTTAAGGGTAGACTCTTCCCATCGGGATTTCTCGATAGCTCTAACAGATACATGCAAGTCCCTGTTCTGATTTTATCCGTTTAAGGCTGGCAATATCTAGGAATTGGCTGACCTTTAGTCATCAGAACTATTTGGAGGTAGTTTCTGGCTTTGCTTGCCACGAGAAGGAGTGGTGCCGACCAAGGCTGCGACACATCAAATTTTGATCCCGACTTTGAGAGGAAAATTTTTCTTCCTTTTGTCCAACCTGTTGCAACAACCCACGCAAAGAGGAAGAGAAATCAGTATGAGTGCAGGGACCAAAGACAAAGAGAGCTCATGACTCTCAACGGTCTAATGCATCTGTTGACTCGAGTTGAGAGGTGGTGGGCACTTGGGTCAATTGCCGGGGCAGAAAGAGTCAACATCACCTAAAGCTCAGTGCTCTAGGATTCTTTTGTCTTTATTCACTGGATCTTCAGGAGCATTGGCAGAGTGGTACTGTTCTTGGCTTTCTTCACTTTCACTGAGAACAATGATGTTCTCTGGTCCATCGGCAACTCTGCCTCTTTCTTTGAGGGTCACTTTCCACAGGCTCCTTCTACTCCTTGAGCTTCTCCTGGTACCCGTGATGGGATAAAGAGTAGAAGTTTGCAGTCTTGTAATTTGATTAGGCATGAGGGGGCTCACTGTGTTTTCTCTGAACTTGTAATAGATGCGTTCTCTTTCTTGTGTTGAAAGCATCCTTAGAGAGGATTCGCCCCTGAATGTCCTCCTGAAAATTCTCCGAACCAATCCTGGCAAACAGACCTTAGTTCCTAACTAAGACTGGAGCAGGAGCTCAGCCAGATCATCCCGCTCTTGTATCCCTTTCCAATCCAGTTCAGCCAAGAGTGTGCTAACCACATTTTCATACTCATACGAGTATAGATCAAGTTTGTCACTTGGAACCTTTAGGAACTTGGTACAAGACCGAGTTCCTTGGATCAAATTGCGGGAGAACCTGCCCACAATTCCTTTCCTCATGGGCGTCATAATCGGCTGCACCTCAGCCTGTAGTCTTGGTGTATCGCCCTATGATGGTAATTATCTTATGGTCCGTTCAAGGAACGTCTTCAAGTCAAAGTAGTTCTTGGCTTGCAGAAATTAACAGTGAGAAACCAGGACTCTTCTTTTCAAGGCGCCAGGGCTAATTGTTACAATGTAATTTCCCAAGAATGGGAAAGGGCCAACCAACCGAAAATCTTCTGCTATCCCGCAGTTCTGTGCAGTTTGTCTACTATCTGCTACGTCTATCCAGACCATGGGAGCAGGGCAGAACATGGGCATCTCAGAGTGGTGCCCTCATACCGGTTGAGCCGAACTATAAGAGAATTTCCTGAACTAAAAGTAGGCAACCGAGTGCATATTAGATCATAGCTCATCTGAAAATCTCATTGCAGCCAAGTGTCACCTTCGAGCAATCTCTACCAGGTACATGAGCAAAGCATCTTACCCTTCCTGACATTACGATTGCGGTTCCAAGGTGAACTGCGGCAGTAGGAATATCCGGAATCTCTTTGTGAGCGTCGAATGTAAGAAACACCAAACCCAGGCCTTGAACGTTGCCATGGAGGGGGGGGGGGGTTTGGGGTGGGTGGGGGGGGGGGGGGGGGGGGGGGGGGGGGGGTATACATTCATGTACTAAGTCATCTAAACTTCTTCTTTCGTTTGTTGCACATTGGACAGCTGCTGCTGGCTCCGTAAATGCTGCTCTGATTTCTGCCCAATTGATATTTTGCGTTCCCTCACACACCAGGCTGTTACGGGCACAGCCACTACATCCAGAATGAAATTCGTTTTTTTGGGAGAGGCAAACCCATCACCCGAGCACAAATTATGAAGCTGACAACTCTTCATTGGAACTTCTCGGAAGAGGGTTTGGTCAGGACAGAAGCTGCCCTTCCTAGGTTTTTACCAGGACGTGGCCACTCGCCTTATATTTGTCCACTGTCTTGGTCAAAACAGGACATGTGCTTGGATCCCGGACACTATTGCATTAACATCTCTGAATCCTCCGAGCATGCTTGGCGGCTATCTTAGTTTGGCGATGAGTTCCCCATGTATAGTAGTCAATTCGCGAGAAGCGGGGTCGAATGAGCTCCGCAGGAAGCCCGGTATCGCCACTGTAACCGAATTGGAAACCTCCGGTGAAAGCCAAACCACTATCATGACTTTGTGCCATTTTGTGCTTGCATCGGCCAGCCGCACCCCAATCATGAAGTAGATGTTGAGCTCTGTGGGCCCCAAATTGCTAACGCCGCAGACTCAGTGGAGAAATTGTTCCTGTCCCCTGAAAATTTGATCTTCATATTGATAGTCTCGGAGAGCCGGCAACCTAGACTCGGGAGGAATTACAGATGGCGGATACCCGCGCAGGTTTTCAAATTTGGCAGGTTTTTGCAAAAAGATAGCATGGATAGGGCGAAAAATCAAAGGGGAAATGCTCATTATATTGCCATTTAGAGAAGAAATGTCATAATGCGCATTTTAATCATACCCCCGCGAATTGAATAAGCATGGTTCGGTAGAGCGGGAAAAATAAGCAACGAATGACACTTGGTACCTTGGTACATGTGACGCGATGCGCGAAACACGCGTCTCTCGATCGGTAAGCAGGGAGAAGACCGCACAAATTCATTTTGGCATTTGGGGACGAAACAGAACCACCTCGCTCAATTACGCGTTCGGTTATTTCGGAGCCGAAATTGAACACAGGACCCGTTTGAACTTGGGACATTTGGAGACAGCTCCAAGAAGTTTGGTGGTGGGACATTGAAGACAAAAAAGCCACCGGATACAACCGACTCGCCGGTTCATCGCAAATGGAACAACTTGCACTTTAACTTTGGGGAACGAAAAGCTCTGAATACTGACTCGGCGAATCGGACCGCAAATTTACAATGGGTCCGGGAGAAGTTGGGACATTTGGACTAAACACGGATTACGCGGTTCGGGTGAATCGGCCGAAAAGGTTGACAACTCGCACAATAGTTTTGGACAGGCTTGGGACGAAAAGTTCCGACGGCCCGAAATGAACAACTTTCGGGGATTTCGGTCGATCGTGGAACAGAACGCACTTTTGAAATTGGGACAGTTGGGACCAAAAGTTCGACATGCCCGAAAATCCACACACAACTGACCAGAAATCATAGATTTTCTCTCATTTCACTCACGACTTATGCACTTCAGAGAAAAACCCTTAAAACAGACCAAATTTTGAAATTTTGACTTCATCAGAAGAGCAGGGACTATTTGATGGACAACAGCTTGCTCCTTCTGGGATGACTTTTGCATAAATTCAAGTAAGAGACAAGGCAAGAAACTTAGACACCTCAGAGAATCCATAGTACCTTATCCATTGGGCAACGCGTCAAAATCAAACCAACACAAAGGACAACACAACACCAAACAGAAAAGAAAGAAAAACAAAACAACTCATAAAAAACAAATGGACTCCCTAATCACCGATGACTGGAAACAAACTTGAGATAACTGCCCACTATAAGAAGTGGGAGGAAGCACCTCCATGTAATCAAGATAACGGAATTCCTCACCATCACAGTGTCTGATCTTTAAAGGTCCGAGCCACTTGAAATCAAACTTCCACTGCTGCCAGAGGTTCATTCTTTTGTTCCATAACAGGCACGTGGGTCTCCAACTGGGAAATTCGACTACTTTCTTCTTGGCAAAACAGGACCTTTATACCTTCTCCAGTGAACTTATATATCTTATCACAACCATCAATCTTTCCTCATCAGTTGTGCAAGGTACATAAATCTCTTTCCAAGCATCTCTTAAACTAGAATCTCAATGCCTTCATGAGGTGCAAGGCTGGGCAGTCCAACTGTCTGGCAATTGAGTTCTACTCCATATACCACTTGAAAAGGAGACATTCCCAATAGCTCTCGTTGTGTAATCAGTGGTCTTCCCAAGAAGCATCATAGAGCTTCTTTCTTTGGCCCATTTTTGTTGAGACCATGGACCAACTTCCTTAATGAAGTCACCCAATATTTTGTTAGTGGATCTACTTTCCCATTTCCCTTGGGTTATTAATCTGAAAGTGGCCAAAGAAATGCCATACCGCATGCGAATTCATTATCCTCAGCGAAGAGAAATTCGAGGCATGATCTGTTACAATGTGGTAGGTACACCATACGGTTACTATGATGTTCTCTTGATGAGTTGCACCATTGGGGAGAAGGGGGGTAGTGCTCTTAACTGGAATAGCTTCCACTCCCACCATTTGGTGAAGTCGTCCGTGCAGTTAGTTACATTATGTGACCAGCACTAGAAGCAGATAAAGTGTGTACCAATGAAGTCCAACCCCACTGGTGAAATGGTTCCTCAATCACAACTGCTTGAGAGGCAAAGAAGCCAATTTATGGTCTTCCCACAAAGTCTGACAAGCCTCAACATTTATCCCCCACCTGATGCGTCTCTGAACAGGAGGCCAGTAGTATCCCCACGGAGGATCTTATGCGCTGTAAACCAGTTGATGATAGTGCCCTCCCAATGCCGAATCGGGAAACAGCTGGAGAGCACCTTCTCTGTTGTTCCTTGTCCACCACTTCAAAATCTCCCTCTAAGCCCCGCTGAACTAAGCATTTTCCATAAGACATCTGGCATCTGACCTCAAGTTACACAGTCCTCTTTGCGTTGGCGTTCAATGAGAGGGCATTCCCATAGGTGAAAATGGGTGATGTTCGCATACCATTCGTCCAACTGAACTAGGAACAGAACGGTAATGAAGGCCAACTGTCTCCCCAGCAACTCAGGTTGGCTCCTTCTCAATGAGCTCACAAGAGACCTTTTTCACGAACCATTTTTGGTCGCTTGTGTCAATGTCCATACTCCTTGGCCTAGCAACCCAGTTCCCTCCTCGCACCAAATTCTTGTTGTGTGAGGATGGACTAACAGTTATCTGGAAACTCACTACCATGGAATGAGTTATGAGTAAAAGTGACACTGCTTGACAGCGTTTACCACTTGCAACAAGCATGTTCGGCCATCATGGTGTATTTCAACTCGTGATATTTCACAATATAGCTCATGACCACGCGATGGTAGCTCATGTTCATTAAGTCTTCGTGAGTTACACACTCATTATTATCTGTAGCATAGCAATAGATGATGAAACTTTGCTGAAATCAGAACAGGCCTAAAACAGGAGTTTTAGCATACCTCTCTTGATAACCTTCAAGGATTCCCTTTCCTTCAGAAGACCAAACCAAATGTTTGCTTTTTCCTTTCAATCATCTGAGAAATATTCAATTTAACTCTGAAAAATCCAGGGATGAATCTTCTCAACAAATTGATCACCGAGGAGTGCACCCCTTTTACTGGTTGGAGGATAGAATTGCTGGATGGCTTGAACTCGTCAGGATCCTCTTGAATACCATCCTGGAAACGATGTGCCCCGAAAAATTTCCCTCCGTTACACAAAAATAGATTTTTTAGGGTTAGGAGATCCCATGCTCTTTGTCTCTCAGTAGAAACTGTCTCCCGTATTAAATTATCCACTCTTGTCTTGAAACACCTGTCAGGTCATCAAGTATATGACATAACACGTTCCTTTTAACTTCCAAAAGCCAGATCCATAGCCCTCGGGAAAGTGCACCAGCCTTCATACGCCCAAAAGGCATTCTCTTGAGCAAATTACCCCAAAGGAGTAGTGAAGTTTTTTGGGGGGATCTACTACAGTATCCAACCTCTACCTATTTAGATCGAGAAAATCCATCCAAGCATAGATACATTTCAGCTCCTTTACTACGGCTTGCAATACGGTTGTATCCATCATATGCGCTAAAGTGTAGTGGATTGAATCTTTCCAAGAAGCCTGAGTCAGTTCCTGAAAATCAACACAGATGGGAGCTCACCATTTTTGCCTTCCTAACAGCACAATATTGGCAAGCCATGTTGAATGGTGAAGGTGGCGACGGTCTAGAATTGGTACCGTCACAACTTTGTATCTCCGGAAAGAGGTGGGGGGGGGGTCAGCTAGTTTTGGGGTGGTATGCCTCTGTGTCTTTCTGCCTTGAAAGGCGTCATTCCAAGGCAGAACGGAATAGAGTGCGCATATCTTTTTGGGGGAAATCTTGCAAATCTCATAAGAGTAGCCGAGAACACGTATAACCTTTTAAAGAGCATGGCTTGGCGCTTCCGGTCATTGTGCGGGGGCAACATTGTCCAATGGGCAAGAGCTGGGGGTCAGTAGAACGCCCCAATACAATCGTATCAGACTCAACTGAGGGCTGAGCGAGGAGAAGAGTAGTTCACATACCTGGCATGTTTAGCAAGTAGTTCCTCCAAACGCACCAGAACCCGGTAGACTCGGGGGGCAGGGGAGAGGGAGCATCCCTCTGGATCGGTTGCGGGCTTCCCTGTGGGTGACCGCTTGGTCACCCGGCACAACGACTCTCACGAGGTAAGTTTGTCACTATTCTCCCTCAAAATACAGTTGTTCGCAATTACCCCCTTGAGTTCCAGGAAGGAAATCAATGTTTATCATCATTAAAGACTTGCCATTTATTGGCATTATCATGTAAACACTATGCCGCTGGACCTCTCAATGGTGAACTATTCCTGAGAGAAATCAGGATTAGGAATCAGTAGCGAACCACCTGATATGCTATGAAATCAGCCTGCTGTTCTTCTCCCTAGGTATTTTGCCTCAATGTGGAAGCATCAAGAAATGCAATGGATCCAACCCTGATTCCGGTAATGTTTTCACGCCTTCTTCCATTTTTTACCTAGAAAAGCTTCTCACTTGCTTTACAATCCTGTTTGCATCAAACCACATCCAAATGTTCTCACACCTTGTGCTTTGGCCACTTCAGTCCAAGATGAGAGCCTCTACTCTGCTTATTTAAAATGATGTTGTCGAACTGCAATTTAAAATGAAAAAGGATGTATGGAATTCCTTCAGTGACCCTATCAGACAGCCACTCCAAAACCAACTGAGGAACAACTTCCATCAAACTTAAAATCCAAATACCATTAGGATCTTTAGTGACCTCTTGGGAAGTTGTATTTCATCAGGGGACAGAATCATGTAATTTTCCATGACCCCTATATCCTGAGAGTAGGGTGCCCTCAGGATCATCCCGTTTTCGACACACAGATAACTCATATTGCTTCTCAAGCATCAAAACTTCTCTTTGTCCTTACGTTAGTGATGCTACCCAATCCATTTGGATTTCCCCCACCCACAGCTTTGCAGAAGTCCTAGTAGCAACATACCGTATAAAGGAGGGATATCTGCTACTAAGATGTAGCCAATACTTTCTTTTCAGGCAAGGAGCAAATCCCACTGTGCTCTATTCTCTCTCCCGACCAGGGGCAATTCTTTGAACTCTCCATGGAGTAAACAAGATCCAGAAGGGGGCGTGTGAGGTCAGCCTAAAGCAATGAGCTACTTTTTGTCGCTTACGTTATCTTAGTCTTCTGTCTGAGGGTCCTGCGGAGTCAATGACCACATTAACTGAGCCTTGAACATCGGTAAGAAGGTTACAATCAAATGGTTTAATTTTGTCACCAGTGAGGTGACCGCACTACCAGACAGGCTGTGGTGTAGAAGGAGGATGGCAAAAGTCCTTTTAGTGGTTTTGGATGAATTACTAAGTTACTCATTTTTGGCAAAGCTTGGATGAGTTTGATAATACTCAGCCTTGAAATTTGAACCTATCTTTTTTAGATTATCGATAATATCCACATACCCAGATGGATGGGCCATCTCACTTGAATTCTAGGCTTAGAGCAGCTTTAGATAAAAGAAGGATTTTGCTAGTAGATTAATAGACTCACCGTTGGTTCAGGTGAATAGGGATAGGAGATCCTCTTTTTGCCATTACAACAGGAAAGTTGGCCGACGGCTCCTTAATTTCTCTAGGTTGTGTCACCTTCTCCCTCTGATGGTGTCTGTTCTCGAGTCATGACAGCAATGATCGCTATTTCAATGTCTGCTACCCTTCATCATAAGCTCTCCATGCATCATCGCCCTCAGTGGTGAGAAATTAAACCCCGAGATCCCTCACGTTCCTCTGCTTCATTCATCATCAAATTGTCCCAACTCCTCGCAAGCTTCATATCAACATCAGCATCTGGCTTCTTCCCTTCACAGGTTGCATCACAGGACCTTAACAGATGTCTTCAAATTTGCTATTCTTGTTTTCAAGGAGGTAACGATCCTGGGCTTGGAATTTCCTCCTTGGAACCATCTGCTAAGGTGCATGCGAGCTAATGGGTTTCTTTATAGCATGATATCAATCACAATCTTTTGGACTAACGGATCATTATTAGGTCCAGGAGTGGAGAGGAGAAGCACAACAAACTTAGATTTGGAAGGGCTCTCCTCAACTTTCCCTGACAGATCAGATCACTTCCGCGACACTAACAGCAGAGTTTGACCTACCACCAGTTGCAGATTAGCCGCTTGCAGGCCATACTGGACTTCAGACGCTTGGGGGGCTGTAAGAAGAAAAACATTTTTTCAGATTTGATCAATAGGTCACGTAGTTTACAGAATCTTTTTGATCATCTATTGAATCGGACCACAACTTCTCTTCATGGGGTTCTGATGAAGCTTTTATCTGAGAAAATTTGGGAAAGCAAGGCATGCACATCTTCTCCGGCTTGACTGGTTTCGAACTGAGTTCTCATTGTGGTCCCAGGCGGTGATATCGCCCAGCCGAAGGTGGTGGAAGAACAATCGCAGCATTATATTTGTAACGTCTCAAGGAACAGCCTTACGGAGACGTCTTTGTGTTCGACCCCCAGAACTCCACATCAACATTGGAAGCTGCGATGTGTTCATCCAGGATGCATTGGGCCCTCGCCTTGAACTTGGGAAAGTTATTCCTGTACCTCGGTATACTCATGCAAAGGCTGAACGGGCTAGGGGCCCGTACACATGACCCATGGTACTATGCGCCCCTCGCCATTCTTGAAATGGCTTGGAGAGGAACTGTCAACACCTCAAGAATCAAAGCTCGCGATTAGGGTCTAGCGAGCTCGGAAGGAAATACCACCCGTAGACTTCTATCTTGAACAAGGTGGAGTGCTTGTCGAAGCGTCCTTCTATTCTTGTTGAAGGAAAGGAATACCCTGCTGCTTTGGCCTTCTGTCTACCAAAATCTGGAACTGGAAGCTTCATACCAAGGGTCCGTCGCCTCGAGTAAACACTGAGTCCCAAGCAAAGATGATCAAAATAACAGAACTGGAATATGAGTTTCCCCAGTGGATTGCGCCAAAAACTGTGGTCGTGCAGATAACTTTTAAGAAGAGCAAAAGTCGGGGACAAGAAGTCCCGCCTCTTAATGGGAGAGGTTCCCTTTTTATTCAGAAGAACTTCTTTACAAATGTAAAAGACAATGATTTGTTGTAAACTTGGATAGAATGAAAATGTTTTCTAGAAGATCATCATTACAAAGGACTGAGGAGAAAAGAGTATGGGAAGACTAAAGCACATCAGAATTAAGATACAGAGTATTCTTTATCTATGCAAAGTCACATAAATTAAAACAAGAAAAAATCATGTGTATTTGATACATAAGATGATTCACAGACACAAGAGTTAGTAATAACATCTGCTAGAACACAAGTTTCTTAACATATAAACACAGATTCATTATCAAAGGACACAAGGTCCTTCTTGGTTTACAAGATCCCAGGCTTTCAAAGTTTTTGAAGAGTTATGCAATCGGAGACTTAACAAACCTTGAGACAACATGATCTTCACAAAGAAATAAATGATAATCTTAGGAGTAACGAATCGGATAACACATATGGAAAGTCCTTCTGTATTGATTTCTTGATGATATGTTTACAACATTTCCGAAAATAAGCCAGTCCTCCTCAAAAATGGCGTGGAAAGCCATTATAATAGCTACAAGTCAGTTACTCTTTTTAACTACTACTTCTTTGAAACGAAAGAGTTAGTCAGGAGTGCCAATCGCATAACCTCAACTTATTACACTAATCCGGAAAAAGAAATAGAAAGAAGAAGAAGAATAAGAGAAAAAACAGGTGGTCGTCACATCAGAGTGGACCCAAGGACTTCAGAATTCCGCTTCCTGAATCTCGTGAACTTTCATGATCGCTAATCTCTGCACGAGGGCTGACGTGTTAAGTCGTAGACTGAGTCCAAAATCCCAGACAACTCTGCGCCTCCTCGTTATCAAACTCGACATGAGTATGATAATATTTTTTGCTTTCTTCATGGTAAATTGAAAAAGAAAACTCCTTCATTGGGCTCCTTGGAGGATGGAACTTCCTTGAAATAGTTATCTTTGCAAAAGCGCTGAATTGAACACGTAATGATGTTCTCTGGTCCCATAGGCAACTCTTCCTACTTTCTTTGAGGATCACTTTCCACGGGATCCTTCTTAACCTCCTTGAGCTTCTTCTGGTACACTTGAGTGGATGAAGAAGGAGTAGAAGCTGCAGGTCCTTGTATTGATGAGGTAGGAGGGGTCTTCACTGGTGTTTCTGACCTTAGAATAGATGCTTCTCTTCTTGTTGTTGAAGCATCCTTAGAAGAGGATTCTCCTGAATGCCTCCTGAATTCTCGAACCATCCTGTCAAACCAGACCTTAGTCCTGACTAAGACTAGAGCAAGGATCTCAGCCAGATCATCTCTCTCTTTCCTGTTCCAATCTAGGTCCTCCAAAGGAGTGTGCTTAATCAAATTTTCATACTCATATGAGTATAGATCAGAATTGTCATCCTGGAGACCTTCA
The DNA here is from genome assembly GCA_019776745.2 of Taxus chinensis. Lineage (NCBI taxonomy): Eukaryota > Viridiplantae > Streptophyta > Pinopsida > Cupressales > Taxaceae > Taxus > Taxus chinensis. Next base: position 12,424 of record JAHRHJ020003749.1, read on the forward strand.
GGAACTTGGTACAGACCGAGTTCTCGGATTAATTGTAGGGAGAACCTGCCACAATGCCTTCTCCTGGCCTCAAAATCATCTGCACAGTCAGCCCAGTAGTCTTCTGTATCTGCCCTATGATGGTAGATTATCTTGATGTTCTGTTCAATAAACTTCTTCAAGTCAAAGCAGGTTCTTGGCTTGAAGAAATGAACAGTGATAGGTACCAGGGCTCTCTCTATGTTCTGAGCATCCAGGGCTGTTTTGCAAGTGTAGTTTCCCAGAGAGATGGGAAAGTGCAAGCCAGAAATCTTCTTATCTCTGCAAGTTCTGTGCAACTTGTCTAGTTGCCTGCATATTTCTATCAAGGCCATTTTATCATTGCAGAACATGGGAAGTCGCAGAGGGGTGCTCTCATAGCCAGCAAGCCTGATATAAGAGAATTTCCTGAATTGGATGAAGTAAGCACCATAGTGCGATATCAGGTTCATAGCTTCATCTGAAAATCTCCTAGCAGTATCACCTTCGAGCAGTCTGACCACGTACATGGTAAAAGCATCATTGACCCTTCTGAAATTACGATTGCTGGTCTCCAAGGTGAACTGCGGGCAGTAGGCATATACTGGATCATCTTTGTGTGCATCTATATAAGAAAAACCGAACCACTGCCTTGATAATGCTAGAGTGTACATCAGGTACGAAGTCATATAGAACTTCTTCAGTTTGCTACATGTTGGACAGCTGCTCTGTCAAATTCATGCTTATGATTTCCACCCAATTGATATTCTACGTTCCTTCGCACACCATGCTGATGAGCGGGCACATCCAGAAGTGAAATTCGTTGGTAGAGGGCAAACCCATAACCTGAGCCAGCAAGATTATGAAGTCTGACAACTCTTCATTGAAATCTGCTCGGAAGAGGGTTTTGGTCAGACGAGAAGCTCCCTTCCTAGGGTTCTTTAAGCCAAGACTTCGCCACTCGTGCCTTATATTTGTCACTGTCTTGGTCGAACAGGGCCTGTGCTTGATCTCGGGAAACGACTATGGCATTATCCATCTCTAGAATCCTCAGAGTAGTGCTAATGGTGGCAGCATCTAATTTGGCGATGAGTTCCCCATGTATATTAGTCAATTCACTCGAAGCGGGGTCGAAGTGAGCTCCGCATGAAAGCACAGTATCAGCACACTGTACTGAGATTGGGAAACCTCTATCAAAAGCCAAACCACTATCGTGAATCATCTGCGCCATTGGTGTAGGGTTTGCATCTGCCATTCTTGCCCAAAAATCACTGAAATCGAGATGACGAGCTTCGTTGTCCCCGATATTGCGAATGGCAGACTCAAGTGGAGAAATTTGTTCCTGTCCCTGAAACTTGATCTTCATATTGATAGTAGCTAGGAGGACAGAGCCGCAAACCAGACTCGGAAAGGAATTACAGAGGGAGGGAATACACGCGCAGGTTTTTAGATTGCAAGGGTTCGAGCAAAAGATAGCATGGAAGTAGTGTGAAAAATGCAAAGGGGAAATGCTCGTTATATAGCCGTTTAGGAGAGAGAAAGGTCATAAATGCGCATTTAATACATACCCACCAATTTGAATAAGCATGATATTCAGGTAGAGCGGGAAAAATAAGCACGAATGACACTTGGTACGCTTGGGACATGTGAGACGCGAATGCGCGAAACACGCGGCTCGGCCGATTCGGGTGAATCAGGGAGAAGATGCACAAATGCATTCTGGGACATTTGGGACGAAAACGCACGAAGTACGCGATTCGGGTGTTTCGGCCGAAATTGGAACAAAAGGCCCGTTTGAACTTGGGACATTTTGAGACAAAAAATTTCCGGAGTACGTGACTCGGCTGGTTTGGGGGAAAATGGAACAACTTGCACTTTAAATTTTGGGACGGGGAAAGCTCTGAAGTACGCGACTCGGGAGTTTCGGCCGAAATTGGAACAACTTGTACAATAAGTTTTGGGACAGTTGGGACAAAAAGTTCCGACGGGCCCGAAAATGGAACAACTTCGGGGATTTCAGCCGATCGGGGAACATAACGCACTTTTGAAATTGGGACAGTTGGGACAAAAAGTTTCGATAGGCCCGAAAATCACACAAAATGACCCAAAAACACAGATTTTCTCAATTTCACGAATGAGGCACTTCAGAGAAAAACACTTAAACTCAAAATTTTGAAATTTTTACTTTCATCAGAGCAGGGAATTTTGAGTGGACAACAGATACAAAAGCAAATATATAGAAGGAGAGTTTCCTATAAAATAGGAAACCTTCTATAACAACTCAATATATATGTGAAGTTGTTCTTACAACTTCACTTACAAACCAAATAATGATTATTATAATTATGAGTGGGGTGTTTCTAAACAACTCATAATATAATAATAAACTAAAAATATTAATTCACAAATAATGTCTTACGCTAATCGATATGCCTAAAAAAATTTCTTTACAGAAAAGTTTTATTCAAATGAAGAGAAATGGGTTTTTCCAAAATTCAACTCACAAATGAGCTTACATGATGTAGATATACCTCTTAGCATGAACTTTGAGCTTCCACTTGTCATGACTCCTAAAATCACACATTCTTTTGTGTTGCAGCTCTTAAAACTTGTCCATGAGTATATCAGATTTGTATTCACATGTTACATGATCCCACCAAGTCAAATAATTTTCTTATATGCTTGGAAACTTGCCACATTAGATAAGATTGTTTTAGGCTCATAGGTGTGCCTAAATCATCTTCTACAAAAACAGTCCTGAAAAACCACCTAACTAGACCACTTCCACTTATCCTCATGACCCAATTAATATACCAAAATTAATATTATGATATTTAATTTCATTAAAATTTACCAGCAAACTTGAGGCTTAACACATCAAGAAACACCATTTTGCAAGACTTTCCTGGCTTGTTTCAGTATCTACATTGAATTTGGTCTTCAATAATTGAGATTATAAATACTTCAAATCTCTTCATCATGATGTAAGTAACCTATAAATGGAAATATTGCAAAGTATACTATCTCATCCATATATAATACTACTCCAATTAATTGTATACGGCTTCCAAAAACTTGGATCCTTGTAATTGGTCTGGCTGGTCCTGAAAATACAAAAACTAGTCTTCCATACAATGTGTTCAAACTACCTCCAAATAGCTTATCAGAGCTCCTCATCACCTCAAAAAATTCAATTTGTATGTATAAATAATTTTAAGACATTCAGACCTATAGGTGAAATGGAGAGAATCTTGTCTTCATACAAATTCAGACATGCTTCTCAATCAGGCCTAAAGGAGCAATTTTGGCTCATTTACCTTTAAGCAAGGAATGACTTATCTAAAATGAACAAAGAACTTCTACATGCCATATGAAACATTAAAATACTGATTAAGGAAAGATAACCACCTAAATTCAATGTAATTCAACATGGTATACCTTCATTCTCCTTCACTAGTTTCTCAAAACCAGCATCTTTTGTCTAGGTAAGCTAAAAAATGTACCCAATACTTAAATTTTCTCCAAATCTATTTATCAGGTAACTTCATGAAGCTGATGTAGACATTCCCTAACATCATCCACCTCAGATTTGAGCATATCATTCCTTTGCAATTTTGACCTGTACACTAAAATCTTCTTGAAAAGCCTATTTTTGAGTGGGGCCCACTAAGTGTCTAGAAGCCAAACCACCTTGAAAATGTGTTGTTAGGATTCCATCTATATTTTACAATATTTTTTCAAGAAAATAGTTTATTTTGGTCACCTAACCAATTCAATATCTCAAAACTTGTTATGAATTGTGGTTTGGAAGGCTAGATACATGCTTACAAAAATGGATAGAACTTCTAAGATACTGAACCAAAAACTGAAATAATTTCATGGAACATAATTTTATCAAATTTTAGATCCATTTTTTTTATCTTATGAATTATCCAAAGCAGGATTCATAATGTTTCTTTACTGCTAAGAAGTTTGGTGCTCAAATTACATACTTTGAAAAACCCAGTTTTTGAAATCCTATGCATAACTTGTAAAATATTCATCCTCAACTTTTGAAAATTTATCACACACATTAAGTAAACATCCCTCTAACACATAAAAGTGATATTTTTCTCTGGTTCATCTTGAATATTTCTATCCCATCTCATCTAGGTGCCCTTTGGTCTATGATTCTCAGCTATTGAACTATTCTAACCTGTAGAAGTGTCTAAAATGCTTCAATAATTACCTATGAGTAATTTTACACACCATATATCATCATTTCATTCTCACACCATGTTTTGTTTTCATCACAACACCTTGGATCAAAATTTCACACCTTGCTTTCTTGTGGATTGGCTTAAGAAAGATCCATACTAGTTTGTTTCAATGTCATGAACTTGTTTTGTCTCTTGTATCTCTTTCTACACCTCCTATGCTAGCTCATAATGAACAATTTTTTTTTCCTTTCTTTGGTTTGAGTGAAATTTCATGTTTGCATGATTTACACTATGTACTTCCCATTAGACCAAGGCCTAGATAATGAATTGAATTGGCCCATACATTACATGACTGATCCATTTGGACATGTTATCAGAATTATTGACACATTTCACTCACCTCGTAAAGACCTTTTTGACCTTCATACCACCTCTGACAGACCCCTAGATCACCTAGCCAGTTCATACCTATATCACCTAGACCACTTGACATCAATGAATACACAAATGATACACTTCCAACATTCAGACCAGTCTATGAACCCCATACACAATAGGATTTTATAGGACATGGTGTCCTTGACATTCTTGGAAATAGTTACAGGCTTGGAGGTTATAATGGGTGTGCCTCTCTACACTACTTCGGCTAGTGGCGTCGGATCACCTAAAAAATAGGATGATACAAAGATCTCTTCACATGCATTTAAGGAAGCAATTAGAGATTGGAGGACATAGAGAATTTCTTCCCTACACTTCTTTGGTCAGTGTGGCATGAGAGCACCCAAAAAACTCACAGTATAGGATATCCTTCTACACTATCTTTCTCAACATGGATTAGGGACACATGTTCCATTTATATTTCCCATTTACATTTACATATTTTATAGTTACATACTTCCATATAAATGCATCTTTTACATTGCATTTTTACACATACATACATACATATTTGACTACTTGATCATTTTCTCCTTGTAGGTCCAGCCATATGAGAAATAAATAGTCAAATGGGGGCAACAACAATAACAACACTTTGTGACAACACACACTTTACTAACCATGTAGGTACATCACACACCGCAGCAGCTACACATGTGTTTCACCTTAGGTTAACTCTCATCACTTTTTCTTTGAGCATTTTTCATCTTTAGTTTCCACACTCCTCCATATTTTTTTTCATTTCACACTTTGTCTAGTCCTTCAACACATTTATACTACACTCTTCATGGGCATCAGGTATGCATATCTATATACTTTATGTTACCGAGCTTTCCTCTCACCAACATAAAATGAGGGAAAATGTAGTCACAAAATCATGCACTTTAGACATTATTTATCTTGGTCTCATATTACTATTTAGAAGGTTCTTGAGTGAAGAAAGTACTAATTAACCCCCATCTTTTGGCCATCTTGTTTTGTTTTATTTTGTCATTACTAACCTCTTGCACCCATATTCCCATTCAACTTCTATCTTCCTGCATTATTCTAACGTTGATTGGGGCACCCAAATTAGTACTAGGGCACCTGTGGGCGCCCTGGTCCCACCAGGGTGCCCCGATCCTTTTTACACTTTCCCGCCACTTTTTGGGCTCTTTCTAGCCATTTGAGGTCTTTATATTTCTTGTGGTCGGCCTTTTTAGGGTTAATTACGAAATTAGATCAAGAGAACCCTATAAATATAAAGTTATGAGACCATAATGAGGGACCTAACATCACTTACTACTATCACTCTATCTAGAGTTGCATCCATCTATTGCATTGGAGATCACTTGCATCCACATAACTCCATCATCAAGGCACAAGGCTAGGACATCTGCATCACACTTCATAGGGGGAGGGATTCTATTCTATTCCATGCACACATTCTATTACATTTTCTACACATAGTTATTGCTCACTACTTCACAAAGTGCGACCAACACAAGAGCAACCTAGGGCATGTTCACACACACTCACACATAGAACTACATTGGGTCTAAGATGTAGTGCAACATTTAGTTAGTAATTCCACCATTGTGGCAGCTAAGGTTAGTCTGACCCCTTCATATGCATTTTTATTTTTTAGGGTTTGATGCTTGTTTTGGGGTCTTACAGATCTTTATTTCATCTCAAATTATTGGTGACATCTAACATGGGACAATGTGAATTTGATGTGATACACAACGAACGTTCAAGATCAACTACCCAGACCCTGTAAAGATTAGTTTCAAAGCTTTTGCACAGACCAGGGTGCCCAGATTGCAGACTAGAGCACCCATAGGTGCCCCAATCCTCCTCCAGGTGCTCTAGTCTAGCTAGATAGTCCAGATACACTCTTTTCAAGATTTCTACATAGTCATTCCTACTCCTGATTTTCCAACTACACCTATGACATAGTCGTGTAACATTATTTGAATCAGCTGAGTTCTTTCCTCTTCCTTCTGGCACATTAGGGTTAGCATTTCCCTTTGCATAGTTGCTTAGATCAATTTACATACTTCTTTATTGCATTTAATTATTTTATTTATAGTTGTTCATATTTTAGATTAACTATCTCCACACTACCTAGTTTAGTCCAATTTTAGTTTATCACTTGTACATATTCCCACCTATTTTGGGGAACAAATATCATATCCTACCCCTATGTTGTGGTTTGGGAATCTACCTCAAATGCAAGACCATATAAAACCTTATTAGTGTCAAATAGCCTCCTCTTGGATACTCACATCTTCGCCACATGATCCCTTCTTAAGCCATTTATGAAACTTCCCTTCTATCCTCTTATACCCTGACTTTAAAACCATATGTCAAGAGATCCTCAATCTGGATCGTTCCTTTGAATACTCATGACTACATTTAAAGGGAGAAAGATCACCCCACAATAATCATTCTCTTAACACCATGTTCACTTTCTCCATACTCAATATCATTTTGGTACATATAGTATCCACCGCAACAATATTACTCTCAGTATCACTGTCTACCACTTCGATGTTGATTTTGGTGTATTCTAATGTTGGCATCATTCATTGGAACTAGATTCTCATTATGGATATCACTTTTCCTTATAGGACGATCATCAATTTTTTCATTTGATGCGCCTAAAATTTCAAACTTAGTCAATGAATCCCATGTTTCTATGGGCATAAGGATACAATGACCCACTTATGCCATACACCTCATGAATATGCAAATGGTTTGGATCATTTTTAGCCATCTCATACTTTCCCTAAATGCCCAATGAATCTCACTTCTTAGTCATCTACATCCACTTAGTTCCAAATGACGAATCTCCATTGGTTATTCTATGAACCTCCATGGTCTACCAAGGAGCATGATCATATTACTCAAATTTGGTTTCCTCTTTGGCTAGTCACTAATATTGTATTTCATTTATCCATACACTTGTTTTAGGTGCACTGGAACTTTGACTAACTAGAGAACTATAAGTCAACCAATTGTGGCTTTGAAGCTACACATAACCTAGTTAACCTGTTTCTAGTGGTCAGAACAATTTATTTTTCCATACCGTGATTGCACAACTTCTGTTGAGAAAGAAAAGGTTTCTTAATGTTAATCATGGATTCCATCAAGAATCATTGACTCATTCATCTTAACATAGTTATTATATACTCCATATTTGTATTTACTATGTTTATCACTTCTCCATGTTAACTTGGTATCCATATGAATATTACCTAATTTTGAAAACATTAACATTATTTCAAATATAGGATGGATATTGCATAGACTCTGTTAATTCATAAGAGTTGTGACATGCATGAGATGACCAACTCTTAGAGAACAGAAACATAGATACATGGGCTAGAGAATTCTTTAATAAATTACTAGGAAGGAAATGTGCTGAATTTTTTTGGTGAGACTATGATCAAATCGTAAAAGCACCTATTGGATTGGGAAATACATGTGAATCATATTGTTCTAAATCATTTACATCAGTAAGGTTATAGTTCATGCATGCCTTGTGAGTATGAATATCACTACATGAACCCCCCTATCATGTAGCATGTCTCCATCTCATCTAAGCCTACGATTTATAAGTATTGTGTCTCATGCATCAAAATTAGGAGCAACTTCACACAGGGTTAACTTATTAGATCAATTCATTATCTTATTTAGCATAATGATTTAAAATGGATAATTTGTTCATTTGAGAGCAATGAATTCATTGCCTAACTTGAATGTAGGGGTAATGCTACGATGCAACATCATGCATTCTATAGTTGTGTACCTATTGTTGTAGACACCTATAATTTAGCTCAAGCAATTTAAATACTTAAATTGCGCTAATTATACCCTTTCCCACAAATTGATGACATATCGTCAATATCACACATTTTCTCTGCTATCATCGTTAATTAATTACATTACGTTAGTTAATTAACTCTTCTATCCAACAATGATGCCAATTAATGACCTTCCGTTAATCAACTCCCCTTTCTATCTAGATTAATTAATTATTTCTAATTAATTAAGCTCCCCTTTCTATCTACATTAATTAATTATTTCTAATTAATTAATACCCCTTTCTATCTAGATTAATTAATTATTCTTAATTAATTAATTCTCTCTTCTATTTAATCAATAAATCATCATTTATTTGATTAAAATCCTCTCATAACTAAATCATACTAACTATTCCTCTAAAAATCTTCTATAAGCTTGCACACCTATTAATTAATCACTTTGGTTAATTAATAAATCCCCTCAAACCCCATGAGTCACTAAAGGACAAAATAAACTCTCCTAAGGTTGACTCAACCCTTTCTAAACCTCCCTTATCCACAACTAACCCAACCTCTCCATTTATCCCACATGAAGAGGGATGTAGAGATTCTTCTATCCATTGGGCTATATAAGGATCCCTCCTTCTGCCTTTCTATTTACACCTACATTCCTAAATGAGCATAGAATATACATTATAGCCATTTTTATCATCTTAGAGCATTATTCCATTATAAAATCTAGCCTTCTCCATTTCTTACATTCATCCACCCAAGTTTTGAAGTCATATGGAGATATGTCAAATGGTCTTGTAGCATGATTTGGCAAGACTCCATTCTTATAAACCTTGGGATTCAAACATACAATCAAACCTTTGATTGCTAGAGGATCTAAATAGGTTCAATCTCATCTTATTTTTAGCATTCAATAAGAGATAGAAGTTAATGTTTAGCATATTAGTTTGAAATGTTCATTTCATGTTCTAATGTAGAAATGTTGATAGGTTAGCTTTGTTTAAGCTCTTAGCATGATGATGCATAGGTTTATTTAGCATTGTATTGAAGCTACTAGGTGTTAGTTTCAATTCTTTTTACATTACTAACTAAATTCATGCATACATTTGGCACGCCCAGTGGGACTTACTCCTTAGTCCCTTAACACTTAAGTTCAAATTTTTGTGTTATTTCAAGTTTTTGGCTAACCCTTGATATACACATATGTTGAAATAATGTTCAATTTCTTAGGATTTTGCTAATATTACATGTGTTGAGTCTTCCTTTAGGTTTAATTCTAATGGGTTGTTGTCAATTTGAGAATTACTAAAATTTGGAGTATTTTCCATGTTTTCATTTTTGAGCTTACTTTTTCAACATTTACATGCTAGTTTTGTGCAATTTCTTGAAAAAACCTTAAGGCACACTTGGCATGTAGACACATGTTTGCATAGTGTTGAGTCTTCTTCTATTCATACCTTCACTGTTGGTGAGAAAACCTTTCAGGTTGGCATCACATAGAGCTAACCCTCATACATACCCTAACCTTAGTGCACACACACACTTACCCTTGCAAAATTGAAGCATTGTGTTTGTAACCTATGGCGCACATGCCCATACCCATACGTAGGCATCTCTTGGGTGTGCGCAAGGAAATGTATTGAGTTTCCATACTACCTTTTTTGCTAACATATTTACACACGCCTATACCCTAGACATGTACCCATATTTTGGCACTAGTCATCTCTAACATGCTAAGGCGCACTGATGAATGTAGATTTACACATGAGGGTGTAACCTTCCCTAACCCACGTGATGCCCTAACAAACGTGTAGGTGCTTCACTCAGAGTTGGCATATTAATTTCAGATTTGTAAAAAAATATTTCCTAAGGTACTAACCTCATTGCAGAAATTTTTATTTTTTGCATGGATACCTTTTTAGACTAGACATTGGATAAACCTTGCATGTTAATTATAAGAGTAAGGTCATGTATGCTCTTCCCTCATGTCTTTTGGGGTGATCTTGGGAATCAAAAATGATTCTTATGTCTTTTATTGCTTTGAGAATATGTTGAATGTCCAAATTGAGAAAAATGATATATTTCACATTTGAATTAAGTGTTTCCATTTGTTGATTTCTTGGATTTTGCATCGTGTATGCTCTTCTCTTGCATCTTAGGGTGATCTTGAGAATCAAAAATGTCATTTATTATTTTCATGGAAAATTACTAATCCATTGTGCAGAACCAAAAATGCTTGTCAAAGAAAGGTGGAGTTGAAACAAAATTAAACTACTAATATAGTTTCCATGCAGGTTGCCAAAAGGTGTTCAAGCAAACCACATCCAATTTAAAAAAGATAAAAAACACACCACAATCAACACACTGTATTTGCAGGTTCAGATAAGGGTACGTCCTATCTGCTTAAAACTAGGACATAACCCCTTTGGCATAAGCCTTAAGCTACAACAATGGGGGTGGTCCTAGGAACCCCAAAGTAGTCCATGCAAGAGGGAACCTTGTGGATGAAATGGGAAGTGCTCCACACAACCTACTTGACTAGTATTACCATTTGTGAGATTTAGCATCACAAGTCATCCATATTGCGACCCCAGTGAGAGTACATGATGGATGCATTTATTGCCCACTGTGCTTGAAAGGGGTAAAGTAAACCTTGAGATACTCCAAAATTAGTCAGTGTGACTTTTTTGGTAAATCGAGCTCACTCTTAGATGACTTGTGACACCTAGTTGAGTGAACCACCTAGGAAGCTATCTTTGACCAGGAGCCCACTTGGACCACATCAAAGCCAATTTGAGTTGAGAGCTATTGTTCATCATGAAATGTGTGAAGCGTTACTTTTTCTTAGTTTTTCACTTTCCCTAAGGTGAGGTGAAACTCTGCCGAAGTGAGGCCAACATTTTTCAACCCCAATTGATCTACTTCCTTCACTTTCTTTTGACACTTTGTTGATCAAAAGAAGAGTGACTACCTTTGTGTTATCAATTGATTGTTTTCACCACTTTTTTGTCCGTTTACGCCCATCCATGTTTGTGGCTGAGTTGCTAAACGTATAAAGTGTGTGGAGACATTTTTATATCATTGGTAGCCTTTTTGATCTTGATACCCAAGTCAAGATCATCATCGTAGTTAGGCTTGGTTCATCACTTTGATTCTCCTTTGAATGGTTATCTTGTTTATATCGTGTCACTACAATTTTGGTATTTACGTCTTGTTTCTTATAAACTTGACCTAAATACCTATATTGTAAGGTTACACTATATACACTTTAACAATTCCTAGGTATACTATCACTTTAGTTTGATTTCAATTATTACCTCGATTCTGAAGAGTGTTAAGTGTTACCACTTGTGCGTGTTATATCAATATCATCTTGATATCAATACCTTACTTTCTCACAAATTTTGGTTAACATATCTTGGTGAAATTGTTGTGTCACTCACAATCGTAACTGACACCTTTTGGAATATAGGTCTTGATTGAATTTGGGCTTGCTTCTAGTATACTTTGTTTGGAGGTCATGTTAACTTCTTGTTATTACTTACGCCTTGTTCATTTCTTTGAACTCGACATAAGTAGGACATTTTGTTAATCATCATATGACACCAACTACCTTTTCAAAGACCAATTTAGGAATTACTTCATTTGATTATTTGGTTTGAAACTCAACATTGTGTGTTTGATTATTGCTTGGCTCATTCATTTAAGAGAAAATCATTGTGTCACGTTGATTATTTGACATTCATAACATACCTTAATTTCTTGACATTCCTTTTTTTTCACTTAGGTTTGATAAAAATATTTGAGCACATTCACATATACCTTAGTGACACTATTACACATCATGGCTCCTAAAACAAGATTAGGACTCAAAAATCAGGCTTTGGAAGCAAGACAAATGCAAACTTGGGAAGCCTCAAACAAACAAGGGTCAAACCCTTTTATTGGCCATGATCTTGGGCCTTTATTCTCCATGGAGAAAGAAGTAGAAGAAATGATAGATCATAGTGGTGATGAGTTGGAATCACCACATGTGGAAGTTTGACTTTGACCCCACCTTGTTAGATGAATTCCTTTTTAGAAACAAGGATTGGGTACTAGCACGAGTTGTGGAGTTAGGAGCCAGAATGCCTATTGAACAAGAGGTAATCCCACCTACAAATGATGCTAATGAAGAGGAGAAACCTCTTATTAACATGGATGATATCTTAACACATGGACATGCTTCTACTTCTAATGTGGGAAATGATAATGTAGTGGGATATAGAATACCTTTCCTTAAAGTACCACGTAAAGTCAGAATAGAACATGAAAATGTTGAACAACCTCCACAACATGAAGAAGAAGAGGAACCTCTTGAAGAATAAGTCACTATTCAACAACAAATTAGCAACCTTAGTCGACAATTGGCTTTGTTAACATCTCATGTACAAAAAGAAACAAACAAGAATGTACAAAAGACAAAACCTAAGGTCAAAATTAGTGAACTTCAAATGGAAAATCAAGGAGAAGACAATATGGAACATCATCGTGTATATATCCCTGCTTCTCCTACTAAAGAACAATTACTCACTCAAGAAATGCAATCTATGAAAGTGACACTTACAAGCCTCCAAGAGAGCACTATGGGGAATAACAGAAAATATCAATATGAAGAGCTATGTCCCTATCCATTTGAAAAAACTATGATGCTTCAACCCTTCCCTAAAAATTTTGACATGCCAAAATTTGACAAATATAGAGGGAAAGGTGACCCATGAGACCATGTAAAATATTTTTACATGGCATGCCAAGAAGTGGCCTACAGTGACAATTACCTCATATGACTCTTTCCAAAGAGTCTAGGGGGCCAAGCCTTGGAATGGTTCACTCGCTTACCTCATGGGTCTATTTTCACATGGCCTGAACTGGCAGAAAGGTTTGTATGACACTTCTCGTACAACATAGAAAGTGACATAACCATGGTGGACTTGTGTGGCACTAAACAATGTCCTAACGAGACATTCGCTAGCTTCCTACAAAGATGGAGAGGGATAGCTAGTCGCTTCCCTTGTGCATTCCCTGAAAAATAGCTGGTGAGTATCTTTGTGCCCAATCTCAACCCAGACATCACTTTTCATCTACAAATGCATTGTGTTCACACCTTCGAAGAGGTTATTGAAAAGGGAATTCAAATAGAGAAATCCCTTATTGCCAAAGGAACCATTAAACCACACTCTAAGGATAACCAAAATGCAAAACCTATGGAAAATCTGAAAATATTTAACAAAAACAAGAACGTGGTGGGAGACGGAATCACAGATTCCAAATGCGTACAAATGGTTCAAACTGGTCAACCTTTTAAACTGACCAAAGGACCTATTCAACCACCACCTAAATGTAGAATGTTCACTCCTCTCAATGAGCCTTTGTTGGCCATATTGAAGCAATTGGATGCAGCTCACATGGTGACTTATCCCATGACACAACCCTTTGATGAAAATGCTCCAAAACCATCATGGTACAAAGAGCATGACTATTGTGAATTACATCGTGTCAAGGGACACAAAATAGACAAATGTCTATGACTTCGTCACTACATCCAAGACCTCATCGACAATGGGGAGATAGAAGTGGACACCCCAGAGAAAACTCAGATGCCAAATGAAAAGATGGGAATATTCAAAGAACCATTCCCTAAACATGGTAAATCATATGAGAAAAATATGGATCAAGGAGAGTCATCCCAGAGTTACAAAGTGGTGAATTATCTATATACCAAGAAGGATAATAATCATTATGATTCACTCATTGGATGTATCCACTCTCCTAGTGACCATGTGAACACCATTCAGATCAAGGGAAAGGATTGCACTGTGGTAACAAGGTGTGCCCACCTCATGATTCCTGAACCCTCTCCGTCGACCCCACAAGATGGTAGGTACAACCTCTTAGAACAACTTGAGAAGACATCTGCCAAGATTTCAATCTTGGATCTTCTCAAAATATCAAATGTACATAAGGACATCTTGTACAAAACTCTTCAGGGGTCAGGAGTGCCACTAGAAGTAGACCCTTCACATCTTCAAGATGTGGTGGCAACATTGTACCAACTGAGTACATCTCCTTTAATCATAGGGAGATCCCTATTGAAGATCCAACACATAATCTCCCCTATATATTGAGGTATTGTTACCCAACGAAAGATAAAACGGGTGCTTGTGGACAATGGATCAGGGCTGAATATATGCACATTGAAATTAATTAAGAAAATGGGACATACAGAAGAAGATCTAGAGTCCCACATCATTACCATAACCACTTATGAAAATGTGGAAAGGGAATCAGCTGGCACAATCACATTACCCATGGAAGTAGGACCCACTTGTCATTGAACAAAGTTTCATGTCTTGGACTTGGAACTCCCATACAATATGCTTCTTGGCCGACCATGGATTCATGCCATGCAGCCATGCCATCAACATTCCATCAATGCATCAAATTGAAACATGAGGGACACACTGTCATGATACAAGGAGATCCAGAGCCCTTCGCTCACTGTAGAGATCTCAATAGTTTTATGTGTAAGGGTGCCTATATGTGTCCCTCTGCTGATATAGTTGTTCCTCTTCAATCTGAAGCCATGGAGTCATGAGTAGATTCAGATTCCCTAAGTTCTTGCACCCGTGAGGCTTCTACATCAACTTCTCCTTTTGATTCATGGGAGATGAAGGTTCTGGAATATGGTTGTGGAGAGTATAATGTGCAACAAGCTCTTTTGGTTTCAGACCTATCATTGTCACCTAAAACTAGAGGCTGACCCAACTATCATTTCAGATGGCCTAGAGATGAGTGAACTATTGGGTCATTTTTACCTGGAGGGTTACTCGCTGAAGAGAAATTGTTGGACCCACCTATGACTTGGGTCCTGGAAGATACTCAACCAACTTGCTACCAAATCCCTGAGTATGAGAAGTCTAGCTGAATGATGTATTCCATGGGCTACAAGGGTCTAGGATGTGGAAAGAATGAGCAAGGACCGAGAGAACCAGTTCCTCTCCCACATTTCAAGATAGAAAGATATGACATCGACATTTGACCCTATGGATCACACCCCAATGATCAAGATGCCACCTGTTCTGAGTGTGAAGATAGCTCTGATTATTTAGATAGTGACACAGATTCCCACTGTAGCCAATACGAGGATCTTGCCTCCACGAACCTATTCATGGATACCGTTGTCCTTACCATAACCCCTACTGAACCTAAAATTGACCTTGTTTACCCTTTCCTTGTCGAATGGGACCAACAATGTCATGTACCACTGGATCTCTTTGAAAATGATGAAGCCATTGCAGAATTCATGGGCATTCGAGATACAATTCTGATTGGAGACCATAAGAAGGGTTTCTACATTGACTTAGATACCTGTGTGTACTTTGTGAGGGAAGCTGAGCTTTGTGGTCAGCAAAACTTGAGAAAAAGTGAGGGAAAAAGTTCCAATGAAAAGCCTCGGCAAAAACAAAAGTCCAAGTCACACAGTGAAAACCTCTTTGAGGCGTTGGCTGACAAACAAGTAAAAAAATCAATGGACAAGAAAAGTGACCACACCAAGGGTGAAAATATCATAGAGACACCCTTGGAAGAAGATCTCAACCTTCCTCCTGATCCTACGCGTATGGAGGATTTGTCAAAAATGCTAGTGGAAGAAACCATTGATGTGAATATTGGAACATAAGATGATCCAAAGATAGTCAAACTAGGAGCTTCACTCTCAACACGGGAACAAAAAACATTCACCATGCTTCTGTGGGAATTTGTAGATGTATTCACATGGTCCTATAAGGATATGTCAGGCTTGGATCCAACTTTGGTAGTGCATAACCTAGTAGTGCATGCAGATGCCAAGCCCATCAAACAAAAGCTCAGAAAAATGCATCCACGGGTGGCTCTTCTAGTTAAAGAAGAGCTAGAAAGATTGCTAGTGGTGGGCTTCATTAGACCTATTGATTACTCAGAATGGATATCAAACATAGTCCCCATACAAAAGAAACCTGTCGGGATCAGAATCTGTATGGATTTTAGAGACATTAATAAGGCATGTCCAAAAGATGATTTCCCATTGCCCAATATTGATATGATTGTTGATTCAACTACAGGATATGAAATGTTATCTCTTATGGATGGATTTTCAGGCTACAATCAGATCAAAATCACAGATGAATATCAACACAAGACAACCTTCACAACCCCCTGGGGGACTTTTTGTTATCAGGTAATGCCCTTTGGCCTTAAAAATGCAGGAGCAACTTATCAAAGGGAAATGACCATGATTTTCCATGATATGATTCATGACATCATGGAAGACTATGTGGATGATATCCTCAGGAAATCCAAGACAAGAGCAGATCACCCTGAGATTTTGGCGTATCTTTGAATGCCTGTGGGAATACAAAGTCAGATTGAATCCAAAGAAGTGTGTGTTTGGTGTACTGTCAGGAAAGTTTCTTGGATTCATTGTATCATGAAGAGGGATTGAGGTAGACCCAACTAAAGTTACCACCATTACTGAAATGCCTCCTCCCAAAAACATCAAACAACTATGCAGCTTGCAAGGAAAGATACAAGCCATCCACCGCTTCATTTCCCAACTTGCTGACAAGTGTCATTCATTCACCCATCTACTTAAAAAGGATGTTGCCTTTATTTGGGGACCAGAGCAACAACAGGCCTTCACCTTGCTTAAGCAATACTTAGCCAATCCACCTGTCCTCATGCCTCCAACTCCTGGTGAGCCACTCCTGTTGTATATTTCTGCTACTCAATTTTCTATTGGTGTGTTGCTCACCCAATATGACCTCGGCCATAAAGAAAAATTTGTGTACTATCTCAGTCGTACTCTCATTGCTTATGAGCTCAACTACCCTCAGATTGAAAAATCTTGTTTGGCTGTAGTTTTTACCTTCCAAAAACTTCACCATTACCTGTTAAATACTAAAACCAAGCTTATATCCAAAGTTGACCCGCTTAAGTACCTGTTGTCAAAACCCACCCTTACAGGTAGAATGGCTAATTGGATCATTCTACTAAGTGAATTTGACATTGAGTATGTACATCAAAAGTTGGTAAAAGGACAAGTACTCACCGATCAGTTAGCAGAAGCACCATTACCAGGAACAGAGCCTGTAAGTCTGGATCTTCCAGATGCTTCATTAATGTATATTGAGGAATCTGTCATGTGGCAAGTGCACTTTGATGGATCTTTTACTTTTCATGGTTCGGGGGCAGGTGTGGTATTAATTACTCCTTCAGGTGACCCTATACCTCAAGCTTTTCACCTTGGTTTTCCTTGTACAAATAATATTGTGGAATATGAGGTGCTCATCGTTGGGATGAAGCTGGAAATCAAATGGGATATCCATCATGTTAAGATCGTTGGTGATTCACAATTGATCATCAAGCAAGTTAATGATGAATATAAAGTCAAGGATGAGAAACTCATCCCCTACAAGAAACTGGTGGAAACTTTGAAAGAGTATTTTGTGCGTATCACATTCGAACAGATTCCAAGAGCACAAAATAGATCCACAGATGCTATGGAAACCATAGGTTCTATGCTATGAATTCCACCAGAGAGCAATGATATGCCTTTTTTTGTTGAGAATCTATGCCAGCCTGCGTATGACATGCCAGAATCATGTTTGGCTTGTGAAGTTGTTGGTCCCTATTCCCCATGGTATGTGCACATCTACACCTATCTTAAACATAACACCTTCCCTCCTGACATCTCCCATTCCAAAAAACAAAGCCTTATCCACCAGATAGCCTGTTACACCCTCTTAGGAGATACACTCTATTATCGTGACTGCGATGGGAATCTGTTGCGTTGTCTAGATGTAGCAGAGTCAGTCCAAGTGATCAAAGAGGTACATGAAGGGGTGTGTGGTGTCCATACAAATGGAATGGTTCTAGCTAAGAAATTGTTGAGAGTAGGCTACTATTGGCCTACTATGGAAACAAACTGCTGCAACTATGTAAGGAAATGTGTACTATGTCAAAAGTATGGAAATTTCATCCATGCGCCATCACAACCATTGCAGCCAATCACAACCCCATGGCCATTCTCCAAATGGGGACTAGATTTAATAGGAAAGCTCACCCCTACCTCATCTGATGGTCATACTCACATCATCACAGCTACAAAATATTTCACTAAGTGGGTGGAGGTTGTTCCTTTGACTTATGTTACAGGAGCTCAGATTTCAAAGTTTATCATGAATCACCTTATCTGTCGGTATGGCATTCCTGTGGCCATAGTTACTGACAATGGAAAATCATTCAAGAACAAGATAGTGAAGGACCTTTGTCATCGATTTCAAATAAAATTGAAGTGGTCTATGCCATATTATCCACAAGGTAATGGGCAGGCTGAAGCCACTAACAAAACATTGGTTCGAATCATGGAAAAGATGGTGAGTAAGACAGGTCACAATTGGCATTTGCAAATTCACCCAGCCCTTTGGGCTTATAGGACCTCCATTCACACTCCTACTGGTGTGACACCCTATTCCCTAGTATTTGGAACTGAATCCATCATCCCATTGGAAATTGAGCTTCCTTCCCTGAGAATATCTCTTAGGGATTACCTGGACAAGGATGAGGATTACAGAGTGGCCAGGCTGGCAGAATTAGAACTCCTGGATGAAAAGTGCATCTGTGCCCTTAACCATCTCAAAGTGTATCAGAACAGAGTCTCCAGAAATTACAACAAAAGGATCATACCTCGTCAGTTTGAGGTCAGAGATTTGGTCATGAAAGAAAATCAGTTCAACACAAGGGCAGAAAGAGAGAAGAAAGGCAAGTTTGAACCGCATTGGTTAGGACCTTACGTCATTGTGGCCAAATATGGTATGGGAGCATACAAACTTTCCCATCCCAATGGTGATGAGCTCTGTGAACCTATGAATGCCATGCACCTTAAGTGGTTCTATGCTTAAACATGGCACAAAAATCAGAAAAGAAAACAAAAAAGAGTAAAAATGATCAAAATAAAAAAAATTAAAATAAGAGAAAAAGAAAAAGAGAAAACAGGTCATCCATATGTGAAAACCATGCAATTGTGGCACGTTGGATAGGTCCCTTGGTGAAAACCAGTTTCCGGTGCCTTGGGAGGATTCGTTGTTCACAAGCATCTTGCATCTGGAGGGTACTTTTACTTAGCCTAGGGCTAGTTCCACACCTGCATCTGAGATTCCCTATGAACCTATCCTGTCAAGCCTTGATCTGGATTTTTCTCCTCTTGTTAATCTGTGAAGGGATGGTCTTTGCATATTCCCCATCTAACGCTGGGGGCACTTCTGTGACTTCACCTTCCTGTTTATAAGCACGTGGTGCCTGCCCTTGTATATTCTCCATCTAATGCTGGGGGCATCCACGTTTCTTGGTTACCTGTGCATAGCTTCGGAAAACCTTAGAAAATCAAAAATGTTAGAAAATCACATTCAAAAATGTTAGAAAATCACAAAAACATTCAAAAATGTTAGAAAAGCACAAAAACAATAGAAAATTGTTTCACAAAAGCACAAAAACAATAGAAAATTGTTTCACAAAAGCACAAAAACAATAGAAAATTGTTTCACAAAAGCACAATAACAGTAGAAAAGTGTTTCACAAAACAATCTTGCAAAAACATAACTTTAGTTTACTTACTTTATCTTGTTTCTTGCTTTGTTTGTGTACATTGTTTGCTTGTATAGTTGTTGCTTGTTTGTACATTTGTATAGTTTGTTTCTTAGACATACTTTGATAAGATTCATCTTTTCTTGCTTAGATTAGATTCATTCTTACTTGTACATATGCAGTGTGTTTTTGCATGCTTGTAAATAATTGTACATAGTTGTGTTAATTCGTGTTGGTTGGCACTGTGTATTTTGTTAACATTTGATTGTGTTTGCTTGTCGCATGTACATAGTTTTGTTATCACATCATCATATCTCCATCAATATCATCACATCTAACATCATCTATACATCATATATAAATAAAATGCTAAGTGTACATCATACATGTATGCTATGCTAATCATCACATATCGTATCATCAAATGGGGGCAAGAGGGATCACAAATATCAAAATCTATCCCCCCCGCACCAATATCATCATGTCATCCCATCCACTAATCTAGAGCATCACATGTACAATACAATTGATATCATCTATGGATCTATCATGTCAAAATCAAACACATGTGGTATAAACATCTCAACTATCATCATGATACATACAAAAGTGTGAAATCAAACCATATAACATCACACTCTAACTCTTCTTCTACCCGTTGTGAATAGTTATTTTATTTAAATAATTATTTTCCTTAATTTTTGCCATGAAGGGGCATTATTTTCCATATGGTACTCATTTCTTCTCACTAGGACAATTTTATTGCTCCTAGGCGATATCCCTTCTTCTACACACTCCATCGAATAATTATTTTTTATTAAATAATTATTTTGTTAATCTTTCCGTTGTGTTGGGGCATTATTTCCACATGTTGCTTCTTTCTTCTCCCTGGGGCATTTCTTTTGCTCCTGGGAGATTCTTGTTGATTCTTCTAACTTCTTCTCTATCCAAACTGTCAAAAGTCTAAAAAAAAAAAAAAAAAAAAATTTAAATCAATTCAAAATCCAAAAAAATTCAAAACTTTTTCAAAAATCCTAAAAATTGTAAAATTTGCAAAACTAGGTAAACCAGCTCATAGCGGCTGAAACTCGTGTCTTACGCATGGTATTCATTTCCATATCTTGTTGGAATTTTCATGTGTTCACGAATCAAATGACTCATGGATCATCAGATTTACAACCATTTACAAAGCTAGCCTGCTTGCTTCGTCAGTACTCTGAGGCACATATAGTTGTTTGGTACTGTTTTGTAGCGCACTACGCTTTTTCATTGGACCCAGTGTCCTTCATCATCTTCCCTTGCATGTATCCTTGCTCGGGGCATCATTTTTAACCCTTTTCATCAATCATGAACATTTGGGGATCTTCAGCTTGATAACAAAACATTTGTACAACCGTCTTGACCATTGTTGGTTGGAATATGTGTGTTTGTACTTGTTTTCCCTGTTAAATGAGCTTGTTTCCTTCTCATATTGCATTGCTTTTTGTATGTTGCATTGAGTGGGTGTTTCAGCAATGGACAACTGTTCGTAGTATGGATTTTCATGTCATCCTACTTTTTTCGTATGCTTATATTTTTAATAAGGACCGATGACGTAGATCTTTGGCAATATGATGACAATAAAGTTGTTTCAATACACTGGATGAAAGCTTGCTCTTTTCTTTCCATCTATCATTCCTCTTCTACATCATTCTCCTATCAACACTATTCTTCTTATTCACCTGGGGCATCCTGCTCCTACCCATTCTTCTATTTCCTTTCTCTCACCTTTTTCGATTGTCGATCGCCTTCTCTCATCACCCCATCGACACTCGAGGGGGCATCTCTCACTTCTACTAATTTTTCTTCTACGCCTTCAAAATTTTATCTGTCTACTATCTTTGAAGTGGCGTCACTTACGCCACCCCAAAGAGGGGAAAATGTAGACACCTATAATTTAGCTTGAGCAATTTAAATACTTAAATTGCACTAATTATACCCTTTCCCACAAATTGACGACATATCGTCAATATCACACATTTTCTCTGCTATCATCGTTAATTAATTACATTACGTTAGTTAATTAACTCTTCTATCCAACAATGATGCCAATTAACGACCTTCCGTTAATTAACTCCCCTTTCTATCTAGATTAATTAATTATTTCTAATTAATTAAGCTCCCCTTTCTATCTAGATTAATTAATTATTTCTAATTAATTAAGCTTCCTTTCTATCATTAATTAATTAATTAATTAATACCCCTTTCTATCTAGATTAATTAATTATTCTTAATTAATTAATTCTCTCTTCTATTTAATCAATAAATCATCATTTATTTGATTAAAATCCTCTCATAACATAAATCATACTAACTATTCCTCTAAAAAGCTTATATAAGCTTGCACACCTATTAATTAATCACTTTGGTTAATTAATAAATCCCCTCAAGTCCCATGGGTCACTAAAGGACAAAATAAACTATCCTAAGGTTGACTCAACCCTTTCTAAACCTCCCTTATCCACAACTAACCCAACCTCTCCATTTATCCCACATGAAGAGGGATGTAGAGATTCTTCTATCCATTGGGCTATATAAGGAGCCCTCCTCCTACCTTTCTATTTACACCTACACTCTAAATGAGCATAGAGCATACACTATAGCCATTTATCATCTTTGAGCATTCTTCCATTATAAGAGCTAGCCTTCTCCATTTCTTGCGTTAATCTACCCAAGTTTTGAAGTCATACGGAGATATGTCAAGTGGTCTTGTAGCCACGATTTGACAAAACTCAATTCTTAGAAACCTTGGGATTTCAAGCACATAATCAACTCTTTGATTGCTAGAGGATCTACCTAGGTTCAATCTCATCTTATTTTTAGCATTCAATAAGAGATAGAAGTTAATTTATTTAGCATATTAGCTTGAAATGTTCATTTCATGTTTAATGTAGAAATGTTGATAGGTTAGCTTTGTTTAAGCTCTTAGCATGATGATGCATAGGTTTAGTTTAGTATTGTATTGAAGCTACTAGGTGTTAGATTACTCATTGTGCTTGTCTTCATGTTATTTACACTCATGCTATTCTTCTTCAGGGACTTCTTTATGGGCTTACTTTTCTTTCTCTTCCTACATAGTATGCTCCACATATTCCTCTTCCTTGTCTAGTTCATGTATGGTATGAGGTTGTTCTTTCTCTATTGGACTAGGATTTTTTACATGTTCGTGTGGAGATAACTAAGAGGTGCATTAGGTACTTTATTCTTGGTACATTATCTACATTTTCTTCCTTCTTCTCTGGTCAAGAGTAACCCCCACTTCTCCCTCTCTCTCCTCTTCCTCTAGAGGAGTTTGTTCACACTTGCACTTAGGAATATTCATTGTTTTTCTTTTTAGTGGTTGTGGAAGATCAAGGTCTCACACATCAATCTCTTTTCCATCCTTAAGTTTTGACCGTAGGCAGATGTAAAATTTTCAAGCCATCTTTTCCAACTACCAAGATCATAATTGGGTTCAAATCCATGTTTTATGTTTCCATATTATCAGCATATGGTGCCTTTGAAATGTACCCATATGTTTTGTGTAATGTATGGTAGTCATCTTATGTCCTTTCTACATTGAAATTTAAGTGTTGCACATCATTTATTTTATTTACGACGCACTTAAAATACTTTTTTGTGAATGCAAATGGAAGTTTACACCATGATCCCATATCCCCATTTCTCAATAAAAATACTCCAAGGATGAAATGTTACATTACTGAAAACTCCGCCTATCCATTCAATAGTGTCAATAATTCCCTAGGCATGCACCATTCATTTTCAAATGTGTCGTAAATCCTTCTATACCATTTCTCTAGGTGTGCCTTATATGGATTGGAGATGGCTACATCACAAGTAAACTTGGAAAACCTTTATGCTGGAGACTTCTTCTCAATAGGGTGTTCCCAAATGTTATCCTCTAGGCCATATGGCACTCCTATCTCCCATAACACAATAAAAAAGGATATAACCCAAAGTAATTTTATCTCATTTCTCTGTTTTGGTCCTTGCTTCATCTATAATGACTTAAGATATAAACAGGTGAATGTTATATTGGGTTTTGTGTGCCATCTTGTCTATAATATATAGGAAATTTTTATTCACCTCTATCCATCTCTTAGAGGCACCTAGATTTTAACCTACCGGGTGCATAATAAATCTAGAGCTGGGGTCAGTAATCTTCTCAATGTTAATGGCTTGAATTCCCATTTTATATTGTAACTTTTTGGTTGTTACCTCTATCCATGCCTCATAATGCAAATCAAGTTTGATCTCTTCTCTGGTGTCGCACAAACTAGTTACTCTACTAATTCATATAGTAGTCAAACACATCCTTCTACTCGTGAAGTTAGAAGTGATCTTCATGGATGCACGACATCAACCATTGGTATATAAATCCAAGCCTACCAAAGTAAGTTAACTCATATAGTTATATAATGTTAACCCCTTCCAAGGTCTTTCACACCTTGTCATCAAAAATTATTTTATCTTCCACCATCCTTTGGCTCATTTCCTTGATGATAAAATTTTTTATGTCTACCTCATGTCCTTGCATGTGGTGGTTGTACTCACTAATATTGCATTTCCATAACTATTACACCTATTTTTCCTCTACAATTACTTCTTGTGGATACTAAATTTTAGAAAACCATTTATTTGGTGATTCTTATACAAGCTTCCTAGTCCTTGGTACTTTATTTGGCACCATATTTCCCTTATAATGTTTTTGCAAATGTTATTTCTTGTAAAGTCATGAACTTTATGCTCTAGGTGCCAAAAAATAATTGATTTTGATTTCCTTAACTCGTGCTCACCTTGATATTTCAACCCTTCTTCCCTAGCTCACTCTGCAAATCCATTTTTTCTACAAACCCTACAAATTCTCTTCATAATTCTAGCTCTTCAACCATTTCTCCCTGACTCTTCCTTCAAACCATTCTAATTTACAACTACCAATTATTAAAAGGAGCTCTCTATGTGTCAATCAATCATGTTGCATATATGGTTCACGCTTTATTTTCACTTATTTGCAAGAGATATTTTTTGCACTAGTTCTTTAATAAAAAGGTAAGAATGACTTCGCCCACCTTCATTTTATGGATTTGTCAATTTATACCACATTAAATACATTTACTTACCATTGATTTTTAGCTTTAAATCACTTTACACTTTTTCCTAATATTTTCTACATTTTCCCACCTTTTTCCATAGACTTCTCCCATGTGCGACAGTCATAACCTTCTTCCATGAAACTACTTCCCAAGTTGTAGACCCCTTTGTGCACATCTTCATGTGCTGCACCTATTTTTCCTCCACGCCACTTACCAAGTAGTTTTATACCACATTTTCTCCCTTGCGTTATACTACACATTGCTTCATTCATCACAGTTTCATGTGGGAAATTCCACCAAGTCAATAATTTATGAGAAATTCCACCAATCCAAACACACTCAAACCCTGTCAATCCAATCTCAAAAATAATTCCCGGATCCCTTACCGACATTACATGAGAATATTACTAGTGCATTCTTCAATCCAAAGGACATTATTGTGTAGGCAAAACATCCCCATTTAATTATGAATGTTGTTTTCTCCCCGTATTTGTGCGCGATCCTAACATGATGGTATCCTGGGAATCCATAAGTGAAAGAATAGATCTCATGCCCTAAAACTCCCTCTAGGATTTATTTAGTGAATGGTTTTGGGAAATGATCAATGACACATGAAGCATTTAAAACTCTGTAGTCTACAAAAATTCCTATCCTCCCATCCTTATTGATTTTGATAACCATTGGATTGATCCACTCTTATTATTCAATGGGATCAATAATGTCTTCCTTTAAAATTTTGTTAATCTCATCTTTTACCTTGAAATATAAGTTAGGATTCATCACATAAGGCCTCTTATGAACTGTTCATGAGCCATCCTTAAGTTTGATCTTCATCTCACCCAAATATTGATGAATACCCTTCAACTCGTGAAATGCCCTCGGTAATAGATCTTGAAAATCATGTAATAGCTCAATTATTTTTGCAACTTCTCCCTCATACCAATAGTCACCAATTATCACCTCCTTTGGTACATCGTTAGTCCCAATGTTTACCTTCTTGGTATTTAGTGTACATGGTATGTGTGTGGATGTTCATTTATAGTGTATAAAACTTCACGCTCACATTTTGCATGTTATGTATTTATGTCCTTGACTTCTTCATTGTCAATAAGATAAACTATCTTCCCCTTTTATTTTTCTTTACAAGTGTGCCTCATGAGTTTCTCATCAAAATTCATCCAATCACAAGAATTCAAAAGCTCAATCAAAAGCGCCTCACCTTGCAACTGAGTTATAAGCTCTTCTGCCTTTGTGCTATCACCCAGAGCGATGTTCTTCATTATATGTAGATCTTCATTGATATAGGGTTTAGGAGAAAAATAATCAAAATCATGTATGATTCCTGATGTTAAGTCACTCCAACTTGTAGTCTCTTGTCTTAACTCTACATTTATATATAATGTGCACGAGCATCCACACAGTATAGTATAGAACTTATGCACCCACAATGAGGGTGGCAGTGTGTCTTGGCTTTGCATGAAATACACACCACAATTATAAATGTGTGCTATGGGGGAGATCTTCCCATCATAATGTGGAATTTGTTAAGGAAAATTATTCCTGACAAACCTTATCAAGAATGCAACTCTTATCTCACACTAACCAAGTAGGTTGTCCCTATGTGTGGCCCACTAATGCATTGATGTTCCTCTTAACTAATAGATCAAAATATTCCTCATATCCCCTTCATCCATACTCATGCTTCTATTATTCATACAAAATATTTGGGATTCTCTTACCTGGTATATTTCAGTAAACTAGTCTTTCCCATCCATCTAACTAGTTGTGAGTGAACCACTCTAGTAACTCTTCCCTAAAATTTGTAACCAACCATCGCATAAGTGTCATGAGCCCAGTTGTATGGTGATGGTAGAATTTTTCAATACTCCAATGGGCATGACCCTTGTCTTGTTTACCATAAACAACACACTTGAAAACAATTATAATGGTGGCCTTCCAATTTGGTTTCAGGGATCAAGTGTAAGTGATTGACCTATGTTCCTATATCAATCAGAATATTTCTTACCAACAAACTGTTTATTACAACATCCAATGTGATTTCCTTGTTATACTCATGGTTTTGAGGTGGTCAATTATCACGGAGGATACAACACTCTACTTTTGTGTGTGGTACCTTATCACATAACCAGTCTCCCAATAAAGGTATGGTATTTTATTTTTGTAGAATCTTGCATACTTTTTTGAGGTCATTAACATCCTTCTGAGGTATCTTAGCATACCTTGCACATTCTCTCTCATGTGCATGTTCCTTAAGATGTTGTATCTCCCCCTAAAAATTTCTAATGATGTCCATTGTCTCTTGAAATACCTCTTTTTGTTGGTAGGAATCTATGTACTTTGTTTTCTACATAACCTTTTCTTTCCTGATGAGTGGTTTTGATGTTCCCTACTCACATGTGTATTCTACTTCTCTGCGTGTAGTAACCAATCATGGTTGTGGATCTAATTTAGCTAATGTATTGTGTTTATACTTTCCTTGTTTATCACATTTAACCTTTATCATAGCTACACCTTTATCATTCTCTCTCTTTCACATATGGGAATACAAGTCTAGGAAACCATCCACCTTATGTTCCTTTTCACAGTATGCACAAGACTACTTCTTGGTACATTCGCGTTGATAATGGTCTAGTGATCCACATGTATAACATGTACTCTAATAAAATATTTCTCCTTGACCACCATAGAACCTTCTACGATATCCACCTTTGAAGCCTCCAATTTTTTTATTGTTCTCATCATTATTCTACCCATCATACACCTGGGAGCTTCTTTTCGTACTGGTCTAGCACACCCTTGTCTCACAAGATTCATGATTTTGATCAATTAAATGGAAATTAATTGTTTCAAGTGTGTGAACATTAAAAATTTTGTAATACAAGGAAATTTTATTCTGTGTAGCACGTTGAATAAGTGGAGAGTTGTGGATATCATGATTCTTATGGTAAATCTCACAGGTTGTCAGTAGCGTGCACACATTCTTTCCTAGACATATATCCTTTATATGCCCCTGTACATCATAGTCCATACACCAAATTCCATTGTGAGTCTCATGTGCTACTTTAGCATACAAATTTTCAAGTTGAGTGGTAATTGCTACAATCTAAGCCTTAAGGAATGTACTAACTCCAGGATCCATGCTTCCTACCGAGTCTGTGTGTAGAGTTTCTTCTAAGGCTTCATGCGGGGTTGGTGAATGTCTTGTGTAAGAGTGATATCTAGATTGGTGTTAATAAACCTCCCATGAACCATTTTGCATGTTCTCTCTAATGGATGTCATAAGAGATTTTAGACAATAAAGTCTTAAATATCACATAATATTCTCTAACACTTTTAGACAATCCTTTCTTTATGTCCTTGATCACACTAATGCTTTTCTTCTCAAACTATGGGATGTGAAAATATGCCAAGAAGGTGGCATGCATTACATCGTATTTAACCAATGTCTAGTAATGGTCATACTCTCTATACCAATTGTGTGTGTGACCCTCTAATGTGGTCGCAAACTAGCTTTCCTTCCTATTTGAAGATGTTATCCCCTTATCTCTCCATAAAATTTTACACTTATACACAAGCTCTACTAAATTTTCCACACCTCAATACTATGTTAAATGGAGTGACATATCAAAGAAAATTTGGGGGATATTGTGGTTGTGGGTTGCTTCCTTGTCCTGAATGACTTGGTGATTGTTGTCAGGGTAGGATGGATCTTGATCCCAAACCTCCACTAGGGTTTCCTCCACTCAAGGGAGGACCAGAGCCTCTCTAGACTCTTGCTACTACTTGATGACCTGTATAAGTGCTATTTTACATCCATGTAGTTGTTCTAAACTGTACCCTAATAATTTCCCCCAATATTACACATATGGGAGTACTCTCAATGGGTAACACACCACTGCTTTGTCCTATCATCGTACCTAATAGATTACTCCCAAAAAACCTCTGCCTAAATACATGATCCTATTGCACTTCTATATGTGTTACCTTTGTCTTTCATGCCTCTTATGTTGATATTAAAACCTTCTTACCTATATCTCCAAACCTATGTAGTGATCCTTGACTACCCCCTTTCTCCCCATCACTACGATGGTATTCTATAAGAAATTCCAAAATTTGAACACCATGCACAAGGGCTAGGTATCCAGGGTGGGTAAGGTGCACGCCAATGGTTTTTTAATATTTCATCAAACTCTCTCTCATCAAATGTTGAGGGTGTTTTTCTATTGCAATTCCTCAATATCAGGAGGACATGGTCCTATGGTCCCTCAACTTCTACAGGGTTCTCATCACATCTACCTAGCCTCATTCCTCTCAGTATTATCACCTCCTCAACTGCCATCTCTCACTCATCATTATATCTGTGAAGTATATCTTCTCTCTCCATCTCTTCCATTTGGATTGATGCCATCCTTCCTAAGCCCGTTCCTTAATCCTGCATGTGGAAATATTTTATCTAACCAAAGGTAGATTTTCCATTCATAACTCAACCATCAAAATCTTTGTGACTAAGGGTAACACACATAGATATAATCCTCTTAGTTCACGTAAGAACTAGAAATCTACTCCTTCTCAACATAAGTATGTTGAAATCATGTATTCCAAGGTATAGTTGCACAAAAATCCTTCCCACCAATGTTATAGATATTGATTACATGGTTCATCCAACTCAGAGAGTGTTTGGTACTTGTCCTAACTTAAAACGCACTTCCTTCCAAAACGGATCCCTTGAAGCTAATAACCATTCATATAAATATATTGGGAAGTGTTGGAAGAAAAATGTAATGAGAGGGTTGGGGTGAATAAGTCCTTAAAAACTTTATTTCAATTTTATATTACTCACTTAAACCATTATATGTGTGCACAACATCAAATAACATACATTCAATAAACCATGAACAAGAGAATCAACACCATAACACAAGATGTAAGTGGGAAAACCCTCAAGGGAAGAAAACCCACTGATTTTTTTGTTTATTACTCACAAAAAAGAATCAATGTGAATATTACACATCACAAGAGATTTCTTTAGTGAGGCACCAACCCCATAAGGAGCACCAACCCCTAAACCCTTGTTGATATTGCTCACAACAAGAGACTTGCATGAATATGACTCATCACACAATATTTTTATGAAGATATCATTGAAGATATGCTACAACAACTCATCTGATGGTGATCACAAGATTCATCTCCAAACACCTTCAAACCCTTGTTCAAACCCTAGCTTCTCCAACTCACTCTATCTCTCACTTTCTTCACTTCTCGTTGCTTCAAACCCTTGCACACAACATTCTTAAAAAATTATTCAACCTTCATGCACACTTTCTAAGCTCTGAAAATCATGCACTTCATACCTAAAAAACACTCTTACCTAGGGTCACTTTTCACACTCAACCCAACTAGTGCAAAATAGCACCCAAAACATCACTTTTATAGGCTCTCCTTGATTCAAATTCAAGAGAGGTAGGTTTTCCTCCTTTTTTTATACCAATTAAACTTCATAACATCCCATTTTAATCATAAAAAAATTCACATAAGACCCATATAGGTGGCCATGCCCAAAACCATCTCATCATGCACCAAAACAGCCTCAAAACCCCATCACTAGGATGAGAAAAATCCAAAAATCATAAAACCATAATACTTATAAAGATCCCAAAAATTCACCATACATGAGTAATATAACATATAATAATCATACATGGTCACACATTTACTTTAACCAATCAAATAAATCATTAAATGGGCCCACTGGCTCATATCCTTCACAAAACAGTTGTTTCCAACACCCTGATTTCACCTTTGGGCCTCAAGACCACCCAAAACAACTCAAATATGGCATGTGACCACTATATGGAATCCTCATAGACCTTTATAACACATCCATGCAAGTTATACATCATGAAACATCCATATGCTCAAGCCAAAACAACTTTACACTTCACCAAAACAAGCTGCCAAAAAACTTATTTTATAAACTCAACTAGTTTGCACCTTTTTGTCACTTTCAAGACCTCCAAAGGCCTTAAATAGGAAATAAATTCATCCCTCTTCACTCTCCATGTGATATAAAACATCAAATCATCCATCTCATGCTTCAACCAACTCAATCTTTCAGCTTGAACAGTCTTGTCCTGAAAACCAAGAAACCTTCTTCCTCACAAACTGACCTGGATGACCCATAAAATATCATCATCATGAGACAAAAATTATACCATTGTAAATATATCTGAATCATATTTCCATAACATATTTTAACTCCTTCCAACTCCAAGTGGAAGGCCTTCAACCAAGCTCATCTCTGCAAACTGCCTGAAACTACCCCAAAACTGCCCTTTGACTAGTCTTCACAAATAGGGCACACTTGACCATTTTTATGCATCTCATGACCTAAAACCACCATGGAAATCAATAAAAACTCACATAATAAAAATAATTTCCATTTATTTTGCAACTCCTTTGGACAACCTTGTCCCAAACTGAACTTCTTCAGAAACATGCCTATTTGAGTGGGGTCCACTCATCACCACAACCACTACCATACCTTTATGGAAACTTGGAGGAGTCCTATACATCATCCAATCATAATACATCACTATAAATAAATTATATCCACTTTAGGAAAATTTATCTCCTACCACTTTTGAGCTAGGGTTTCAAGCACACAAAAAGTTGTTTACCTTCTTAACATTCGTTCATAAAAATGTGATGATGAAATGACCTCATTATTTTTTGAAACCTTATAGAATCAATTTATAAACATCCCTAAAATCCACAAGGTCCCATGCAAAGCACACAATTCAAGGTGAGCATCAGAAGGTGTAATTCAAGCTAGAAAACACCT
Source organism: Taxus chinensis (assembly GCA_019776745.2). Lineage (NCBI taxonomy): Eukaryota > Viridiplantae > Streptophyta > Pinopsida > Cupressales > Taxaceae > Taxus > Taxus chinensis. The sequence continues at coordinate 44,513 of JAHRHJ020003749.1, forward strand.
TTCTTGGACCTTGTTTCACCAAAACTGACTTACTTGCAAAATACACATCTTGGAAAATGAAAATTTTCTCCACATAATCATGACACCCTATATCATCTCCAATAATCTTAATATCTCAAATATCTCTCCATATTTCCATCCCATCTCATTTGCATGGTTATCCCTTAGGATTTTGCACTGTCTAGGCTAGGGTAACCTGAAACAACATCATAAATCATCATAAAACTCTCCAAAAGGTCCTACAAATAATTGATTACATCATGAAACAACTTACCTACATGCATCCATGAGCTCACATGGCTCCACAACTCAACCTCATGCCTCCTAGCACCTAGACCTGGTCTAGATGAGCACCTGAAACTTGGTCTTCAACCTGTACCTGTACCCTGAAACTCATGTGAGTGCCTATAAACTCTCTAAACATGTTCTCCATGCTTCCAACATGCTTCTCAAGCTACCAAGAATCTCCAACCACCATGCACCATCACCTAGGCTAGCTAGGTCACCTGATTGGGCTTGCTAGAACAAGCCATTCTCACTGAATCAACTCATGCAATCATGAACATACCTGAAACACCATGTCATCATCACTATTGAGAATCCTTTATGACTCTACTCCATCATCATATTTTTATTAATGGGATTTTACATCAATGAAAACACCTAAAACACAACGTGCAACATACCAAGGACCTCTTTATGGTATAATGAAATATGTGTATTCATCATAAACCATATGTGAATACTTTCTTATGGAAACCTCTAAGGTTTTAAATAACCTTGATAGGGAGGATGCAAGGAGATAATAAGGGTGATGGAATTGATCATGGAGGTCATTGTCATAGGCTTAAAGATACTTGGAACAGTTTGTTAACGCTCAATTGCTTGTTCACTATCTCCTAAATTTGGATTAGAAGAGTCTTTCATACCCCCTCTTCCCCTATTACAGAATCATGGATCATCACATCTTGATAACCATGGCATTATATACTCAGTAACCTTTGTTGCACATTTGAGTGTATGAATAACTGTCTTACCCACACACATCTCACATACACATGTACACTTCTTCGAGGCATAATTATCCAGACTCTTTCTCCGATGGGTACAAGTGATTTAATAAAAAATTAATTAAATATAATTTCAAATTAATTGATATGATAAAATACAATAAACATACAAATTTTAAACACTGAAACAATGCAAAAATATAAGTAAATAGGAGAGATAAATGTCTTAGTTGATTCCTATGCAATCATGGAACTGATCTGAGGTAGTGTAAAGTGTTAGACACAGATGGAAACAAGTGTCACAACTGCTCACTATGCAAATTATAGTAACCTGAGAATGATGTTAGACATGAGCACCTAGTGGTGGAAGGTGAGGTCACCTAGGTGTTGATGACCTATTCCTGGGCACTGATGAATGTGTAAATGCTCATAATCTGACTTTCTTTATGTGTCTTTAGGGTTTCAGTGCCAATTGCCTTCAGTTACCACCTGATATTCTCTCTTTGATCACTGAGGGTACCTGTAACCTGAAAAACAAACCCTAGATACCTGCATAAGCTACAAATACATGCAATCAAATTGGAAAGAAATATGTAATATGTGAAGTAGTACTGACCCTGGCAGTCACTGTGATGAATGAACTTATGACTGAGCATTACACTACATTCCATAATCCATGTAGTTCTTTGTTCTTGTGTGTGAAATAGTTTTCTTAGGTTTCCCTTGCACCAATGATGCCAAGATAGTGGGTTATAGCTAGATAAGATGTAAATGTGTGGTATGGAATTAAACACTTCCCCTTCCTATGTAGTGTATGCCACCCAAAAATTCAGTCCCTTTGATGGTAGTGATACTACGTAGATGTAATTTCCCCTTAAAATTTCCAACCATAATAATAGAGTGTATGAATAATATATATGTATATGTTGTGTATATATATGGATCTCTTATTTGAATTTCAACACTAGTGACACAAAATGTCGAATATGATTTCAGGATAATGATAAGAAAACTAAAAAGGTTGACCACAAATGTGAAATTAAGTAAAAATAAAAAAGAGGACAGAAACACCAAGAATGGATAGGATCACCTGGGTGTTAGTGTCCAGAGTGGGCGATGATGTTCTGGGATAAATAATGACATATGTGAAAACGAAGAGAGACAAGGATCCTTATGAATTGACTAGAATTGGGTACATAAATGATAGATGTGAGAGAGAAAGACAATAGAAATAAGAAAAAAAAGTTGATGGACAAAGGATTGTATCACCGGTGAATAATTTTTCTTACTTAAGGTCCATGCATATAACAACATACTTGATGACATAGTAAAATAGTATTGTGTGCATGATTTTGTGTCTACATCCCCCCCCCCCCCCCTCTTTATGCTGTTTGAATGAAATTCAAGTAATTTAAAGGAAGTAAGGAACATACCTATGCATAAAGGTCCAAAGAATCAATGTTGCATAGTGCATGTAGAGTGTATAAAATTTTAGCATGGTGAAACTATGGATCATTGTTTTGACCCATGTAGACTTAAATAGAGATAGACAAACCATTGTAAGGATCACTTGGATAAATATTGATAATGATTCATAGTAATTTGGATATTTTGAATTGTTTTCAATGAAGATTGAATATATAGGGAGTGATCAATTCCCAACCCGATTTGTTTGTAAATGGGAGGATTTGGGTATCCTACCACTAGAGGAAGAGTGTTAATGAGAGAGGTCTAGTTTTAATATCCATCCATGACTACATCCCTTAAAGTTCTAACCGTTGCAGATAGATAGAGACCAAATTTAGTTTTTATTTAGTCTCAATTAGTTCTGATTCAAAAATAGTTTGTTTCGATTGAAGAACCCATATAGGAGCAGTATAGGAAAGCAACTTCCCTAACCCACACGTAGGTGCTTCAATCTGAGTTGGCATATTACTTTCAGGTTATTTAAATTTTTTTCCTAAGGTGCTAACATCATTGCAGGTTTTTATTTTTTAATGGATATGTTAGACTAGACATTGGATAAACATTACATGTTTAATTATGAGAGTAAGGTCACGTATGTTATTCCCTCGCGTCTTTTGGGGTGACCTTGGGAATCAGAAATGATTATTATGTATTTTATTGCTTTGAGAATGTGTTGAATGTCCAAATTGAGAAAATATATGTTTTACATTTGAATTAAGTGTTTTCATTTGTTGATTTCTTGGATTTTGTGTCATGTATGCTCTTCTCTTGCATCTTAGGGAGATCTTGAGAATAAAAAATGACGTTTATCCTTTTCATGGAAAATTACTAATCCATTGTGCAGTACCAAAAAATTGCTTGTCAAAGAAAAGGTGGCATTGAAAAAAAATTAAAATACTAATACAATTTCTGTGTAGGTTGCCAAACGGTGTTCAAGAAAACCACATCCAATTTAAAAAGGATAAAAAACACACCACAATCATCCCACTATATTTGCAAGTTCATATAAGGGTACGTCCTATCCACTTAAAATTAGTACATAACACCTTTGGCATAATTGTTAAGCTACAAAAATGGGGGTGGTCCTAGGAACCCCAAAGTAGTCCACGCAAGAGGGAACCTTGTGGAAAAAATGGGAAGTGCTCTACACAACCTACTTGACTAGTATTACCATTTATGAGATTTAACATCACAAGTCGTCTATATCGCGACCCCAATGAGAGTACACAATGGACGTATTTATTTCCCACTATGCTTGAAGGGGGTAAAGTAAATCCAAGATACTCCAAGAATTAGTCAGTGTGAATTTTCTTGGTAAATCAAGCTCGCTCTTAGATGACTTTTGACACCTAGTTGAGAGAACCACCTAGGAAGCTATCTTTGACCAGGAGCCAACTTGGACCACATCAAAGCCAATTTGAGTTGAGAGCTATTGTTCATCACGAAATGTGTGAAGTGTTACTTTTGCTTAGTTTTTCACTTGCCCTAAGGCGAGGTGAAACTCTGCCAAAGTGAGGCCAACATTTTTCAACCCCAATTGATCTACTTCCTTCACTTTATTTTTGACACTTTGTTGATCAAAAGAAGAGTGACTACCTTTGCGTTATCAATTGATTATTTCACCACTTTTTTGTCCTGTTTACACCCATCCATGTTTGTGGCTGGGTTGTTAAACGTCTAAAGTGTGTGGAGACATTTTTATATCATTGGTAGCCTTTTTTATCTTGATACCCAAGTCAAGATCATCATCATAGTTAGGCTTGGTTCATCACTTTGATTCTCCTTTGAACGGTTATCTTGTTTATATCGTGTCACTACAATTTTGGTATTTACGTCTTGTTTCTTGTAAAATTTACCTAAATACCTATATTGTAAGGTTACGCTATATACACTTTAACAATTCCTAGGTATATTATCACTTTAGTTTGATTTCAATTATTACCTCGATTCTGAAGAGTGTTAAGTGTTACCACTTATGTGTGTTATATCAATATCATCTTGATATCAATACCTTACTTTCTTGCAAAATTTGGTTAACATATCTTGGTGAAATTGTTGTGTCACTCACAATCGTAACTGACACCTTTTGGAATATAGGTCTTGATTTAATTTGGGCTTGCTTCTAGTATACTTTGTTTGGAGGTCATGTTAACTTCTTGTTATTACTTACGCCTTGTTCATTTCTTTGAACTTGACATAAGTAGGGACATTTTGTTAATCATCATATGACACCAACTACCTTTTTCGAAGAAAAATTTAGGAAGTACTTCATTTGATTATTTGGTTTGAAACTCAACATTGTGTGATTGATTCTTGCTTGGCTCATTCATTTAAGAGCAAATCATTATGTCACGTTGGTTCTTTGACATTCATAATATACCTTGATTTCTTGAAATTATTTTTTTCACTTAGGTTTGATAGAAATATTTGAACACATTCATAGATACCTTAGTGAAACTATTACACGTCATGGCCCCTAAAACAAGATCGGGCTCAAAAAAAGGCTTTGGAAGCAAGACAACATGCAAACTTGGGAAACCTCAAACAAACAAGGGTGAAATCCCTTTATTGACCATGATCTTGGGCCTTTATTCTCCATGGAGAAAGAAGTAGAAGAAATGATAGATCATAGTGGTGATGAGTTAGAATCACCACATGTGGAATTTTATTTCGACCCAACCTTCTTAGATTAATTCCTTTATAGAAACAAAGATCGGGTGCTAACACGAGTGGTGGAGTTAGGAGCCATAATTCCTATCGAACAAGAGATAATCCCACCTACAAATGATGCTAATGAAGAGGAGAAACCTCTTATTAACATGGAGGAATCTTAACACATGGACATGCTTCTACTTCTAACGTGGGAAACGATAATGTAGTGGGATATAGAATACCTTTCCTCAAGGTACCACATAAAGTTAGAATAGAACACCAAAATGTTGAAAAACCTCCACATCATGAAGAAGAAGAGGAACCTCTTGAAGAAGAAGTCACTATTCAACAACAAATTTACAACCTTAGTCAACAATTATCTTTGTTAACATCTCATGTACAAAAAGAAACAAACAAGAATGTACAAAAGACAAAACCTAAGGTCAAAATTAGTGAACTTCAAATGGACAATCAAGGAGGAGACAATATGGAATACAATCATATATATATCCCTGCTTCTCCTACCAAAGAATAATTACTCACTTGCAAGAAATGCAATCTATGAAAGTGACACTTACAAGCCTCCAAGAGAGTACTGTGGGGAATAGCAGGAAATATCAATATGAAGAGCTATGTCCCCATCCATTTGATAAAACTATGACGCTTCAACCCTTCCCTAAAAATTTTGACATGCCAAAATTTGACAAATATAGAGGGAAAGGTGACCCGCGAGACCATGTAAAATATTTTTACATGGCATGCCAAGAAGTGGCCTACAGTGACAATTACCTCATACGACTCTTTCCAAAGAGTCTAGGGGGCCAAGCCTTGGAATGGTTCACTCGCTTACCTCATGGGTCTATTTTCACATGGCCTAAACTGGCAAAAAGGTTTGTATGACACTTCTCGTACAACATAGAAAGTGACATAACCATGGTGGACTTGTGTGGCACTAAAAAACATCCTAACGAGACATTCACTAGCTTCCTACAAAGATGGAGAGGGATAGCCAGTCGCTTCCCTTGTGCATTCCCTGAAAAATAGCTAGTGAGTATCTTTGTACCCAATCTCAACCCAGACATCACCTTTCATCTACAAATGCATTGTGTTCACACCTTCGAAGAGGTTATTGAAAAGGAATTCAAATAGAGAAATCCCTTATTGCCAAAGGAACCATTAAATCAAACTCTAAGGATAACCAAAATGGAAAACCCACAGAAAATCCAAAAATATTAATAACAAAAACAAGAACGTGGTGGGAGACGGAATCACAAATTCCAAACACGTACAAATGGTTCAAACTGGTCAACCTTTTAAACTGACCAAAGGACCTATTCAACCACCACCTAAACGTAGAATGTTCACTCCTCTCAATGAGCCTTTGTCGGCCATATTGAAGCAATTGGATGCAGCTCACATGGTGACTTATCCCATGACACAACCCTTTGATGACAATGCTCTAAAACCATCATGGTACAAAGAGCATGACTATTGTGAATTACATCATGTCAAGGGACACAAAACAGAAAAATGTCTATGACTTCGTCACTACATCCAAGATCTCATTGACAATGGGGAGATAGAAGTGGACACCCCAGAGAAAACTCAGACGCCAAATGAAAAGATGGGAATATTCAAAGAACCATTCCCTAAACATGGTAAGTTAGATGAGAACAAGCCAGATTGAGGAGAGTCATCCCAGAGTTACAAAGCGGAAAATTATCTATATACCAAGAAAGACAATAATCATTATGATTCACTCATTGGATGTATCCACTCTCCTAGTGACCATGTGAACACCATTCAGATCAAGGGAAAGGATTTTGCTATGGTAACAAGGCACGCTCACCTCATGATTCTTGAACCCTCTTAGTCGACCCCGTTAGATGGTAGGTACAACCTCTTAGAACAACTTGAGAAGACATCTGCCAAGATTTCAATCTTGGATCTTCTCAAAATATTGAATGTACATAAGGACATCTTGTACAAAACTCTTCAGGGGTCAGGAGTGCCACTAGAAGTAGACCATTTGCATCTTCAAGCTACGGTGGTAAACATTGCACCAACTGAGTACATCTCCTTTAATCATAGGGAGATCCCTATTAAAGATCCAACACATAATATGCCCCTATATATTGAGGTATTCATTACCCATTGAAAGATAAAATGGGTGCTTGTGGACAATGGATCAGGGCTGAATATATGCACGTTGAAATTAATTAAGCAACTGGGACATACAGAAGAAGATCTAGAGTCCCACATCATTACCATAACCACTTACGAAAACGTGGAAAGGGAATCAGCTGGCACAATCACATTACCCATGGAAGTAGGACCCACTTGTCATCAGATGAAGTTTCATGTCTTGGACTTGGAACTTCCATACAATATGCTTCTTGGCTGACCATGGATTCATGCCATGTAGGCCGTGTTGTCAACATTCCATCAATGCATCAAATTGAAACATGAGGGACACACTGTCACAATACAAGGAGATCCAGAGCCCTTCGCTCACTATAGAGCTCTCAATAGTTTTACGTGTAAGGGTGCCTATACATGTCCCTCTACTGATATAGTTGTTCCTCTTCAATTTGAAGCCATGGATTCATAGGTAGATTTAGATTCCCTAAGTTCTTATGCCCGAGGCTTCTACATCAACTTCTCCTTTTGATTCATGGGAGATGAAGGTTCTGGAATATGGTTGTGGAGAGTATAATGTGCAACAAGCTCTTTTGGTTTCAGACCTATCATTGTCACCTAAAACTAGAGGCCGACCCAACTATCATTTCAGATGGCCTAGAGATGAGCGAACTATTGGGTCATTTTTACCTGGAGGGTTGCTCGCTGAAGAGAAATTGTTGGACCCACCTATGACTTGGGTCCCAAAAGATACTCAACCAACTTGTTACCAAATCCTGAGTATGAGAAGTCTAGTTGAATGATGTATTCCATGGGCTACAAGGGTCTAGGATGTGAAAAGAATGAGCAAGGACTGAGAGAACCAGTTCCTCTCCCACATTTCAAGACAAAAAGATATGGTATCAAAATTCAACCCTATGGATCACACCCCAATGATCAAGATGCCACCTATTCTGAGCACAAAGATAGCTCTGATTATTTAGACAGTGACACAGATTCCCACTATAGCCAATACAAGGATCTTACCTCCACGAACCTATTCATGGATACCATTTTCCTTACCATAACCCCTACTGAACCTAAAATTGACCTTGTTTACCCTTTCCTTGTTGAATGGGATCAACAACGTCACGTACCACTGGATCTCTTTGAAAATGATGAAGCCATTGCATAATTCATGGGCATTTGAGATACAATTCCAATTGGAGACCATAAGAAGGGTTTCTACATTGACTTAGATACCTGCACATACTTTGGCGAGGAAGCTGAGCTTTGTGGTCAGCAAAACTTGAGAAAAAGTGAGGGAAAAAGTTCCAACAAAAAGCCTCAACAAAAACAAAAGTCCAAGTCACACAGTGAAAACCTCTTTGAGGCACTGGCTGACAAACAAGTGAAAAAATCAATGGACAAGAAAAGTGACCACACCAAGGGTGAAAATATCATAGAGACACCCTTGGAAGAAGATCTCAACCTTCCTCTCGATCCTACATGTATGGAGGATTTGTCAAAAATGCTAGTGGAAGAAACCATTGATGTGAATATTGGAACAGAAGACGATCCAAAGATAGTCAAACTAGGAGCTTCACTCTCAGCATGGGAACAGAAAACATTCACCATGCTTCTGTGGGAATTTTTAGATGTATTCACATGGTCCTATAAGGATATGTCGGGCTTGGATCTAACTTTGGTAGTGCATAACCTAGTAGTGCATGCAGATGCCAAGCCCATCAAACAAAAGCTCAAAAAAATGCATCCATGGGTGGCCCTTCTAGTTAAAGAAGAGCTAGAAATATTTCTAGTGACAGGCTTCATTCGACCTATTGATTACTCAAAATGGATATCAAACATAGTCCCCGTACAAAAGAAACCTATCGGGATAAGAATCTGTATGGATTTTAGAGACATTAATAAGGCATGTCCAAAGGATGATTTCCCATTGCCCAATATTGATATGATTGTTGATTCAACTACAGGATATGAAATGTTATCTCTTATGGATGGATTTTTAGGCTATAATCAGATCAAGATCGTAGATGAAGATCAACACAAGATGTCCTTCACAACCCCTAGGGAAATTTTTGTTATCAGGTAATGCCCTTTGGCCTTAAAAATGTAGGAGAAACTTATCAAAGGGAAATGACCATGATTTTCCATGATATGATTCATGACATCATGGAAGACTATGTGGATGATATCCTTAGGAAATCCAAGACAAGATCAGATCATCCTGAGATTTTGTAGCGTATCTTTGAATGCCTATGGGAATACAAATTCAGATTGAATCCAAAGAAATGTGTGTTTGGCGTACTGTCTGGAAATTTTCTTGGATTCATTATATCATGAAGAGGGATTGAGGTAGACCCAGCTAAAGTTACCACCATTACTAAAATGCCTCCTCCCAAAAACATCAAACAACTACACAGCTTGCAAGGAAAGATACAAGCCATCCACCACTTCATTTCCCAACTTGCTGACAAATGTCATTCATTTACCCATCTACTTAAAAAGGATGTTGCCTTTATTTGGGGACCAAAGCAACAATAGGCTTTCACCTTACTTAAGCAGTACTTAGCCAATCCACCTATCCTCATGCCTCCAACTCCTAGTGAGCCACTCCTGCTATATATTTCTTCTACCAATTTTTTATTTGTGTGTTGCTTGCCTAATATGACCTCGGCCACAAAGAAAAAACTATGTACTATCTCAGTCATACTCTCATTTCTTATGAGCTCAACTACCCTCAGATTGAAAAATCTTGTTTGGCTATAGTTTTTACCTTCCAAAAATTTTTCCATTACCTGTTGAACACTAAAACCAAGCTTATATCCAAAGTTGACCCGCTTAAGTACCTATGTTCTCAAAACCCTCCTTATAGGTAGAATGGATAATTGGATCATTCTACTGAGTGAATTTGACATTGAGTATGTACATCAAAATTCGGTAAAAGGATAGATACTCATTGATCAGTTAGCAGAAGCATTGTTACCAGGAACAGAGCCTGTGAGTCTGGATATGCCAGACACTTCATTAATGTATATTGAGGAATATGTCATGTGGAAAGTACAATTTGATGGATCTTTTACTTTTCATGGTTTGGGGTAGGTGTGGTATTAATTACTCCTTCAGGCGACCCTATACCTCAAGATTTTCACCTTGGTTTTCCTTGTACAAATAATATTATGGAATATGAGGCGCTCATCACTGGGATGAAGTTGGCAATCAAATGGGATATCCATCATGTTAAGATCGTTGGTGATTCACAATTGATCATCAAGCAAGTTAACGATGAATATAAAGTCAAGGATGAGAAACTCATCCCCTACAAGAAATTGGTGGAAACTTTGAAAGAGTATTTTGTGCGTATTACATTCAAACAGATTCCAAGAGCACAAAATAGATCTGCAGATGCTATGGCAACTGTAGGTTCTATGCTACGAATTCCACCAGAGAGAAATGGTATGCCATTTTTTTGAGAATCTACACCAGCCTGCATATGACATGCCATAATCATGTTTGGCTTGTGAAGTTGTAGGGAGTGATCAATTCCCAACCCGATTTGTTTGTAAATGGGAGGATTTGGGCATCCTGCCACCAGAGGAAGAGTGTTGGGGAGAGAGGTCTAGTTTTACTCTCCATCCATGACTACATCCCCAAAAGGTCCAACCATTGCAGATGGATAGAGACCAAATTTAGTTCCAATTTAGTCCAATTAGTTGAAAAAAAGTTTGTTCCGATTGAAGAACCCATATAGGAGTAGTATAGGAAAGGAAATGACATCTCATTTCCCCCACTCCTATAGTAATGGGTGTTCTAATTTGAATAATGCTAGATGGCTTCCAAGTTAGGTCATCTGGAAGTGATAGTAATGTAATGCAACTCCCAAGTTAGGTCATCTAGGAGATATAGTAAGTGTGCTTATTGTACCGATTGATTGATTTGATTTGAGTGATAGAAGATTGTTTGAAATAATATGTACTTAGGAGATTACTCATGGAGAGGTTTTTTCTTTTCCCCCAGATTAGGTCATTTGGGGGAATAGATTTGAAATAGTAGAAAGTATTGATTGTAGTATAGAATGATTGTACCTTTGTTTGAATGAGATCAGAACAAGTTGTAATAGTAATATGCTAGGAGTGTCGATTGATTGTATTGTAACCTGAGAGGGATTATAAGATGATCCCGATTATATGCCCCCCTTTCAGTGAAAGGGTGAAGGGTGGAGAAATGAGCACTGAGCTGAAAGAAAGACATATAAGATGTTGTAATAGTAAATGAGAAATAGTATGAGAAATAATATTGTCAAAGTATGAGTAGATATGGATTAGTACATGTGTTAGATGTGAATATGAGATGTTGAAATTTGTATGGTATGGTGCTAGAGGAAATTATGATCTGTATGGCACAAATGATGAGACAAACAGAGTTATGAGGCTCAAGATATGAGATAAACCATGTGCAACATGTATTAGTTGTAAAAGTTGTTACAAATAGTAACTATAGTATATGAAAAATTGGAATTACTATATATAGTAATAGTGAAAAGTGAATAGTAATTTCATTTATACCGAGATCGATTGAGATTTGGAGCTTTGAGCTATGAGGATGCCATGTGTTAGAGCAGTGAGTTTGACTAGATTTGAGAGAGTAGTGGTGGTTGTGGCTTCGCAGATGACCGATGAGTTGGTAAGTGTGATTATTTTTGGAAAATTTTGTCAAATATGTCTGTTTTTGTCAATTTTAGTAAAATTTGATTTTTATATTTTTTTTGGCATTTCTGACCTGGGACAGGAAGTGAACAGGGTGTTTCTGTCCCTTGGGGACACTAGCACCTAGTTGGCACTAGTGACCTATTTCTGGGCCCAGTGACCTACTCCTGGGGCACTTGGCATCCTAGAGAAGGGTTTGGGCACTATTTTGTGAAATATGATATTTTGATTAATTTTGATGCTATGATAAGTGATTTTTGCAGTATGTATGGTGTGATAATACTAATGGGTTTTTTTGCTTTTTGTGTTGTGCAAAGGGATATACACTCTAGGGAGTTTTATGTGGGTTGTCACTTGAGTACATTGCTTACTTTGGGCTTGTCAGATGCAGAGTGGGATATATTGGACCATGTCAGCCTGTGACACATTGCTAGATTGGGGGAAGTACCCCATAATATGCCTATGTTGACTACTTTGTGTGATAGATGGTGTGCAGATATGTGTACATTTTGGTTTCCTACTAGTGAGATGACAGTGACCATGGAGGATGTATATAGGATATTGTGGTTGCCTATTGTAGGAGAGAGAGTACAGGTGATGACTATAGTGGATGCCCATAGTCAGATGAGGGTAGCAAGGTGGTATTTCATAGGCACATGAGTACAGGTAGAGACTCATATTAGTTTAGATGTGATATTGAGATCTAGTGTTCTGTGGTTGTGGAAGTTTATTGCAGTGATTCTAGCTTCGTCGGTGGCAGTGGAGGGTGGTGGAGTTGGGATATTGTACAAGATGCATGATATTTGTCATAGGATAGAGGAGCATGGGACTAGGTATGCATGGGCATGGTGTGTATTGGCCCACTTGTATAGAGATTTGTATAGATTTACTCAGGAGGATCATGGGGGTGGACTAGGAGCCATGACTTTGTTACATGTATGGGCATATGAGCATATAGCGATATTGAGGCCACTTAGTGGGCCATGGGCCTGATTGGGCTTGACCTGAGATATTTGCAGTGAGGTGGGTAGGCACCCATAGTAGGAGGATGGATATGACCACCTATAGGTCGATGATAGATCAGATGGGTCCTCAGGCCATTATATGGAGACCATATAGAGACTATGGAGGTTGGTTGGAGGATGGTGTGGAGTTGGGGTGCATTTGGTGCACCATGTGGTTAGAGGATCACTTCTCATGGGTGATAGAGTTGTTTAGGGTGAGTGAGTATCTAGATAGTTTGGCATGGCCCAGGATGTGCCCCTAGAGCCATATATATGGTTGAGATCTACTAGAGTGGTGAGATGACCAGGAGTGAGGTCAGGCTGACAAGAGCACAACTAGTGCATCCTGGTCCAGATGAGGTAGATGTGACTATAGAGTCTATACAGGTTGATGATGTGGGGTGCACCCAGGCATATAGTGAGTGGTGGGTGACACATTTATGGGTGTTGTTATTTCCAGTAGTGGTGGATGTGGCTGGTGGATTGGAAGTTGGAGGAGTAGAGGGTCAGGAACCTACCCCCTGATGTAGATGATGTAGCAGTGGCACGAGCCAAATGTAAGTATTGTTCATTGTTATTTGTTATTTTTTGTTTGGTTATTAGATATTGCAAAGGTGTGTAGTAACTAATGTTGGTTTTTGTGATTGCAGGTGATGCCTATTGGTCATTGATTGTAGATTCATCGATACACACGTTGATGTGGAATGTGCCTCCAGATGTGCTCGTGGGAGGTGGTATGCTAGAGTGGGTTGATGTTATGTGGGTGAGCATTCCCATTTGTTTGAGCCAATGGCTATAGCAACAACCACGTGTACTGTGTTATTGAGTGAGTGTGACGAGGCTTGTGCAGATACTGAGTGAGCTAGACATGCCATAAGAGGAGGAGCTCTAGCTCAAGATGTTTTTGTTAAATATGTTGATCTATAGGGTTGATTTTTAGAGAGCAGATGACTGAGATTTTGTATTATGGAGTCAGTTAAAGAGATATAGAGGCTGAGATCATCGACGTAGAGTGAGTGGTGAAGCCTCTAGTTCTAGAGCTCCCATGATTGTATATAGTGATAGTGAGGATGATGTATGATGTATTGTATATGTTGTATTGATGCATGGGGGCTTGCCCCCCAATGATTGTATTTTGTAACTTATGATTTTTGACGATATATATATATATATATATATATATATATATATATATATATATATATATATATATATACATATTTATATATATACACACACACATGTTTTGATGATGTGCATTGTGCATATGTGTATATATGATGATATGATTATGATAGTGTTTACATTAGTAATTATGTATTGTGATAGATTGTATGTGCATTGTTGAAATGGTTGATTTTGATTGTTGAATGTTGGAATGTAGTATGATGTGGAAAGAAATAGTAAGTAGGATTAGATAAAGAATGTATGTGAATGAGAAAAAAGAGAATGTATGATGAATAGAAATGTATGTATGTGATGTAATGTATAGATAAATAAAATGAGCAATGTGACTTAGATAAGATAAGAAGTAAAATAATGATTGTTGATAATTGAATAATAATGATGAGATAAAATAATGGTTGTAATAGTGTGTGATGAGAATGAAAGGGGGGAAGAAGAGTGATTTCCCCCAGTGTGAGAATGAGGTTCATTTATAAATGCCCCCTCAACAGTCAAGAATGAACCATAGAACAAGAGTGCATCATCAGGAAATGGGTTTGTCATGTGCAAGGAGATGCTAGAAAAAATATGACATGAAGCACAGAGCATGAGTTGTGAAAGGAGAGGTTCATTGATGTAGTATTCCCTCAACAATCAAGTGTGAACCATAGCATGAGAGTGCATCATAGGGTAATGAAATGGAAATGGATGTCATCTACCAGAGATTAAGAGGCCTGCAAGGCATGGATGGAACATGTGAAGCAGCAACGGTATGAGGGTAAGTGCCAAATTGGATGCCAGAGGGAATGGAGCCAAGAATAGAAGGTGTGGTGGGAGGAAGTGTGGAAGCAAGGGGCTTAGGAAGCCAATGAGGTACTGCAGCAATGTGTGAGGAATGAGAGGATGTAACCATAGGTGGATTAGATGGAGGACGTGGATGGATAATGACCTTAGGAGGTGGGTGGATGACTACTTTAGATGGAGGTGAAGGAGACAAGTGAACAGTGGTGGAAGCTCACTTATGAGGAATAGAATAGGAGAGAGAGAGAGACTCATGAGAGAGAGCGAGAGTGGAAAGAAATGACACCTTTGTCTTCTAATTGTTGTAAGTGATCATGGAGAGCATAACAGTCATTATCATGATGGCCATTGATGTGGTGGAAATTACAGAAAGGGTGGTCATGTTGGTGCTGTAAGTGGTGAGGTGGATGATGTTGATTAGAAGGTAGATGGATGAGCCACTTATCAAGTAAAGCTCACAAGAACATCATGTGGTTTTGCATTATGTGAGAAGTGCAATGGTTCATGAGTGGGAGATGAAGAAGACTTAGGTGAATGCCTATGTGGTGGAGGGGAAGGAAGATGCTTACATGGAGGCGGAGATGGGGATCATGTAGGAGGAGCTGAATGGATGGAAGAAGAGAAGAAGTAGTAGGATGAATAGGAGGAATAAGTAGAAGTGGGGTGGTATAAGAATTATGTCAACAATTAAATCCTTTTCTAAATCAATAACTTTATAGCATAAAAGAATAAATGATTCACATGTATCATATAATAGTTTTCCCTTTAAGGGAGGAATTGAGCCACGACAAAAAAATTTCTTTTCTAAATCAATGGGCTGAAATAATAACTGATGCATGCAAGAATTGAAGTGTAAAATGTAATCTAAAATTGGTTCATTCTTTCCTTGATGCAAAGAAGGAAAGCATTCATATGTAACTTTAGGACCATTGTTAGAAATAAATCATCTAAGAAAAACATCCTCCATATCATAATAAGTACTAATGGATCCATAAGGAAAATGAGTATACCATTGGAGAGCATGATCAACAAGGCTATGATGAAATGCTTTGAGTAACAAGTGATCATTGGAATAAGAAGACATGGCTAAATGGTAATGCTTGAGATGTAAATAAGGATTTCCAGTGCCATCAAAACATGAGAAGTTAGGCATGATGAAGTCCTTTGGGAAAGTGGAATTGTGAATCTTTTTAGGAATAGGATTTCCATGTAGAGAATTATTGTCAATGGAAGCATAATAGGATTTACTTTCAAGGGTGAGTGTATGAACTTGAGATTGCAAAGTGCCAACAACATGCATGAGGGATAGAATATCATGTGAAGGAATGGTTGGTGAAGTGAGAGGCATATTTAGGGGTTGGATCTTTCCATTGTGAGTGATCATGGGAATGTGAGAAGGAGGAGTGGATGTGGAAGGAGGAGAAGGAGGTGGAGGAGGAGGAGAGGAACATGGAGGCTCTATGGGAATGCTAGATGTAGGCTCAAGAGACACAATAAGAGGTGTACTAGTGGTAGGAGTAGAATCATCATGAGAAACAACTTCAGAAGTAGAAGAAAGAGGAGTAGTAAATTCACATTCAGTAGTCTTAAGAGAAGTAACATCATCACTAACATGTTCATGATCAGAAGCATAATCGACATCACTATCAGTCATATTTTCACAAGAAAGTATTTCATCAAGACTATCATCAACATACAAAGAAGTGGTAGGAGTACTAATATCATATTTATCATTGCAATCATTGGAAACATTTTCAGAAGTAGGAAGAGTAGGAGATATAGCTTTACATTCATCTTGACTACTAATAGAAACAACATCATGCACATTTACATTTTCAACATTAGAAGTAGAATTATTGGTATCCATATTGTCACAAGCAAGAACATGATCAAGCAAAGAATCTACAGTAATATTATCATGTGCTATAAGAGGAGGAGAAGAAGGTGCAACAACATGGGTGACTATGGAAGATGAGGGAGAACATGAAGCAAATATTTTTTCAGGGGAGACTATGTAAATGTTAGGGGTGTCAAGGCCAATAGGAAGGGTGTTTTGGAAAGCAAGAAGTTTTTGGAGGACTGAGGAATCACATTGAGGATTGTGATAGAGGTCATGAAATTCAAATGTTACAGAAGTATCATCAAAAATAGGTTGCAAACATGTATCGACCATATTATGCTTGGGAGATGAGGACCTCTTTTTAGCCATGAGGGTTTTTGGGATCCTAGGGCAAGAAGTTTGAAGAAGAGTGGGTTCACCAAATGATTTAATAAAAAATTAATTAAATCTAATTACAGAGTAACTGATATGATAAAATACAATAAAGATACAAATGCTAAGCACTCAAGCAATGCAAAACTATAAGTAAATGGGAGAGATAAATGACTTAGTTGATTCCTATGCAATCTGGAACTGATCTGGGTAGTGTAAAGTGTTGGGTAGGATGCAAACAAGGTCGTAACTACTCCCTGTAAATTATGGAACCTGAGAATGATGTTGGACAGGGGCCTGGTGCTGGAAAAGGGTGCCTAGGCACTGGTGACTGTTCCTGGGTGTTGGTGACTATGCAGAGACTCAGGATCTGCTTTCTTTTGTGTCACTAGGGTTTCACTACTAATTCCTGTTAGTCACCTGATATTCACTCTTTGATCATCGAGGGTACCTGTAACCTACAAAACAAACCCTAGCTACCTACACAAGCTCACAAACACATCAAATTGGAATGAAATATGCAATATGTGAAGTCAGACTGACCCCGATGGTCACCCGATGAGTGAACTTATGACCGAGCATTGCACTACATTCCAGACTCCATGTAGTTCTTTGTGCTTGTGTGTGAAATAGTGTCCTTAGGTTTCCCTCGTGCCAATGATGCCAAGATAACGGGTTGTAGCTAGATAAGATGCAAATGTGTGATATGGAATTCAACACTTCCCCTTCCTATGCAGTGTATGCAACCCAAAAATGTAGTCCCTTTGATGGTAGTGATAGTATGTAGATGTGATTTCCCCTTAGAATTTCCAGCCAGAATAATAGTGTGTATGTTGTGTATATATATGGATCTCTTGTTTGAATTTCGACACTAGTGACACAAAAGGCCGACTATGAGCATGGGATAAGGATTAGAAAACTAGAAAGGCCGACCACAAATGTCAAAATGTGTAAAAATAACAAAGAGGATAAAAGCACCTAGAATGGACAGGAGTTCCTAGGCGCTAGTGTCCAGAGTGGGCACTGGTGTCCTAGATAAATGATGACAGATGTGAAAAGACAGATAGACAGGGATCCTTGTGACCTGACCAGAACTGGGTACAAAAATGACAGAATGAGAGAGAAAGACAATAGAAACAATCAAACAAGTGGATGGACAAAGGATTGTGTCACCGGTGAATACTTTTCTTACTTAAGATCCATGCATATAACAACATCCTATAATTAGATGTCCATGCATGTGATTTATCCTTGCTTATCATGCCATTTTTTCTTTTCCTATACATAGATCATTCTGAAATCTGGAAAATGCCTTTACTCTGTCTCTGTGTGTAGACCTTTATGCCCTAATTTATATTCATCTCCCATGCACACTTTTACACACTCATCCTATACTTGTACTATTTCCTTTTCCTCATGTGTATTCCTACATGTTTCCTTATATCCTCTTGATACCTTTCTAAGGTTCACGCACACACTCCTACGTGTAATCTACAGCCTCCACACATGGCTTATACTAAGCCACATTCTCATCACAATACTGAATGTGTAATGATCATGCATCAATTGTACCCATATCATGGTGCCCCAACTGAACAATACCCCATGATCTACAACATTTATTCATACCGTAATAAAGAATAACAAGATAGCTCCATTTTCTTTGTGGTACACTATCCATGCCACAACAATCCCCATCACTACCTTTCAAATATCTATTATCCCTACATCTTACACTATGTCAAGTTAGACACATAGTATATTCTCATCGTATATGCCACTCATGGTATCCCATATAGATAAGGCTCTCTACTTTATAACATCTAAACTAAGATCACAATACATATGGGTCTCTTTGATGGGTAACCATAGAATCCCATGAACATCCTCTAATTTCAATGCCATCTCCATGGTATCCTATCTTTTCCACCACCAAAAGGTGGTAGACCTGGTCTCCCATACAACTAAAAACACTTGTAATAGATCCAAACCCAATGGTATATTAGACATCTGCATGATGACCGTTAAATCCCCAACCATGTAATTAGGTCACCTCTACCTAGGTCAATCTGGAAATCAAACCAATAAGCCACAATACATTCACACTCCTCCATAGGTGGATCTTATACTCTTTCTACACACATAAAATGAAAACCAATATGCATTAGAAGTCTGCAAAATAAATTTGTAATGAAAAATCAAAATATACAACTTACACCTATAAAAATACCTACACCATTGGCCTTCTAGGTAAATGACATCATCCCCTAGGAAAAATATCTATCATTCCCTATGTCACCAGACCCATGGCAAATTCCATCGGCTCCTAGAAAATGTTTCCTCCATTCTGACGTCATTGGCCGTCTTGTTGTGAAGGGGCTGATGACATCTAGCCAAAACGCAACCACAAATTTTCCAATTTTGACTCGTAAAAATTGATAAAATGATAAAACCAAAATTAAATCCTTCCCAAACCTACTTGTATTTTGTCCTTGTTAGGAATATGTAGATAGTGCTCACATATTTAATATTTACCATTCAGTAAATGTTTTAGTTATATGGTTAGATCGAATATATTTTGTATATAACTATATTAATTCACAACATCATGTTAGGAATTACCTTCACTGAACTTATTCATGCTGAGAACTAAATCAATCAGTTTTGGAGTGATATATCTGACATGTCCTTCAAATATTATGGATTAAAATATACTTACATCGACACTCAACGCATTGTTTGTTAGGATTTGATTATGCGCTCTTTCATCGACATCATCGAATTCCTCGACATTCATTTCACCAATTCGAAGAGATCCAAATTGTTGGCGGTGAATTTCATGTGTGGCATAAAATATATCTATTGGAACTGAATCTACATCTCTGCCATGTATTTCCAACTCACTAGATCTGGATCACTCTCGTGCCAAATTATTTTCACTCTCAATAGCGAGTTAAAGTTTGTTAAAAGTTTTTTTTGCCATAGGTTTGAATATATAGTATATGGGTTTATAAATAGTCAAAATTACTTTAGTAATAGTCAAGTTGGTTTATGTCATTCAAAAATTATTTATATTTAGGCAGTGTTAATGTTATTTTATAGTACTTTCTTATTTCATGAGTAGTATAGGTATCAATGTTTTTAGAATTGTTATTGTCATGTCATTATTTTAACTATATTTCATAATCATCAATATAAATAGTTGAGTCATCGAAACAAAATTATTTGTGTCATTCATTAGTTATTATGAGTCCTCTCATATTAATTTATCATTTTCAAGCATGTTGTCAAGTTGTAATTATGTTTTTAGTCAAATGAGTTTCATTATTGTCATGAGTCAAAAAAAAATTAGTTGTCAAAATTTCATTGTGAGTAAGAGTCAAAAGTCCAAAAAAAATTGTCTTACAGACGCATTTTTGGTGTTACTTGACATCCGGAGAATTAAGTATTTCACATCGCGGGGGGAAGTTATACAATTAACCAAAATGTGGAAACTTTTGTGCTTTAACATTCAATTTGATGAGTGAGCAACATGAAACTGGAGGAAAGAGCATGGGAGGCTGGAGGTCGATCAGTGACCTCTCATCAATCACCAACAACGGGGCCACATGTAGTTGTGATGACATTTTTAGTGTGATTTTTATTTTTATTTCAGAGTTGTAGTTTGTTTCAGTTGTATGCAATATGATTTCAGAGTTCCTATTTTACAGTGTATTCTTGTTTCCAGTTTCCAGTTGTTTTTTGTGATATGTTTGAAAATAATTTCTATTCAGATTTGTATTTAGTGAGTAGTGTTTCCTACATAATTCCCTGAAGGAAAAACATAGTGGACAAATGAAAGCACAAGGAAAATCAACATCATGATATTTAGGTTTTTGTTTGTCCTATAAAACCATCCTTTGTTGATGTTGTTGGTTGTCCTATAAAAGCATCCTTTTTGAGGTTGTTAGTTGTCCTATAAAACCATCCTTGTTGAGGTCGTTGGCTGTCCTATAAAACCATCCATATTGAGGTTGTTGGCTGTCCTATAAAACCATCAAGATCATGAGCATGCACGGGCAGCAAGCTGCGAAGGAAGTGTGATTGTTTTTCTCCCATGTTTGCACTAAGGGGGGAATGTTAGGAATATGTAGATAGTGGTCACATATTTAATATTTAACATTCGGTAAATGGTTTGGTTATATGGTTAAATCATATATATTTTACATATAACTACATTGATTCGCATATCATTTGGTTATACCCGTAAAATATTTAAACGGGTAAGTTGTTTGAAGCACTTCCTATTTTATAGGAAGTGGTTATCCTATTGTATTGGCTATAAATTAGCCTAATTCATTATGCAATAAATACAGTGAGAGAGATTATTGTGTTTTGTATTTTGTGTGAATTTGTACCAAAATATTTATTCTTGTCCAAATGTACTCAATGACGCAAGTTTGGACAAGAATGCATTTCTAATGACTCTGAAAAAGTAAAAATACCAAATAATACCTATTATACCCAAAAATAAATAAAAATTCAATTGACTTACCTGTGTTTGTGCCCCACCGCGTGCACCACCTCATCATCTCATCACCACCTCGTACATTTGTCATGTTGTAGAAATACACTCAAGTTTGAAATTCCATAGTTTAGTTTTCTCAATTATTACAAATACCAATGAATAAATAAAAACCAAAATCACTATATAAAAACTAAATTTTCTATTCAAATTTGGTTGTGATAAGCATAATTCTTCAAACAACTATCATTTTTTATCCTAAACTCTGCAAAATGTAACTTTTTGTTTCTTGATCGTGTTCTCATGCCAATTTTTTTGACATATTACATACATACCTTCGACGATATTTTATTTTTACCTATTTTTGACACCATACCACCATATCATGACATCTTGACACTATGAAATGACATCCATCCCATGGGCTCCTAGCTAGGTGATTTATGTCTTATTTTACTAATGATCCTCTAATGTTTCTATACGCACCCAAAATTGCACAGTGTTATATTGTTGGAATGGTAAAATCCCATATGATGATAAATTTCATTTTTAGAATAAATGATGATGTCCAGGTTATATGGCTTATTCAACCTTTCTTATCAGTTTCCTAGCTTTTCCTGCTTTCAAAGTTGCCTTTTAACCCTTTTTATTAGTTTTTTGCATTTAATTTACATAACCACCATGACGGTTACATAACTGCTGGTATTCCTAGAGGGGAGGTTACAAAACTGATGTGGCGGTTGCGTAACTTCCACTTTACGCAGACCAGTGGTTCTAAGCGCTTAAATCTGAGACTTAAATGATGTGTTATGTACACGTGTTGCTTGCTTCCAAGTCATTTTCTTGCATGGTTCTTGACTAAATCAATTGTTTTTGATCTTGATAGATGCGTATGAAATTCTTCTTTCATACTTACTATTCTTATTAAGTTGACTACCCCTCCTTTGAGTGATCTGACACTTCTTGATTGCCAAGTGTACTAGACCATTTCCCTGTCAATTTTTTATTAAAACCAAGCATTTGTTTGAGTCCATTGAATTTGATTGCATTGTTACTCTTATGAAATTTTGCCAAGAAGAACACAAACAACTCAGAGCTTTACCTTGTTACTTCCTTTCTTGCATTGCTACTAGGATACCTACAACCACCTAGCTCCAACACTTCTATAACGTATTCTACATACCAACCAATAAAGCTTCGTGGACCATTTGGATTCATCATTGGAAAAAAGCTTAGAGGATCAAGAAAAACACAACCATCTCTAGATATTGGCATAGTTATACATTTCTAGGTTAGGGGTGTAATTCAACTATTTAAAGCTTTTTTTTAATTTAGAGTTTATATTTATTTATCAAATCATTAACTTATTTTTAGAAGGTATAATTAGCAATTATTCACTATAAGTAGCTTCTATTGATAATTCCTTCCCATCTTATCCCTGTGTATTTTTTTGGGAAAGGATCTGGAGGAAGTTATTGTGCACATACTTATTCATTTCTTTAGTTAAATGCACCTATAGATTTCATTTCATTCATTAGTTAGATTTAAATACACACACGAACAAAAATTTCATTAA
Source organism: Taxus chinensis (assembly GCA_019776745.2). NCBI lineage: Eukaryota > Viridiplantae > Streptophyta > Pinopsida > Cupressales > Taxaceae > Taxus > Taxus chinensis. The sequence goes on from JAHRHJ020003749.1 coordinate 67,748, forward strand.
GAGTTTCCTCCTTGCTTATCCCTATGGATCTGCAAGGGAAAGAAGCTTGAGAAATTTTTTATGTATTTGCATCTTGTTGTATTTCTTCACATTAAAAGCTTATGTGGAATTTTAGTGTTTTACTGGGGAAGTTTCAGGGAAAGAAATTTCTTCTGAGAAGCTTCATTTCTTCTTGTGACTCTGAGGTGAGGCATTAGAAGAAATAGTAGATAATCCACAGTTACAAATTGGAAAGAACCTTTGTTTAAATTAGATTAGGATTCATTTATCTGCAACAGAGGAATAGCCACATCCAGTTATTCCATGTTTGTTTATTTTATTTTAGCATAGAAGTAGTTTTATTTAATTAGAAATAATTTCTTCTTGTCTATAGCTTTTGTTTATTTATTTCCAGTAAATGAAAAAATCCAAAAACATAGTTTAGAAGTAGTTTAGCTTTGTTTATTTATTTGCATTTGAAAGCTTCATTAAAAACACCAAAAACAAGTAGATTAATTTCCTTTACTTTCATTTAATTAATTAGTTGCATCCATATTTAATTAAATTAAAAGGAGAGTAATCAAACTTTTGTTTGTTTACATTTTGATTTAAAATAGGAATCTATATTTAATTAGATTGGGAATGAACAATGAACCCCACGTTTCTATAGCAACCTAGGTTACCCATCCTTAACTTTAGACCCCTTTAGTTTCTTGTGTGTTTTGTTTTCTTTCTGTAATTCCTTGGTTAGTGCTCACATGACCATTCAGGGTCCACATCAACCAAGACAAAGAGTTTGTGATCCAATTGTGCCATAACCAAACATTGACACATGATTGACTGATATTGACCAAGGCCTTAGACAACTTATCTTTCAGACTACCCCAGTCCCACCTACCATCATCATACAACTGATTGCTTTGAAAACCAAGGTAGACACTACCAAGGAGTTTTGGGAAAACCATCCTGGTAGGGATTAGACTTATCCTTATTCCATTGTTCGTCATATATTCATGACCCTCTTCAGAGAGGAATTCATAGATAGTTTCCCTATGTTCCACAACCAAGTAGAGTTCTATTCAGTTCCCCCGATATTGACTAATGACTTTACGTATGGCAATCATACTTGACCGTACCATTACACCTGAACAAGTGAGATAGGAATTTTATTTCCCTCAACGACAAATACCCATTTTTCCAGTTGAGAACATTAGGTTTCCTTGATTGACTTGTTCTACTTCCATTATTCCATCCCATTATATTTACCCATCTTATTACCATCCCATCCATTCAATTTTGGTTGTCCCAAAATGACCTCGAGAGGTCACGTGCATCTAGGAGTCACGTGTTGATTCTAAGGCATACAAAATTGGTGAACCCAATGTGAAGGACTAGTTCCTTTTCATTTCCTCCTTATTTCTTTTCTTTCATCCATCCTTCTCCTCTCTCATTATTCTACGGGTGTTTATACATCCCCCAAATATGTCAAGTTAGGAATACGGTAGGCCCATCTTTGGTCTTGAAGCCTATTACAACCAAGTGGGTATGCAACAGTCACCCTCTTTGTCAGGGTGGGCTGATAATTACTCACAAAATATTGTTATCTCCACACACGCCCCCTCCTCAAGGGTTTAACACCAATTCATCAGTTAGGATTGAGGAGATAGACCAACCTAACCACAGTTCACAACCAGAGTTATCCAAATCTAATAACATGACATTCTATGAGAGAATATGGGTTTTATCCATGGGTCTTTTCTAGACCCCAAATTAGCATGAAATTTGATTCCTTCCCTTCTTATCTATCACCAGATGATGAGTTTATAGTAGATTCACCCAAAGTGGTGATCATCTTAACACCATAGATGAATCCTTGGATAAGATGCAAGGATATACTAATATTCTTCTTCAGAACAATGCTTCCACCCCTCCTCCCAAAATAGAAAACACGTCTAAAGAGGGGTGGTATACAAAAGATAAATTTATAGCATGGTATCATGTACCTTTGCAACCCAACAAGGCCCAACACACGTCTAAAAAAAATTCAAAACCTTGACTTGAAAATGTGATCTCATCATTGGTGGGTAGGATTAAGGAAATATAAATTTCCCAAGCCTCATAGCCTATATAATTTGTGGGCTCAAAAAATACTCCCATCATATGCAAAAGTAAGGTACATACCTTCTACGGGTTCTTATCAACCATTGTAGTCTCAGACCTATTTGGGTGCTCCTAACCTAGGAGACCTTCCTACAGGATTAAGAACACTAGGTATGGCCCATCATCATTCATATATGTATCCAAAACAAGGGTCGATTGGAAGTGCATTCTCAAATGCTACTCCTTCAGGAAATGCGTCGTTCCCTGGTTTCATGCCTACAAGCCCATATCCTAGTGTCAGTTCCTCCCTACATGCACATGTATTCCAAATCTCCTTCCATTGACATGTATTCTTTTATTGGACCTTACTCTCAACAACAAGGGGTTACTTATACCCCGACTAATGCCTATGTTTTTCCGTATCAAACTCTAGTCCCACCTCCACCTCCCTAGCAAGGATCGCCAATGGTTGAATCATATGCATCAAGGAACATACTCTGAGTACTTAAAAGAACCTCTAGATTTCACTATAAGAGGTGTTCATGCTCCCTTAGCCATTGTCTAGACCTTCCCTAAGTTTGAAAGGGAGGGAGATCCAAATGCCCATATAAAGGCATATGCCACTGCCATCAGAGAACTACTCCCTTAGGATGTAGTCATTGCGAATTTTTTTCTTAAGACTCTTGAGGAGATTGCACTCAATTGGTACTATAGAATCCCAGAAGCCTCTATACATTATTCAAGCAACTCGTATCCAAGTTCATTAAATATTTCGACATGAAAAATTTATTGAGAACAGGGATTAGATAATTCTTGCATATCAAACAAGAGCATAACGAGTCTGATGCCCACTTCATTCAGAGGTGGCGACAGGTCCTCTATTCTTCTTCTAGTGCTCCCAACATGGACTAGATAGAGCTTTGTGATTTGTTCCTTCATTCTCTTAACGAGAAACCAAGGAGGAAGTCCAAAAGTTTCCTCTTTAGAGCTACAAAGAATTCTTAGAGGGTGCCCTTCGTATTGATCAATCTGTGATAGATAGTGGACATAAGACTTATGGTCCAAATGGGAAGTTTGTCACTCCCACTCAGAATAATTCTAATTATTAAAATGGTTCAAACAAAAATCAAGGACCCAAGGTCCTCAATTGAAACCATGGTGCCATGTTGAATGGATGGTGTGACCGATCATCCCAAGAAACCCAATGTTTGAAAACACCAACAATGTAAATAACAACAATGCCAATGCAAAAAATAAAAGGAATAATAACCTTACTCCTTCCATCAATGCGGTTGAATTTATCATCCTCTCATTCATCAAGTTCAAACCCAAGTCTCGAGTCCCTTACCCAAACCAATTCCTAAATCAATACCAGAACTAGGGTCAAAGGCCTTTGAACTGTAGCTACAAAAACCAAAATCAGAACAACAATTAGAATTATGGAACACAAGCAAAATCAGAACCAAAGATCTTGAGGATTATGATCCTAACTTGTATTGTGGTTTCCATAGAGTTATAGACCATGATGCTCAAACTTGTAGTGACTATAACAAGTTCATACAATGTCTTCCAGAGGACCAAAGACAACTCTTCATTGATATGTTCTTGGCCAACCCCACAAACCTATGTAAATAACCCACATGGGACCTGTTTCTCCACAAAATAATACTCTTAAGATATATAAGGATCCTTTCTTGAAGCACCCTTGAAAATGAGAAATGTTAATCCTTAGGGAAAAACAAGGGTATTTATATAGGAAAATGATCATGAAGCCTCCACATCTACTGACCCATGAGTTTCTCCTCCTTTGGACCAACAAAATCAGACTAAGATTGTAGGTGTAGTTGAGTTAGAAACTGAACCACAAATCCATGCCACTACCTACACTCGTGACTACATGTCACAGCCTCTCCCATTCTATCCTTCATTATAAATGATGCACCAGTAGTCCTAAACCACATGGGGGCTTATGATTTGATTACATACCTAAACAATACCTTCTCTCACATATCCTTCTTGGATTTGTTGAAGAACTCCAACACTCAATGCATTGATATGATTTCTTAGAAGCTTAATTCATGTTACTCCCCCTCTAGAGGCCCAAATCAACCATATAGAATTTGATGTCTATCCTCTATGCCTACATGAGAGAGATGTTGGGTTTGTTTTTGATATCAGTAAGATTCCCATGTAACGTTGAGCTAACAGAGAGGTGATCCTACCTTGTATTTACAGGTATGGATCTACAACAATTATGTCAAGAGGATATGATAGATGATGGGGCTAGTGTAGTTAACATTGTTCCCTTCTCTTTCTTGTAAAAGTTAGGTTATGAAGAGAAATGAATTATTCTTTGACTCAAAACATGCTGAGAGGCTATGATAGTCTCAAGGCTACTTCCATTGGAACTATAGTTCTCCCGGTAACTCTTAGGACCTAATATTGTTTTGACCAAGTTTTATATTATAGATAGGGAAACCAACTATAATATGATCCTTGTTTGGTAATGGATTCATAGGATAAAGGCCATTCCCTCTACCTTATTTCAAGAAGTCCGATTCCTTCATCTGGGGAAGGTATTTGTGGCCCAAGGTGATCCCAACCTTTTGACATTCACCTAGATAACCTGAAGAATAATTCCTGGGGTTCATTTGGAATTTGGGCTTCCACTAAATCAGCTGAATAAACAAGCCCCTCTCTAGGGGACCTGTTCCCATGTCCAATTTTGTTTTATTACCAAAGTTAGAGCCACCTAAGGAAATTAAAGGGTGGATGTTAACAAAAACAAGGCTTGTTGTGGTAGAGATTGTTTCAATGAAAAACCATAGTAGAAATTTTGAAACTCTTAGAGAATGATTTTCTGATTATTCTCCCTTTCGATTATTTTGGGCATAGGTGAAGCACTTGGGATAACCTCTCTCCCGACATATGGACATTGGAGAGGTTTGTATGGTTGAAGTGTCAAAGGTATAGGAAAAGGATTTAAGAATGATGAAACATCTATTTTCCTGATAATTGTTGGATCCTCAATTACAATAGAGCGAAGTGTCACTATGTGCAAGGGCAGGGGTGATTCTTACTTCTTCGAAAGGAAGAGTCATGCCTTTCTCCTTCAAGTTGAAATTTGAATGTATGAATAATAGTGTTGAATACAAAGCTCTACTTCTTAGCCTCATTATAGCCAAGAGGATGGATGTGCACAATGTGAGAGTCTTAGGTGATTCAAAACTTATTGCAAACTAGGTCTCGGAAGTGTACGAGACTAGATATGAACATCTCTATCTTTACAATGTCCGTTGTGCGTGTTAACTTTGTAAAGATTTTGATTTTATTTCTATTGAAGCTATTTCTAGAGATTAGAAATAAATCACCGATTCTATGGCCACTTCTTCCTCTCATTTTTGTCCTAGTGATATTTTAGAGGAAACATAGTTTACTGTCTCAATCCGAGCTTAACCCCTAGTCCGTAAGATGCCTAGTAATGCAATCTTAGTATATGTGGAGGCAGAGAATGAGCCTGTTATGTTGGACAAATTAACGAAGAATGATGAGGTGATCTTAGGATACCTCCACACATATGTAAAGTGGAATACTTAGTAGAAGGCACACAAGAGGTTCATGTGACGAGAGAACAGGGCACAGTCAAAGGTGAAGGTAGGGGAGAACACGCAGTGAAATATAAGGGTAGATTTGGGACTTAGCCATTTTCACATGTATGATCTATTTTTGGAGATGGCGTGCGGAGCACACAAATGGGAAAATACTTTGCATGACACACATCGGCTATTTTTGGAAGAGCGGCTATGGAGCACTTTGCATGGATGTGGGCTAAAGATAGAATTTCTACTGACAGTTAACTAGGAGAGATCTATTGTTAGTGCACTTGCATGTGTGGCTATGATTGTAAAGGCAGCATGGCTATTTTAGCATGTGACCTATTTTTGGAGTTATGATAAGTGGTGAAGGGAAAGTCCCCACCCTTATAAATATGTAATGATCTAGTAGTAGTATAGTGTGTGTGAGAACTGAATTACTGTGAGGTTATGCTACCAAATCTGATGCGCGCATAAACTATGGTATTATCTATTGTAATGAGCTTCTATGTATTTATCATGTTTAATATAATGGAGTGTATTGGCTGAATCAGAGTATTAATCATGAGTATAATTGGTTCTTGCATGTTTTGATTTCATCATGGTTATCATTTAAGTTTGTTATTCTTTAGATATAGATCTGAACATGCACTGTAGAATGATGTATTAATTATGGATTTGAATGCATTAAGTCTTCATCATGCTAACATCCTACAACAACAACCCTAAAGAGGGCCTGGTACCTTTTGCGCTTTGGGTGAGTGCTCAGTCTAGGCTGAGTGATGTGCCAGTGTGCCTGGGCTTTTACTGGTAAATTCTAGGCTGCATCATTGGTTCCATTGTTGGGACCTCTTTTTCAGTTTTTTTCAGGATGGTTCATGATGAAGACATACCGGTTGACCCTAGCAAGTGTTGAGGAGTGGATACATGACCTAGAAGAAGAATACGCACGAAGGTTCAGCACTAGATCTGAGTTTGACGCACGCACATGGGTGGAGCAGAATCTATATGTATGACAACTATTTGTATGAGAGCTTCTTTGCTATCTTTCTAGTAGAACTGTATGAGTGGCTGGTTGCTTATGTGTCTAAATGGAATTGGAGGTATCACACACTTGTTTGGATGCAGGAAGAATTTCAGACCCTTTATGATGCTGATCTGATTTGGACTCGTGTTGTGGATATGTGGTTCTGTGGTGTTTTGAACAGCTATATCTTGGAGTACTCAATTTCCACTTATTCATGCCCAGAGGTAGCTGAATTCCAATTTTTATGATATCCCAGGGGAACTTACCTGCAAGGCATTCCACTGGCGATCAAAATTTTGATGGTAACCCTGAACTTGGAGAGAAAACCGATGGCTAACTAAACCCCACCATGCATGGGGGTAGGAGCAGGTTTGGTGAAAGATGGCAGACCTAGTAGCAGAGAGGTAGAGAGAAGAAAGGTGGCTTAAGTACAATGAGGCACATGAGAGGGAGATAGAGAAACAAGGGGATGTTGCAGAGCGAATGGAATTGAGGAGAGAGATGGCTCGTGAAGGATTTGAAGTTCACGCAGAAGACATGGAACCTGAGCATCAGGAACTCCCCCATTTGGGAAAGCATGACAGGGAACCCTCCTCGGCCTCACATAGAAGCATGCTAGTAGAGATGACCTGGGCCATGGGCATGCATCTGAATCTACCTGGAAACCTTACCTTTGTGCTTGGTCTTCCAGTATCTAGTACGAAAAATAGTCAGCAAGCTAATTTAGGTAGTGGGAGAGCAGGAGTAAGTCATATAAAAATCACATCGATGGCAGCACAAACATCTTTGTTATTATTTGGGGTACCTTTTCAGGTGTATCTTCTACACAGAATTCAGGTGCGTAGAATTTTGGACTCTCTTCTGGGAGTAGTAACACTTCACAGACTGTAGGGGTGTAGTTCAGTACTACTATTGGGACACAGGGGAGTACATCTTCTGGTCTGACTCTGGCTATAGGTTCAGGATCAGGAGGTATAGGTGGTTCTAGTTCTAGTGGATCTGGTGGTTCTGGAGGTAGAGGAAACACAGGAGGTTCTGGATCAGGTGGGCAAGGTCTGCACCAACCCCAGAATATTTACATGGAGATGTCTCTTTGTCTTCCAGAGTATAGGGGCATAGAAGATGTTGTTGAACATGTGCACATGTGTGAAATACTGTGGCGTGTAAAAGGAATCATGACTTCTGAGTGTAGGGAAAGTCAATTTGCTACTACGTTACAAGGGTGTGCACACACATAGTTGGTACAGAAAGTTTGACCCTGATCAGACTTGTGTAGACTATGCAGCTTTAAAAGATGCTTTCCTTAAAGAGTTTCACATCCCTGAGTTTGAGTAGAAGAGTATAAGTGTGCTCAAGGATATTAAGCAAGGCACTACTGAGAGTGTCAGAGAGTATGATGCTCATTTCAAAATGTTGTTATCTAAGCTTTCTTATGATATTCATGCAAGCCAACATGCGCAATGGTTTGTTGGAGGTCTGATTACACCTTTTAGAAGGGCACTATCACATAAGACATACACTGATCCATGTGAAGCACTTGAAGCAGCTTTACGTGCTGAGGCAGTTGGAAGTATAGACACTGGGGTGAGCCCATTTTTAGAAGCACAGATCGCAGCTATGGTGAAGCAGTTGGAGAAGCTATCGGAAAATTCAGCACATGAGACATGCATGGGGATTTGGTGCACAGATTGTGAAGTGGAAGGTCACACAAAGGATAGTTTTCCCCACAGATCAGTACGCTCATTACTGTTGGACTGTGAGATATGTCATTTAAACCATGATGCTAGTCACTGCCCATTATTACAATGCGCAATAAGGAAGAATGTCTCTTGTTACTGTAAAATTTGTAGGTCCACAACTCATGACATGGAAGACTACCAGCTGATTGGTCAGATCCATGATGCTATAGATATTGGTGTATGACAGACATGAGTTTCAGATAACTCTAAAGGAAAGAATGAGCATCAGGATCAGGATCACAATCAAGTGTGCTATGATCGGAATGAAGGGTGTTTTGAAGAAGGTCATGGTAGAGGTCGAGGATACCGTGGTGGATTTCAGAGGATGAGGCCATGGTGGTGGATGAGGTGAGTTCCCTCATGGAACATGTTATACATGTGGATCTCCTGACCACTACAGGTGTGAATGTCCTCAGAATATTACATGTTCTTTCTGTGGAAAGAATCATAGTTATGAGGAATGCCCAGACTTGTATGAGCATCTTAGCAAGCAACATAAACAAGAAAATAAAGGTGCAGGGATGGTTAGGATACAACGTGCTATGGAAAATCAGTGGATGCCCAAGTTGGAACCAGAATCTGAGGCATTGCAAGTAAGGATCACTACCCGCGCTGAAGTGATGCATGCTAAAGAAGCATTGCAATAGAAACCTACCATCACTAAGGAGGAGGTTCTACATGCATGGTACCCTAGATCCTACCCATCAGAAGGAGGTTTATCAGGAAACCATGGAGGTACTCAGAAATCTTCAGGGTGAAATACAATATTTAAAGGAGCAATCATGGAAGATGGAGCAAAAGAAAGCATCAGAGATGGTCCAATCTGATATGGATGACTTGAAAGAAGTGTGCAAGATGTTGTGCTAGGAGAATATCATTCCACTATTAGGGAATTGGTTAAAGGGAAACACTCCATGTGCAAGTATTGAGACTGGATGGTAGATCCTACATGTAAATCTTCCCCCTCATAGCCTAGATTATGACAAGGAAATCACTCTGAATGTTGTTGTGGATGGGTGGCTTTTGAGTAATATATTGATTGATATAGGTGTGGAAGTCAATGTTCTTACTTTAGATGCATGGGTACAAATGGGGAGACCTCCATTGCAGCCATCTTCGAATGTATTGTTCATGGCTAACCAGACTAAGGCCACTCCCATCAGAGTTTTAAAAGATGCATCCATTACCATACAAGGAGCCAAGTTCACTGGAGATTTTGAGGTCTTAGCGCTGGCAGAGGTAGATAGCTTCCCAGCTCTACTGGGGCATCCTTGGTGCTATGCAAATAATGTTGATCTTTGGTTCAACAAGGGTTATATCAGCTTTGAAAACAAGGAGGAAAGAGTTATTATCCCTTTAACAGATGGAAAATTGTGCCCTATGTTGAGCCCTTGAGTGAGGAAGACCTGAATAGGATTTATGTACGCATTGTCTGGGACCCAGAGGTGCTTGAGCCATCTAAAGAAGGAATCCTTCAGTGGGAGGATGCACAATCTATTAGTGATACTACAAGTGTTTCTTGTGATAATTGGGCTCATAGCACTTATGAGTTGGTAGGGCGCGAAGTAAAGAGTATATTTGCTAGGGACAACAGACCCATGTTGTATCAGGAGAATAGGTAACAACTCGGTACCTCGTTACACCAGAGAAGGAGACCCTATGGTGTTCCTGTGCACCATGGAGGAACAATGGATAGACCAGTTGGAGAGAAGGAATATGCTAGCATATACCCTATGTGGGACAACAATGCACTGGTGGGTGGTTCACAAGGATAATCTTGTAGGATGGAATGAAATTAGGATTGCTCTTTCTACTAGGTTCTTCAGGAGAAATGCACCTACTCAAATATGTACTTATCATGGTAATCAACCTGTTCAGCACCACGTTCAGAAGTGTGAGAGACTCTGGACAGAGGGGTAGGAAGCTTTACCACCTTCACTCTAGGTGCACAAATTTTATTCCACTTTACAAGGGTACACGCGTGCTTGGTATGTATATGCAGAACTCCATAGAGAGACTGGAAATTGGTAGGATTTAATTGCAGGAATGACCCAGATGTTTGACTTCTTCTCTACTAAACCTCTGGTAGAAGAAGCATTAAAGGTTATAAAGTGCTTAACTATGGGGGATAGTGCCAAGGTGGAAGAACTCATTCAGGAGTTATTTGATGAAGGAGACTCAGGAGCGCATTTTGTTGAAGAAACAATAGAGACAAATGCCACACTACTTAAATGTGCTTTCCTTGAGAAAGAAAAAGGAAAAATGGTCTACTTAGTGGATGATGAAGAAGTAGAAAATATGGATGTAGACCATTCAACAGGTAGGTGTGAGGTGTTGGACAGTGCAGATAAGACCACACATGCCTATCATGAACCTATGAAGACAAAGAAAGTGAATATTGGATCAGATGTTGAGCCTAAGGAGGCCATAATTGGAGACTATTGGTCAGACTCTGAAGTGGAAAAAATCATTGAGTTACTATGGGATTATCAGGACTTATTCCCTCGGGGGTACCATGAACTTAAAGGTGTGCATAAATCATTAGGGGAGATGAAGATAAAGCTTAAAGAGGGTGTGCACCCAGTTAGAAAGAGACCCTACAGGATGAACCCCAACTTGCGTGAAAAGGTCAAAGAAGAGATTGACAAAATGTTGAAGTCTGGAATCATCAAGCCCCTGGATGAGTCAGAATGGGTTAGTCCAATGGTGATCAGTATCAAGAAGGATGGTCAGATTAGGATCTGTGTGGACTACAGGGAGCTGAATGTTGCATGTGTGACTGATCCCTTTCCTATGCCATTCACTGAGGAAATACTAGAAGGTGTTGCAGGGTGCGAAATCTATTCATTTACAGATGGGTTCTCTGGGTATCATTAGGTTAGGATTTCCCAGGAGGATCAGGAAAAGACTACTTTTACTACTGAATGGGGAAGCTTTACCTATACTGTGATGCCTTTTGGTCTGAAAAATGTGCCTGTTGTATTTTCATGCATAGTTGTTCAGGTGTTTAAATATTTTATTCACAACTTCTTACAGGTTTATTTAGATGATTGGATGGTGTATGGACTTGTTAAGGATCATTGTGACAATCTGTGCTTAATGTTTGAAAGATGTAGACAGTTGAGTATCTCTTTGAACATCAAGAAGTGCATATTTTCTACACCATTTGGAATATTGTTAGGACACATAATCTGTAAGGAAGGTTTGTTGGTTGATCCAGCTAAGGTTGCAGTCATTATCGGCCTAAAAGAGCCTACCAGTCAAAGTGAGGTGTGTGGATTCTTGGGTCACATGGGGTATTATAGGAAATTCATAAAGGGGTATGCCAAGGTTTCTGCACCTTTGGAGGAGTTACTGAAAGGAAAAGGTATGTTCTACTGGGGAGAACCACAGCAACGCACATTTGAGACATTGAAGGAGAAACTTACTACCATGCCTATTCTGTGCTTTCCTTCATGGGACCAACCATTTCATGTACATGTGGATGCCTCTGGCATGGCCATTGGTGTGGTGTTGGCTCAACCTGGAGAAGGTATTATAGATCATCCTATCTATTTTGCTAGTAGAAAGTTGACTCCTGCAGAGCAGAATTACACAACTACAGAGCACGAAGCTTTGTCAATGATCTATGTGCTACATAAATTCAGATAGTACCTGCTAGCTACACCATTTGTATTTTATACAGATCACATGGCATTGAAGTATTTGGTAAACAAGCCCATTTTACAGGGGGCACATATGTAGATGGGTACTCTTATTTCAAGAATTTTATTATAGATTTGTGGTAAAACTAGGGAAAAGTAATTCTGGACCAGACCATTTATCCAGAATACAGTCAGGAGAAGAAGCACAAGCAATTGAAGATACCATGCTCGATGCGTAGTTATACAGGTTACAATGTGTGCCATCGGAATTAGAGGACATTTTTGTCTTTCTACGAACAGGTATGGCAACAGAAGGAATGAAATCCTTAGAGAAGAAACAACTTGCTATACGCACGACACCCTATATGTTGATTAGTGGTGACCTATACAAGTTAGGTTGGGATGAAGTATTACGCCGTTGTGTACTAGAACATGAGCGCACAGATATCATGGAGGAAGCTCATGGTGGTATTGTAGGTGGCCACTATGCAGGTGATGCCACTACACACAAGATTCTACTCACTGGATTATGGTGGGAGACCCTGTATAAAGATTGTAAGGCATATTGCAAGGCTTGTGATCACTGTCAGTGCCTTGGGAAACCAGGTCAATGAGATGAAATGCCTCTAAGACCTATTACTAGTGCAGAACCATTTGAGAAATGGGCTATAGATTTTGTGGGTCCTATTTCACCATCGTAGGACTGGATCACGCTATATCATTACTTGCATAGACTATCTAACAAGGTGGGAAGAATCAACACCTACAAAGGATTGTATAATGGCTACAACATCTAGGTTTCTATGGGAAAATATTATTATAATGTATAAATGTCCTTTGAGTTTGACCAAGTGATAGGGGCACACATTTTTTTGAATGAGACAATCAAAATTTTATTGGATGAATTCATGATTGCACACCATAAGACTACACCATATCATCCTCAGGAAAATGGAACTGCTGAGGCCTTCAACAAGATTTTGAGCCAGACATTGACAAAAATTTGTGATGTTGGAAGGAAGGATTGGGATGATAAAGTTTCTGTAGTGCTTTGGGCATATCAAACAACATATTAAAGGTTGAACAAAGCCACACCTTTTCAATTAGTGTTTGGCACAGAAGCAGTTCTTCCTATGGAATTCATGTTACCTTCTTTGTGTATTGTGCATGCTGGAGGTCTAGCTGATGAACAAGCATTAGAAGAATGGATTGAAAAGTTAATCAAGCTGGATGAGTGATGAAGAATAGCACGTTGGAGTCAAAAACAAGAAAAGGCCAGGCAGAAAGCATGGCATGATAGGAACATCAGGGATAAAAAGTTTGAGATTGGACAGATGGTGCTCCTTTATGATTCTAAGTTTTTGTGCCATCCAAGGAAAACTCAAGATACATTGGTTGGGGCCGTATGTTATCACTCACATACTTGAAACAGGTGCTTTCCAATTAGAGGCGCTTGATGGAACATGGTTACCCAGGTACTTCAATGGGAGTAGGCTGAAGCCCTACTATAAATAAGTCTTCTTGGTGTTTGTAATAAGGTAGTGTTTCCATTTAGATTAGGTTTTCAATTTTGTATTCCCTTAATGTATTTCCTTCTTCGTCACTATGCTTTGTCAATTTAGTTGGTGTTTTTGTGTAATAAGTGTGTTTGCGTGCCAGAAGCTAATTATTATTTGAAGAATTTTTATGCATAGAGGACTGCACATACCATTAGTGTGGGGTGGTTATTGATATCTAGGTACATGACTATTGAAAATAAGTACACATGAAAGGAACAAACTGCTATGGGTGTTATTCAAGTTGGAGAATTGTTAAAAAAGAGATTGCTTCTGGAAATGAGGACCATAGGTGGAGATGAATGAAGAAACAAGTATAACACGAGGTAAGCAGGGGCCATGGGAACTACCAAGGGAAGGCACAGTGGTGAGGTACTTGGGTGCATGGAGGCGTGCTGAAGAGAAGTCTGTGGCTAGAAGGTAGGAAGGCACGCTAGAAGGTTATAGCTTGGGTGCGAAGATGTACCATGTGGAAAGAACAAAAATGGTCGATTAATGAGAGGATTGTTGGTAGGTGAAGGAGAAATAAATGCACTAAATTTTTGAAAATATATATAAGGATGGGATGTGAGTTCATTCTTACCATTGAAATTTCCAGAATTTGAAAAGAGCTAAGTGCAAATGAGCGAGTGAATCATGTTGAGGTGTGAAGAGTGTGAAACAAGACGTGGAGAGAAGATTTGTGCACAGGAGAAGCTTGTGTCCCCATAGGTGAAGGGTTTGAGTGAAGCAGACGTGCATTACGAAAGAGCTAGGGCATGTGATTTCCACTAGGGCATGGAGATTTGAACTAGGGTTTTAACTTGCTTGTTACAGAGGATAGAAAGGAGAGATTTTCAAATGGCACCGAAGAAAGCACCTGTAGTAGGAGTAAAAGGGAAGAAGAAGGTCGAAGTGGAAGAAGAAATTGCTCCTGAGAGTAATTTCTCAGAAATGTAGTATCCAGAGGGTGTGATTGTGGGACAAGAATGGGATTCCCACATCTGTAAATGTAAGATCAGTGATTACAACCATCACACATCGGATAATAAGAAGGAACTAGATGCGTTGTTGAGCATGAAACAAAAAAATGCACAACAGAAGACATGTCAGTGTACGATGACTGGAGAGAAGTTGCTAAAGTAGATTGGAGTCTACCAGTTGTACGAGCTGCCATACTTTGGAAAGTATGAACCATTGTATCGATGGTTGATGAGTAGAGTCCATGAGGACTTCTTCTACTTCACCAGATGGAGGGTTAGAATCACAGCCACCTTAATTTCAACAGTGACAGGATTAAGGGCCTCAGGAGCAGATCTGGAGAGTGACTTAACAGATAAAGTAGTGATCCTGGAGACAAGGAAGGAGCTAGGATATACCAAGGGTCTTGCATGGCATGGACATTGATAAATTGAAGAAGTACCCAGTGGTATAGGTAGCTGCACATCTGATAACAAAGTTGAATGACCAAGAAAGGTGGTCGCAGGTGAATACAATGTGGCTACACGTTGCAAGGAAAATGTCTCAAGGAGTGATCTACAATATCATGGGTTACATAGCAGAGACAATCATTGAAGAAGCATGTACAGGTGACAGAATTAGTTTTGGTGCTATTTTATTGTCTTTGGTGTTTATGGAGATTGGAGTGCCTGATGGGCCAAAGGAAAAGATTTGGGAGTACCCCAAGGAAAATAAATCTCTGGCAGAAAGATTTGATAAATACTTATGTGAAGGGACCATGGGTGGGCCATTTAAATAGAGGGTAGAGATGTGGTATGACAGGCTCCACATGGCATTTGAAGAGGAGTGGCACATACCCAAGGAGTTACCTTAAGTGGTGGGTAAGGTAGTACAGGTCATGGTCTACCAACATTTTTGCATCACACAATTTGTGATTAAGGATGGAACTTGGAGCCCTTGGTGAAAACTACCATATGCCTTCACAACATGCTACTTCTAGGCATCAGTTCACTGGTTCACAGATGCACCACCTAAGCTTCATCGCAGATAAGGTAGATTGTGATTATCACACTCTGAGAAAAACATATGTATATCCAGGATGGACTACCTACATTGAGAGGCTTATCTCAGATGTAATAAGCATGAAGCTGGTAAGCTTGGAAGTTGGAGATGTTGGAGTAGTGCTTGTGTATCTTCAACTCAAGCCCAAGCTGGAGAACAAAAAATATGTGGAAAATGAGTTCGCACTTCCAGGGCCACCTAAGGGTAAGCATACAGTAGAGAATGTGCCAACTCCACAAGCCTGCAGAGACTATAGAGGTGGATGAAGAGGAGGATGAATGAGAAGATAGTGGTGGCCTGGAGCATAGAGGATGAAGGTAGCCTACAGACAAGGTAGGAAATGAGCGTGACTACTACACCACCTCAGGTGCAAGAAGGAGGTGATGAGGACCTGGATGCAGTACAAGGAGAGCATCATTTTCAAAAGGGTATTCAGAAGAACAAGAACCCAAGGTGCTACACCACAATCAGTATGAAGATCATCACGAATCTCTCCATAGAAGGAGACAACTGAGAAAAGAAGGAGAAAGTTGAAGCTGGATGAGGAGGTGGAAGAGTCTGAGGAGAGTGCCTAAATCTCCTACACCACCAGAGGATGTAGAAGAGCCAAAGGATGAAGAAATGAAGGATGGAGAAGAAGGAGTAAAGGAGGTAGATGGGAAAACACAAGAGACTACTCAGGGCATAACAGAAACAAGCTCCAAATCTTGGTGCTCAAGTTCCTAAGGGGCCAAGATCGAAGAGGACAAGTGGGGAGTATACTGCACCAGTCATGGGCTATGCTGAGGACACAAGTAAAATTGTTTGCGCCCATTTCCAAAGCACGGTGGGCCTTAAGGAATTGTATGGATGGGAGTTGATGGATGAGGACATGGCCACCGTGTGCACAAGGAAACAACTATCTTGGTCAATGCAGACACATATGGATGAACCAAACTTCGATGTATGTGAAGAGTCCTATGTATCAAGAAGATTGAAGAAGACACCTCAGGCCAGACACATAACAGTAAAGCCTACTGTTATGTCAGATGAACAAGTAAGTAATGCCTTGGTGAAGGTATCTACAGAGGTGGCAAGGAGGAATGTGGATAAAGTTGCAACTATTAGGGCACTGAAAGAAGAGATCAAGGCCAAAGATGGAGAGATAGCATGCCTACAACAAGAGAAGGACTTAGAGTAGAAGAAGAACAATGCTTTCATCAGCATGGCAGAGGAAATTGGAGACCATGTCCTGAAAGCAAGACCACATTTGGAGTCCAAGGTACCCAAAAAATTTCCTTCAATAATGCATTATGTACATACCTTGGTGGATTTGGTGCTTGAGGATGGACCTATGTGCATGCCAACACCAAAAGATCCTGAGTAGGAAGCAGAGTGAGAAAAGGCTTTGGTGATGAGGAAGATTGCATCTTATGAGGCATTGCTCCAAACCTTACAGGAGGAGCTGAGGAAAGTAGACTAGGCATTGAATATTTGCACAGCTCCAGAGGCAGTCATCAGGATAAGGACCATGGTAGAGGAAAATGAAGTCCTAAAAGTGATGAAGGATGAGACACTGGGTCATGCAAAGAGGTTGACATTGGTAAAACAAAAGTGTGAGGCCCTTGCAACAGCACAAGAACCCCATAAGGAAAGGTTAGATGAGCTGGGGAAGATTATAGTGTAGAAGATGGATCTGCTAGAAGGAAGAATGTCTGCAATGTCCAACATTGTTCTAGTTTTGTAGAATGAAAAGGGAGAAATTTCCCAAGATGAGCTGGAGTCTATTGCGGTAGATATTCTAGAAAAAATAGAGGTCGTACTAAATGAGTGGCAGACATTAGAGGTAGAGATAAAGGAAAAATATCCAGAATTGATTCTTCCGGTTGAAGCAGAGGGTGATGCAGAGTAAATAAGTATTCTTTGTATAGAAATTTCTTTCACATTATTTCCATTATTTATTCTTTATTGAACATTCAAGGAGTAACCATTGTCGGGGCGGAAATGCAATTTAGTGTGGGGTAATGTTGAGCAGACAAATGTATAATACTTAGTAGAAGGCATACAAAAGATTCAAGTGAGAGAGTAGAGTGTGTTCAAAGGTGGGAGGATCGGGAAGGAATCACACACGGAGGATAGAGACAGATTGGGACTTAGCCATTTTCACGATTATGATCTATTTTTGGAAGATGGCGTGTGGAGCACACAAATGGGAAAATACTTGCGTGGCACACATCAGCTATTTTTGGAAGAATGACTATGGAGAACTTTGCATGGATGTAGGCTAAAGATAGAATTGCTACTGACAGTTAACTAGGAGAGATCTATTGTTAGCGCACTTGCATGTGTGGCTGTAATTGTAAAGGCACATGGCTATTTTCAGCATGTGACCTATTTTTGGAGTTATACAAGCAGTGAAGGGAAAGTCCCCACCCTTATAAATATGTAATGAACTGCGTAGTATAGTAGAGGTGTGTGAGAACTGAATTACTGTGAGGTTATGCTACCAAATCTGATGCACACATAAACTATGGTATTATCTATTGTAATGAGCTTTATGTATTTATCATGTTTAATGTAATGGAGTGTATTGGCTGAATCAGAGTATTAATCCTAAGTATAATTGGTTCTTGCATGTTTTGATTTCATCATGGTTATCATTTAAGTCTGTTATTCTTTAGATATAGATTTGAACATGCACTGTAGAATGATGTATTAATTATGGATCTGAATGCATTAAGTCTTCATCATGCTAACATCCTATAATAACAACCCTAAAGAGGGGCTTGGTACCTTTGCATGCTTCAGGTGAGTGATCAGTCTAGGCTGAGTGATGTTTTAATGCACCTGGGATTTAACTGGTAAATTCTATGTTGCATCAAAGCCAAAGGTTACTTTAATGGTCAAGGAGGAAGTTATGAAACTCCTTCAAGTAGGGTTTATCAAACAAGTAGATGACTCTATGTGGTTTTTTAAACATTTTCCCGGTTCACAAAATAAGAACGGGAAGATAAGAATCTGTATTGACTTTAAGATATTAACAAGATTTTTCCCAAAATGATTTTCCACTTTTCCTTCAATTGACATCATTGTTGATGCAACATATGGGTATGATTTGTTGTCTCTTATGGATGAATTTTCTAGGTACAACCAGATAAGGATTTCTGAGGAGGACCAAATAAAGACTACTTTCACAACTCCTTGGGGAACCTTTTGTTACAATGTCATGCCTTTGGTCTGAAGAATTCCAGATCCACCTACCAGTGGGCCATGACATATATTTTCCAAGATCTTATTCATAAGATTTTGGAGACTTATGTTGATGATTTTTAGAAAAAGATAAGAAATGTGGTGATCATCCTGAAGTTCTTCACATTATGCTCTCACTCTTAATCAAATACGGTGTAACACTAAATCTTAGAAAAATTTGAATGTTCAACTAGTAGCACAAGAGGAAATTTTTTAGGTTACATCATTTCATCCTGAGGCATTAAAATTGATCTAGAAAAAATTTAGGCAGTTTTGGAAATGTTCCCCACCTACATATGAGTCAAAAACCAGATCTTTCCTAAGTAATCTTGGGGAAATTCATAGGTTTATCCCTAATTTAACATATGATATTCATCCCTATCAACAACTTAGTGAAGAAATAGTGTATAAAATATTGGACGACTGAGTGTCATGAAGCGTTTAAGTTCATAAAATGCTTCCTCATGTCACTGCCTACGCTTATGCCACCAAAAGCTGACCATCCTTTAATTTTATATTCTCGAGCCACTAATGTCTCGAAGCATGTTCATGTTGGCACAAGAGGACAATGATGGTTGTGAGTGGGCCATTTATTTCATTATTTTACTCTTCTTGACTATAGAAACAAGGTATACTCAAGTAGAGAAAGAGTCTTGGTCCATAGGGAATTTTGCAACAAAGAGGTTAAGGAATTACATGCTTAAATAAGAAACATGAGTAAGTGTCAAATCAATCAGTTGTGAATGTTCTTAACTCAAGTGTCCTTATCCAAGAAGGTCTATATTTATCATGTTGATGGGTGAGTTTGAACTCACCTTTGTCAACCAAAATTATGTTAAGGGACAAATCATTGCCGATTGGTTTGAAGACAATCTAATAGACTATTCGGGGAGTTAGTAGATTTGAATTTCCCGGATGAATGTGTGTTCCTTATAGAAACAAAGCCTCACATCACTTCATGTACATAGTACACTGACATTGTCAATCACATTGTAGATCAGTCATACCCCAAGGGAGAAAGTTCACAGCAAAGGCGACGGCTACGTGTCATAGCCCTGAAGTATGTAATTGTAGAAGTGATTTATCACAGATCCTTTGATGACATGTTTTTGAGATGTGTTTATGAAGAAGAGTCGGAGAACATTCTCTTTGAATCCCACAATGGAGTTATGGTGGCCACTTTAGAGTGGGCATTCAATCACTCGTAAGATTCATCGGATGGCCTACTTATATCCTACATTAGAACACGACATTGTAGAGTACATCTGTAGGTGCCAAAAATTCCAAGAATTCTCACACATAGATACATATTCTTGCCTAGTCTCTACAACCAATTGTGACACCTTGTCCCTTCTCTACTTGGGGTCTTGATTTGATAGGGAAATTATCTCCCTCATCATCAGATGGCCATAACTTCATTATCACAGCCACGAAGTATTTTTCAAAGTTGGTTAAGGCCATGCCTCTCACTACATACCTGGATCAAGTAATTTCCAAGTTTATCTTAAACCAAATCCATTTGTAGGTATGGTGTCCCACAAGTCATTATCTCATATAATGACCCACTTTTTAAAAATGAAGAGGAGCATGAGTTATGCACGTAATTCAAAGATATCCCATCACATATCCTCTTTATACTATCCTCAAGCCAATAGACAGGTTGATGCTACGAATAATACATTAAATTCCATTCTCCTTAAGATGGTTAAGGAGAACAAAATAGATTGGTACTTGAAGTTACTTTTTGGCCTTGTAGGCCTATAGAACATCGGTATGAACACCTAAGGGGAAACCCCTTTCTCTTTAGTCTTTGGTGCTAAAGGGGTCTTACCACTAGAGGTAGAACTACCGATTCTTCGTGTGTCTCTAAAAGGCATCCTTGATGAATACATGTACCGAGAAGTATGATTAGTTGAACTAGAAACCCTGGATGAAACTCAGCTTAAATGAACAACATCACATGGTTTATGCTGACAAAATGTGTTTCCAGTATAACAAGAAAGTGTATGAATGAGAAATCTAGGTGGGAGACCTCGTATTGAGACTTGACAACCGGATCGATAAAAAAGGTCGGTGAAGGAAGGAAATTTAGAGCAAAGTGGTTAGGCCCATACTAAGTAATGGAAGACTATAAGAATGATGTGTATCGTTTGTGTACCTTAGAAGGTGAAGAATTTAGTGAATTGGTTAATTCACTTCACCTTAAATGACTTCTATGCATTTTCACTTGCATCTCCATACTATACATTATTACATCATATATTTTTCATTTGCATTATCATCTTGTGAAATTGTAAACAAAAAATTACTTTTCAAGTAAATTTAAAATTTTCAAATATTGGAAAAAACATTCAATCATACCTCTTCAAGTATCCATTTTATCATCCCCAAATTATCTAATCTCTTTATCATCTCAGTTTTTAAGATGAAATTTTGACATTGATCCTATAAGGACTTGCACACTTGGTTCTATTCATGGTTTCTTCCAACTCAGGTGTCTTTTCCCATAATTTTCTCTAGAAGCTTCTTGATGTCATATCTTCCCCCAAAAATCTCTCTTATGACAGAAACAATCTAAACATTTCACTTGGAGCCTTTGTTCTCCTATCTCAACCTTTGGTGGTGAGCCCTCACATCCTACTAGTTGTGTAGGGTTGAGGCTAGGGGAAAGCGTTCCCTCTCAAAAGAACAATCCAAAATCTAAAGTAAAAAAAAAAGAAAAACAAAAATAAACACAAAAATTTCATTTACAAATAAAACTACACTTCTCTTCCCTACCAATATTTGGTGACGATCCCATGCTTCCTACTGGTAGCATGAGGTTGGGAAAGGAGGGAAGTGCCCTTACTCGCCTATGTCTTGTCCTCAGTGATGAGCCCATGCTTATTACTAGTAGCATGGGGTAAGACGTAGGGGTCATATCAGTAAATCAAAAAGTTGTAAATAAATTAAGAATAAAAGTGAAAATAAAAAATCCCAAGAAAATGAGCTAGATGTGTATGTTACAAGAGATTTTTTTATAAAAAAGATTTTTCAATCAATAGGCCATATATGGATCTAAGTATAGTCAAACTTGCGAAAAAAATGCACTTTGAACTGGTTAGTTGACCTTTCTTAGGGTTGAGTTATAGGTTTCAAATTAGGTATTTGTCAAAATATTGTCTTCATGTCATCATCTTCATTCTTCAAATTATACAACTCATGTCCTTCTTGGCTCTTGGTGATGAGCCCTCTCATCTTACTGGTTGTATGGAGTTAAGAATGGAGTGATTTCATCTTCTTATCATGTTATATTCATCACATTTTTCCAATAAAACAAAAACGCTAAATATTTCTTGAAAATAAATTAAATTATTTAAGCATACAAATTTTTATCATATACATAATCATATAAAAAATCATTAAATTTAATTTTATCACATTGACATCATCATCCATAACATCCATAAAACATAAAAAAGCATAGGAAATTCTAACTATCAAAGAGTACACATATGAGATAAACCATGACCAAGTCAACTCTTACAAAGAATGTCAATCCATCTGTGAAAAAAGATGTCATATATATATATAATAATGTCAAGTTTTCATGTACAATGTTGTCACACTCTAGCAAGTGTGGTCAAAATGCTCATCTATGAGCCGAAAATACAAAAAAATGATATATGTATCCAAAAATGGTCCAAAAACAATAAAGGCCTATAGGCCTATCCCTCTCTCTAGATCCCTGAGAAGGGGTAGGAGTGAGGGACTCCTATTGCAGATCCTATGATGAGAATGCTCTGGGTACAACATGATAGCCTCCACGTGCAGATCTATGAGAGTGATCATGATATTTTCCATGTGTCAGAGCAGGTGAGTGACAATGGTGGTAGCTTTGTTATGTGTGTGCTCTACGCATTGTCTCCTCTCAATCTCCTTGTATTAGCAAGATCAGTTCTCATCTAAAGTCATGGCCTTTGTTGTCATGCCATATTGGCATGAACACATTGGTGTGGTGGCCCATCATTAGGTGTCATGTATCTGTCAAAAATAAGCTTCTCCATGGTCATCCTCATGTAGGATCACAAATGTGTCAAGGAGAATCCATGTAAAATAAGATCTTGTCATCCATCTGCAGTAGCTACAAAGTGCAAGTAAATACAGGTGAGTTAGAAAAATAAAAAAAGAGAGATAGTAGATAGTTTACTAACAGTCTAGTTTAGAAATTAAAGATAGGGGAAGAGTATTTTTCTTACTCAGATCTCCAAGCATCCAGCTCAAATATATAACTAGTGTTGGCGTAGGAACTAGTACAAGAACCTCCTATTCTCTCACCTCCCCCTCCATCAATTTTGGATGGAATGACTCCTCATCTCCGCCTCTTATAGTCAAGTCATCTTATGTATGTATTGTCTACTCCTCCACATCTTACTCATCTCTGGAAGATGTTGAGGTCTCTATAGTGGACTCCCACTCTAGATCACTCTCCTTATTTGATTCTGAATTTGTCTTAGCCTTCTCCTCCTCCTTTACATTGTGTGACACACCTACCTCTAATCTAAATTATTAGCATCAACCTAACTAGTTCCTCAGCACCAGGATCTGGTGTAACCTGTGGTGTACTAATTGGAATCCTTAGACTAATAATTTTCCACTCTAACTTGCCCCTCTAAGAAACTCTCAACTCTTGAATGCCTCGGTACACTATAGGCATTTTTGGGAGTGCATCTACATAGGGTAACCCAAACTGTTGAGGTACCCTGAGGACTGGATGAGTCTAGTCACAAAATCACGCATTTTAGACATTATTTAGTTCCAGTCTTATACTAGTATTCATATAGTTTTGGAGTGAAGAAATTACTAATTAACCCCCATTTTTGACCATTTTACTTTACTTTTTTTCATGCTGACCCCACACATGTATGCCCAGTCTATTTTTTTCATTCTGTGTTATTTTGCATTTTACTGGGGGCCCTGGGCTAGTACTAGGGCACCTGACAAGCTGCCCTAGTCCCAGTCGGGGTGCCCTGATCCTTTCCCACTTTCCCACCACTTTTTGGGAACTTTCTACCATTTTAGCATTTCATATTTTTAGTGGTAGGCCTTTTCATGGGGTTAATTAGGAAATTAGAACAAGAGAACCATATAAATATAAAGTTATGAGATTGTAATGAGGGACCAAGCACTAAGCACTACTATCATCACCTAAGGTTGCATCCATCAAAGGCTCCATTTTCATCCATCTAGCTCCATCACAAGGCACAAGGTTGGTTCATCTGCATCACACTGCATAGGAGGGAAGTTTATTCTATTCCATCCACCATTCTATTACATTTCTACACATAGTTATTTCTTGCTACTTTCACAAAGTGTGACTGGAACAAGAGCACCTAGGGCATGATTGCACACACAAGCACATAGAACTACATCGGGTTTGAGATGTAGTGCAAGTGCTTAGTTAGTAAGTCCACCATTGTGGCAGTTGAGGTCAGTCTGACCCTTCATATGCATTTGCATTTTTTAGGGTTTGATGTTTGTCTTGGGGTTTTGTAGGTCTTATCTTCATCAATGATTAGTAATGACATTGATCGTAGTTCAAAGATATTAGTGTGACAGGAAACAAAGGATTCAACCATATGCCAACCCTGCAAGTTTATTTTTTGGACCTTTATAGATCAAAGTGCACCCATAACACAAACTAGGGCACCCATAGGCACCCTGATCCTCTTTCAGGTGCCTTAATACACTCAAATTGCCTAGATATGTAGTTTTCTGGACCTCGACATAGTCATTTCCTCCTCTTATTTCTCCAGTCATCTCTTTGACACATGTTTAACAAGCAATTTCACCGAATCAATTAAGCTCCTTATAACCCTTCTTTTCATATTAGGGTTTTTATTTTCATTAGCCTAGTTGTTTGGGTCACTTTCTACATTTATTTACTACTTTTGTTTACAGTTATTTACTATTGTTCCTATATTATATTAACTACCATTAGTCCACATTTTAGTTAAACATTTTGGTGAACCTGGCATGTACATATTCTCTACCATTATTCATACATTACACACTCTACTCATCCCATGGTTGTCTTTCATCATGACATACCCTACATCATCTTCTACACGCTGCACTCACCACCCTATGACACACTTTAGTTCCTCGGTCCATACTCGACTGCCAAGGGTTTACCAATAAAATGTACCTGATCATGATTTGAATATCTATCATGTGACATTCCTAGGTTAGTGACATATGCTATGGGCTAAATGCTCACATATTCCTTCATATTGTAGTGGTATACACTTCTAGGCTACATCTCCACTCCTTCTATTCATATTTTAGTGATATACTCTTTAGGCTACATCATCACTCACTTGATCATCTTGTCATGATATACACTTCAGTTACAAGGGTCGTGCACATATTATCTCTAGGTTTCATATCATCAATACACATATGCATTCCTCACATCGCGTTAGACACAATACACACTATTCGACCATTTTTTGATGATGTACTCTCACTATCGGTTTATTATTGATTGTTTAGAGGGCATATTAAATGAACCTCACTACATACACTTCCATTCACTTGGGGGGCATGAGGCTCCTATCATCCATCCACATCATGTTACATATCTTGGTTGCTTTTACTATTGCTTACATTTTTTGTTCATGTTCGCTTACTAAACATGCTAGTTAGATATCTTGTATTTCATTTATCTATACCATACACACATGCACGTTCATTCCTTTGTTTAGTTGTGATTGTAGATATAAGTTCTTTTAAATGTAGTACAGATGATTTCCTCCTACCCATCCTACATTAGTTATCGAGGGCATCCACATTTGTCTCTCACATGTGTTATTGTTTCCATTTTGTACTTAGCACTCTATATTACATGGTTATACATACTTTTGACATGCTATTTATCTTTCTAACATGCTAATGGGTGCTTCATGTGCAAAATTTGTTTACAGGATTACTTACTCCCATGGTTATATGTTATTTGTACTTTTATGTTACTTTTTGATATTGTATGTAGGCCTTGCCCTTTGTTTGTGTGCAAACTTGTTTGTTGTATGCGACCATGATGGCCTTGTGTGTCTTGTGACATCGTGCGTGATGTCCCATGTTTGCAATCCCATTTTGTACCATTTAATTTTTCTTTCTTCATGTTTACATTACTACATTTCTTGGCATCTTATACACAATTTGTGTAACTTATTTTACATGCATATTTTTCATACTAACACTTGACTTGGGCTAGTGTCTTGTTTGTATGTTCCTTGGTTTCTACCAAGCAAATTTCCTTCCCCCTTGCAGGAATAGTTACAAAGTTCATGTGGTTGGTCCACTTTTGGGGCTGCATTCTCCTATCAATGACATCACATGCAGCCCCCAAAGAGGGGGGCCATCATTTTGGGTTTACATACTATACAACGCTTCTACACCAGTTCAATTCAGTTTAGTTTCTATCCTTGGAATATTGGTTATACAACGAGTGGGTTCAAGACCATTCTACAAACCCCGTACATAGCATATTTTACAAGACGTGGTATGTCCTTAGCATTATACGGAGAAGTTACAGGTTAAGAGGATACAACGGACTTCCTCTTCTACACTACTTCATCAATGGCATCAGATCGCCCAAAAAACTAGGAAGTATAGAGATCTCTTCATACAACTTCAGGAAAATAGTTACATGTTGGAGAATAATGTAGCTTTCTCCCTACACTTATTTGACCTATGGTGGTCAGATCACAAAAAAACCCTAGGACATGATATCCTCTTTCTACACTCTTTCTCTCAATATTGATTAGGTGCACATGTTCCAATTTTCATTTACGTACTTTACATTTACATGCTTTCACATATATGTACATGTTTCTTTTACATGAATTTTTACATATACATGCATGTTTGACTACTTGATCATCTTCTCCTTTTAGATCCTTCCATATGAGAAACAAGCAGCCAACAAAAACTACAACAATGGGGGCAAAAATGAAAACATTTTACTACGGCACACACCATAATAACCATGCAGGTACATCACACACATCAGAAAATACACACACATTTCCACCCTAGGTTCACTCTCATCACATTTTTTATGCTTTTTCATATTTAATTTCCATGCTCCATCATCTTTTTTTCATTCCACACTTTTTCTAGTCCTTCAGTGCATTTCTACATCACTCCACACTGGATTATTAGGTACGCATCTCTATCTACTGTATGTTATCGATAATTCTGCTCACCAACATAAAGTGGGGGAAAATGTAGACACAAAATCACACACTTTAGACATTATTTAGTCTTTGTCTTATACTACTATTCATATGGTTTTGTAGTGAAGAAAGTACTAATTAACCCCCATCTTTTGGCCATTTTACTTTCCTTTTTCGTCATCACTTCTAACCTCCCACACATGTATGCCTAGTATGTTTTTTTGGTTCCATGTTATTTTTCATTTTACCTGGGGTTCCTAGGATAGTAATGGGAAGACGAAAGGCACCCTAGTCTCAGTCAGGGCACCCTGATCCTTTCCCCACTTTCCTACCACTTTTTAGGCACTTTCTAGTTGTTTGAGCATTTCATATTTCTTGTGGTCATCCCTTTCGGGGTTAATTACGAAATTAGAACAAGAGAACCATATAAATACAAAGTTATGAGACCAAAATGAGGGACCAAACACTAGTCATTACTATCATCACCTAAGATTTCATCCATTTAAGGAATCTAGAGCTCATTTGCATCCATCCAGCTCCATCACAAGGCATAAGGATGGTTCATCTGCATCAAATTATATAGGAGGGAGGTTTATTCTATTACACCCACCATTATATTACATTTGCTACACGTAGTTATTTCTCACTACTTTCAAAAAGTGCGACTAGCATAAGAGCATCTTAGGGCATGATTACACACACAAGCACATAAAAATACATCGGTTCTGAGATGTAGTTTAGAAATCAGTTAGTAAGTCCACCATTGTGGTGGTTGAGGACAGTCTAACCCATTCATTTACATTTTTATTTTTTGGGGTTTTGCAGGTCTTGTCTTCATCACTCATTGGTAGTGACATTTAGTGTAGTTCAGAGACATTAGTGTGATAGATAGCGAAGGCTTCAGATCATCTAGTGACCATGCAAGTTTGGGTTTTGGACCTCCTGCATAGATTGGGGTGCTTATAACATAGACTAGGGAGCCCACAGGTTCCCTTATCCTCTCTCAAGCGCCTAAGTCCACTCATATTGCCCAAATCTACACTTTGCTAGACCTTGGCATAGTATTTTCCTCCTCATGTTTCTCTAGTTAGCTTTACGACACATTCCAGTAAGCTCATCAGATTAGCTAAGCCCCTACTAACCTTTCTTTGCATATTAGGGTTTCTATTTTAATTAGCCTAGTTGTTTGGGTCACTTTCCACATTTATTTACTACTTTTATTTATTGTTATTTACTAATATTCCTAGTTATATTAACTACCATTATTCCACATTTTAATTAATAAATGAGTCTCTGCTCGGTTACTCCAGTCAGCCAACTGAACTCTAGAACTGCATGTTGTCAAAGTAATAGTCTGCTCACCCTATATGTCATTTATATCCTGATATGGTTACACAATCATATCTATCATGGTGAGTGTAGATACCAACTGATATCGGCCCCTGATGGATCCATGTCAACCCACTTGGTTTCTCTAAATACTATGGGATCTGTTATCCCAATTCCCCTCTGATAAGGGATCATCCTCTCATAGAACCAACTCATAACTAGTGTAGGATGACTGAGGGACTTTCCCTTCAGCCTAACAATCCAATGGAGGTCATGGTAATTGGTGCCTAAGATATCTAATCCATAGGTGGAGACCCTTTTTTATTACTCAATACTTTGTATTATTGACCTGAGTAGTACAAGAACTTGTCCCCGCCATTATCCCCAATAAGAAGAGAGACCAAGATACCAATGATGGCCTTACACAAAGTAGGGGTAGGTGAAGATTCAACTCAAAATAGTTTAACACCATGCTTAACACCAGTATCAGGTTCTTGTGCATCCCACAAATATGTAGCCCAACTGTGAGCCTAAATTGTTGATCTGGCATTTGTCAATACTAACTTCCTACCAGTGAAAGGAAATCCCAAAATCCTGTAAGCATCCTCCAAGGGGATAGACTACTTACCTCAAACTCTAAGCAGTCATAAAGTGTTCCGGTTGGCATCTCAATAAGTCAATAAGTCACAAAGTAAGTGACTATCAGGTGTTACCAACCGTATCTCTGGAACCCTCCAAATGTCATCCCTCTGCAATAAATCCCTCTCCACTTGATTCAAACTCTCCAAGATCTGAGGCAAAAAATCTTGCTCACGGGCTCTGCTCCATCTAATATATTTCCCTTGTATCCATAAAAAACAAGAAAAGAGCAAGTTAGAATCATGTAGATGCATAATAAGCTCACAAAAATAATACAAATACGAGAAAAAACTAAAAAAAATTGATAGTCAAAATTTGGAAACTTCCTTGATGGTTACGCAACTTCCGCTTTTAATAGAGTGGAAATTGCACAACCTCCATGATGGTTATGCATTCATAATTTTCCTAAGTGGTAATTGTGTAACCGCCATAGAGGTTTCACGACCACCACTCTGTGAAGACCGGTGATTGTGCAACTTCCGCGGCGGTTCTGTCCATAAAATGAGGGATGTACCCTAAAGGATAAAAAGGAAAAGAAATAAAAATACACCAAATTGAATAAAACAAAGGAAAAATCCTATATGGTATTCCCTTGTGATAATTTCTAGTAAAAATTTATTTAAAATTACCCCGTACGGCTAATCTTGATTAATTCCTACACTTTAGGGAAAAAACAAACAAATGTAAATAACTAACATGATCACGACTCTCTGTTGTTGCTACTAGTTGTGCTACCATCATCTCAAAGTGATTTTCATTTTGACTATACTCTCATGCAAAATGGTCACAGGTGGTCCAAAGGTATAAAATTCACTAAGTGGGTAAGTAAAAATGATTTCTAAAAAATAGTAAAAATTGTTTATATAGTGTGCTTTCTAATATTGTTGTGAGTGTGTGTTTTACAAGGTGGGAGTGCTGACACATGTATATTTCTTATCCCTATGGATATGGTAAGTGTTTTTATCATGTTATTTTAGAAATGTTTTGTCGATTATGTTTTTTATCCGCACTTGATTCCTATTTTCTCTTGTATGTGGTGGGAAGAGTGGATTGGAATAGTTTCAACATACAAGCGTGTAAGGTATAATTTCTAACTTTCCTATTTGGGAGCGACATACTCGGACTTCATGTTTTATGCCTCTTCATGGCTAAAACAATTCTCTTGGGGGGAAATATGTACGCACCCAAAATTGCATGGTTTTATAATGTTGGAATGGTAAAATCACCTATGATGATAAATTTTATTTCCAAAACAAATAATGATGTCCAAGTCTCCTTTCCTCACTTGCAGCATGTTTATATGGCTTCTTCTACCTTGCTTATCAATTTCCTAGCTTTTATGATTTGAAAATGGTAATATTTTTATACCATTTTAAAAAAATTCAGATACTTAAATTTTATAATTCAACATTTATCCAGAGTGCTTAATTGAACCATTTTTGGGTGTTTTGAAACCTCAAATTTCAAATTCTTTCTTAATGATCAATTTATCTCTTAAAATTTAACTTTTGTGATTTCATTTAATCTATTAAGAATCCATTAAAAATTATTCAGAAGTTGAATTTCATCATGCACTCAATTTGATTTTATAATCCAAAACTAATTATTCATTCAGTTAGTATGTTGTTGAAATTGGATTTTCAATTTTTCACTTAAATTCAATTTAATCAGTTAATTGTTTTCTTCATCAATTTAATCAATTTTTAATACTGATTTTTATCTGATCAAACACTTCAAAAATTGAAAATGAAATCCACAAAAGAAATTGATAATGGAGTTCACCCATAGTCTACGTCTTTGGATTCACAAATCATGAATTGATCTATTTAATCAAATGAAGTACAAATTATCACCTTTAATAATTACAAATAGATATTTATACCAACATTTTTAGAGCTTATAGAATATTATAGACAATTTTCCTATCAGATATTGTCCACAACTTCACTTATAGCTCTACAAGTTCTCTAAAGTTTCCTTTCTATGAATTTGTGTCTGAAAATAACCTATAACATAAAATCAGCAACACTTTATGGAAAAAGAATACTATCATTGTCTTCATCTCAAAATTTTGAGCAACTTTTATTTTTACACCAAGTCTTGATTCGGACCAGAAGTGCCTCAATTTCATTGTTTTTTCAAAACTTCCTACTTGTTGCCTCCTACACAGTCCTGCAACCAACCTTTAATAAATAGTTACGAGTTCATTTTATACCTCACTAAGCTTGGTTAGCCTATTGGCTAGTTGAAATAAATTGGACATTCTGGGTCGTGGGTTTGAATCACACATTTTTCGTGTGACAGTTTGGGTGGGGGTTTAAATGTTGACCGCCCCACCAGTTAATGCATGGATTCGACCATATTTGCACCTTTTTTTATGTGCCACATATATATAATATGGGTTATATACTTAGCCCGCTAACTATGGATGGTTGGTGAGTTGTTGGAATGGCCTATGTGTTGGCCAAGTTACATGTTACCACGCAGGTGTCAGGTGCATCATTGGACCCCTAATGGTTGGCGAAGTATTATGTGGACTACCTAATGTTGTGTTAGTCATGTATTAAGCCTAAGTTGAATGGGTGCCAATGAAATTTTTATCTAACCCATGTTGTCTCACCAAGTAATAAGGGGTTTGGTCCATATAATAAGCCATTTGTTGGGGATTTGATCACCCCACCAAAACATGTGGAGAGATAAGGTCAACTTGCCAAGTTGAGAAATAGCTCGGTCAAGCTATACCATGCACAATACAATCTTGCAATATAAAATGATTTCCCAACAATAAAAAAATCCCACATTGTCAAAGAAATAGAAAAATGTGGCATATATAAGCAATATCGTAACAATGATATAATGAGTCAGAGGCCAAGGCACCCCTCTGTTAAAAAAGTGTGTTGAACTTGACTGAGGGCCCCCAGCCAACAAATAACGGGGCCCAAAAATATTTCAACCATGTGTCAAAGACTAGAGGCTAAAACAAATATTTACTCTTGTACCCATTTTTTCACTTCTACCACATGTCACGTCTTGATTGGACAATTGACCCAGTTTGACCATATTCTTACCAAACTTTGACATGTGATAAATTTCACTGAAGAGCTCCTTTTTTGGAGTTCTTCATGTCGACAGAAAGATCTTGAGACACTCTATAGGCCTATAATGGGTTAGGGAGATTTTAGTAAAATATGAATCCATAAAATCCTCTGGATTATTTCCCCACTTTCACAGTATTTTTCAACCCTTTTTCTTAGTGTTTTGCATTTAAGTTGTGTAACTGTCGGTCTTCCTAGAGAGGCAGTTATGCAACCACCATGGCGGTTGCATAGCCATCAATCTGTCTAGACTGGTGGTTATGTGCACTTAAATTATAGACTTAAAACATGTTTTTTGTACACGTGTTGCTTTCTTCCAAGTCATTTTCTCAAAACTTTCTTAACCAAATCAGCAATTTTTGAGCTTGATATATGCGTATGAAATTATTCTTCCTTACTATTCTTAGTAATTTGATTTCCCATCCTTTGAGTGATCTATCACTTCTTGATTACTAAGTGTGATGGACCATTTCCCTGCAAATTTTCAATAAAAACCAAGCTTTTTCCCGAAGCATTGGTTTGAGTCCATTGAATTTGATTACATGGTTACTCTTTTTCCTCAAATCAATTGGCACATTTGTGATTCTAGAAACATAAAGGAATGAAATAAGAAACTAGTTAGGAGAATGAGGGATTAGTTCCAAAGAAAGAGAACCATGGCTATTCAATCATGAGAAACCTCCACAAACTAGAAACAAGCTTCACAGAAGTCATCATCGAAAGTTGTGGAAGTTACTTCAAATTGTAACCCCAAACTCTAGAGAAAGTTCAACAAAATATAATGAAAAATTTGAGACTTCTTTCTCACGAAGATTCACCAAAGAGATGTCATATAGTGAGGAAGACCAAGTTGTAGAAATTCAAGAGGAAGACCTAGTGGTATAGACACAAACAGAAGAAGAGCATGCAATTAAAGACCCAGCCTTTTAACCACTACGGGAGGTATCACCTCTTGTCGACACTACTGCCTCTGTCATTCAAGATGTGCCTCCTCCACTAGAGTAGGGAATGGTTGATATACCTCACATGGAGTCTCATTCGGATGAATGTTCTCATGGATGAAAGAGATAATAGCACATGATAAACACATTGTTCAACAGGTCACAGTCCTTGATTTATTAGCAATTGGCTCATTGGCCAAAGGAATAAAAATAAGCTCACGCACATGGCCTCGCAGTTCTACAGTGTAGAAACAAGTAATCAGTATATTGAGGTAGACTAACCTAAGGTGATCAAGCCAATGGATGATAATTATGTAAGCTAATTATGAAATGAGTATAATCCAACTAGGGTTAGATTCTCATGAAGGGGATTTGACATATGTACCAGCATTCTTCCACTTGCTTGGTGGCAAGGAAAAAAGAATAAATGAAAAATATTAACGATCTAATAGAGTTAGTGCAAACCCTTTCATCCTTTGTACGACATCTAGTAGATCCAAATGCCTCAGCCATTCCTATTGAGGAATTTGTACCCATCAGTAGCTTTAATTCATGAATCTATCAAGAAGATGCACGAGATCACAATGTAGGGATGAGATAATAATTAATGGATCAGCACAATCTTAAAAAAGAGGAAATTCAATGCTCCAAGAATCATTCAAACTCTTTGCCTATATGTGTGCAATTGTAAATAGGATGTGTGCACTCAGAGACAGATTTGGAGAAAGAAAGGGATCATTGGGATCCTTTAGGTCTACTGGTGAATTCAAATGAGCAGACACTTTCTCTCAGAATTTCATTAACAATAATTTTTTGGCACTCCTTCTGAAAACTTGTCTTACATATGGGAAAGGGCCTTATAAATCAGTTTTTAATCAAGTCAACCAAGCTAATTTCTGAGTTGGATTGATAAAGAGGAACAAAGATATCAAGTTGTAGGTTTAGTTTTGATCCAGAGGATCCTCACAGAGAAACACTAATCTAAGATCTTACCATAAATTATTACAATCATTTTTAAAGCGTGGAGAAAAATTATACGACTCCGACGATAGCTTGTTTGCAGGAAACGGAGCTCGTTTGCAAAAGTTATAGCCAGCTGAAATTTTTGGGAAACTGGCAAAATTTGGAGTTTTGTGCAAGTTGGACGTGTGCACGCTCGCCAAGTGTTTCGATCATATTGTGACACGTGGACGAATTGTGTGACATACTAAAAAAATGGGTTTGGAACACCGGTCTTGGACACTTGTTCTCGGACAAATGGACCCCGCTATTTACTGGCTGGGGGCCCTCAGCCAGGTTCAACACACTCGATTATGGAGGGGTGCCTTGGCCTCCTTCTCATTTAATCATTAAACCAACTTGTGTATATAAACCTCTATATTTCCTTTTGCACCATGCATGTGGGACATTAATGTATTATTTAAATTACCCACGCCTTATAACCTATTTGCAATTTTCCACGCCATATTTCTCAAACTATTCAACGCATTATCTATTCCACTTTCCACGCATTAGTCTAAAATATTCCACACATTAGTCTAATATCTGTCCAAACTGTACATGCATATATTATGGGATTTGGTGCCTAAAAGTAAACAATGCGCCATCCCCAATGTAATGCACCCCAATGTAAAGTTCCCTCCACATAGGCTTAGGCGGCTATTAAGCCACTCAAAACCCGTGCCCACCTACCATATAAAGTCTTGACCAAGTTTTAATGTGCCAAATGTGGGATTATAATCCCAAAAGGATAAGCCAAAAGCAAGGAAGGAGAATGGAACTCGGGTGGGCTGAGTAAAATGATAAGCGCCCAGCCAGCATGCTAGGAGGCACATAAACAATATAAAAAGGGTGATATTCTATTTGTATATTCATTTGGGACTGTGTAGTATTATTGTATTGCTCATATCTTGAGCTATCGGTGGAATTTGGAGGAGATGTAAAAAGCAACCCCTATTATTTTTGACAGAGGAAGACTGTGAGAAGGTCAGAATTTTGTAGAATTATTTGTAAAGAATTATTTTCATGATTTTAATAGATCGGTCTCATTCAACCGGACCCGGAGACGTAGGCCTCAAGCGCACTGAACTCCGTTATCAATTCTTGCGTCACGTTGCTGGTGAATCCTCTTCATTTCTTGACTCAATATTTTCACAGTACTTGTTATTTTTATTCTTTTATTAAAAATACAAAAAGAAATAATGCACAATTTTTACATTGAAAATCAATACAAAGCAAGAAAATGTGTGTACACAATTGCTAGTTAAATTTGGTTTTTAGATCATTGGTATCAGAGCTGGTTTTGACTGATTTTTGGTTCAGTTTAACGTGTTTTGGATTGCAAGTTGTGTGTTAGATGTTAACAAGGTCTCGATCTAAGAATGGTGAAGGAGAATTAGTTGAAGGAGATCCCAAAATTGGTACCAGACAATCTCAAAGTCCTACAATGGCAGATCGAGAGGAAGTGGAACAAAAATTTCGTCAATCCTTCCAACAGATGAAGGAAATGGTGGAAGAAATGTACCAAGAAAGGAAAAGGGAAAAGGGGACTAGAGAAGGTAATAAAGAAGAAAGCTCTAGTTCTGACATTCCAAAAAGAGACTCTTTAAAATCTGATTTTCTTTCATTAAAGTTAGATATCAAGTTTGAATTGCCTATGTATACTGGAGAGCTAAATACAGAGAAGTTGGATAACTGGGTCAAGATTTGATAGAAGTATATTGCAGGGTTCAGAGAATTGTTGATGATGAAGCAAAGATTCATCTGGCAACTCTTCGGATGGGTGGAACAGCACTCATTTGGTGGGAGAGTAAGCTTTAGGAAGTGGAAGAAAACAAAGGTATAGAAATCACTTCTTGGTCTGAATTTGTTTCAAATCTTAGGCAACAATTTTATCCTCTTGGTTATAAGCAACAAGCTATGATGGATTGGCAAACATTAAAACAAACTAAGGGACAAAGTGTTCAAGAATACACACAAGAATTTAGGAAAAGGGCTCTAATTCTAGGAATTTCCCTAAACACAGAAGAAACACTGCTCAAATATATTGGTGGATTGCATAGTTATCTAAGGCATATGATACTTGTTTGAGGTCCTACTAATCTTGATGCAGTATGTGTTCAAGCAACCATCTGGAAACACGAGGGAAAATGACAAAGGAGTCCTCTTTCTCTTCTTTTAATCACAAGAACAAGCAATCTGAAGGAAAAGGTTCAAAAGAACAAGGAAAAGGAAAGGGTAAGCATAAAACAAACTCTACTGTTAAGAAGGAAGATGAAAAACCATTTTTAATCATTGTAAGAAAAACCATGATGAGTCTAAATGTTGGAAATTACATCCTGAAAAGAAGCCTAAATGGATGGTTAAAAAAGGAAAAGAAAAGAAAACAAACACCATAGTGCATGATCTTGGTTCTGATTCAGTGATGAAACCAAAATCACAACTATGGGTTTACAAGGTAAATGAACTCTTTCAATTTCCAACAATAGCACTATAGATGTTGCATCTTCTTCTAGTAAACAAACTACATGACGATAAGAAAAGAAATGAGCTTTTCCACATTAGAGTAATTTCAAAGCATACACAAATTGATCCACTCTTTTTGATAGTGGATCTCAAGCTAATTTAATTTCTGAGGAGGTTGTTAAAAAATTAGGACTCAAAACTACACCACATCCTAAGCCTTATCCTTTGGGCTGGGTTTGTGATGATGCAAAACTACTAGGTAACTAAAACTTGCCTTGCACTTTCAGATTTGCCATTACAGACAAGTTTATTGATGAGGTTGAATTGGATGTAGTTCCTTTGGATATCTGTGGGGTGGTTTTGGGAAGTCCTTATTTATATGAATCGTAAAGCAATCTTCTATAGGGAAGAAAATAAATATTTGCTTGTAAAGGATGGAATTGAGTTTATTATTGCGAGCTCACCGTGAAAAGAATAATCTATCCTTGGCAACTGCAGGTCAAATGAAAAGGCTTGTAAACTCAAGCAAAAGTTTTGTGCTCATGGTGGTCAAAGCCAAGGAAAAAGAAAATGAGATGGCTTTTGAGACTTGTGATCTAAAACATAAGGATGAATTGGTAAAAATTGTTTCTCATTTTGATGATGTTTTTCAGGATCCACAAGGTCTACCTCCCAAAAGAGGGGTTCAACATGAGATACAGTTGCTTTAGGATGCACCTCTTCCCAATATCTGGAATGTACAGGTTGTCAGTAGTAGAGAATGAGGAAATCAAGAGACAGGTAATGGAACTTTTGGCTCAAGGTATAATTCATCCAAGTACATCCCCATGTGGTTCACCAATTATATTGGTTCCTAAGAAGGATGGCACTTGGCGAATGTGTGTTGATTTTCATGCTTTAAACAAGATTACTATAAAGAATCGTTACCCTCTTCCTAGAATAGATGATTTACTGGATCAATTAAGGAATGAAATTTATTTCACTAAGTTAGACTTAAGAAGTGGTTATCACCAAGTAAGAATTGCAGAAGGTGATGTTTGGAAAACTGGCTTTTAAAATGAAACAATGGATTGTTTGAATGGTTAGTGATGCCTTTTGGTTTTCAATGCACCTTTCAACATTCATGAGAGTTATGAATGAAATCTTTAGACTCATTCATTGATAATTTGGCCTTGTCTACTTAGATGATATTCTTATTTTCAGTTTTTCTTCTAGAAATTGTAGACACCTATAATTACGCCCAAGCAATTTAAATACTTAAATTGTGCTAATTATCCCCTTTCTCACAAATCAACGACATATCGTCAAGGGCACTCATTTTCCCTCATATCATCATTAATTAATTACACTAAGCTAATTAATTAAGTTGCCTATCCAACAAATACCCTAATTAACGACCTTCCGTTAATAAATCACCCCTTCTACCTAGACTAATTAATTATTATTAGTTAATTAGCTTTCCCTTCCATTTAACCAATAAATCAATATTTAATTGATTTAATCCCCTTCTAATAGCCTAAATCACACTAATATTCTTCTAATTGGCTTCTATAAGCTTACACCTACCTATTAATTAATCACCTTTGATTAATTAAAATACCCCCCAACTCCCATGACTTGCTAAACATGTATTAAACTCTTCTAAAGTAAGGTTACCTTTAATAAAACAACCTTATCCATTCCTAATCATGTTTTACCTTTATCCCACATTCATGAGAATGTGTTGAATCTTTTATCCTTTGGGCTATATAAAGAGCCCTCCACCTACCTTTTTACTTACACCTAAACTTTCTAAGAGAGAAAATGCAAAGCATATAGCAAAGAGACTAAGATCTTGCACCTTGCCCTTTTGAGAGTTCATCATCTTGAAGAGTTAAGCCTCTTTCTTAAAGTTCTTGGGTCATATGGGAGGTGTCAAAAGGGTCTTGTAGCCCAACTTTGATTAGCCCCCATTCCTAGGTTCTTGGAACATTAAGGACAACTATTTTGATAGCCATGGAGCTTACTTAGGTCCATTCATTTATTTGTTGTTAGAGAATAGAGGAGTTTAGATATTTAGCATTGTTAGTTTCAAAGTTTGTATTGATGAATGCTAGCATCTAACCCTTGTTTAATTCTTATCATGATGGTGTTTATGCTTTGTTTTAGCTAAATTGTAGAACTATTTTAGGTGGTAGTTCTTGCTTCATTTGATTTAGCATTAAGCAAAGTATACATGCACACATTTGGCACGCCCGGTGGGACTTACTCCATTGTCCTTTGCACTTAATTTCAAGTTTTTGTAGTTAAGTTTTATTTTTGGTTACTAACCCTCTTTTACACATGTTGATCTAACTTGTTTTTTTTAACATGTTTTGTTGAGTTTGCATGTGTTGGGTCTTCCTTGTAGGTATGAAGGAGGTGAAGTGCTGTCAAAATTGGAATTGATGGGAAAATTTCAAGATTTCTCCATGTTTTCATTTTTAGAGCTTACTTTTTCAACATTTTACATGCTAGTTTTGTCAATTTCTTGAAAATTTTCAATTCTTGAGCATGTAGGTTAGTGTTTGATAGTGCTGAGTCTTCTATTTACATATTAATGTGGTGGGTTGCTGTCAAAATTTAATCTTGGTGAGAAAATTTCAAGATTTCATCATGTTTTCATTTTTAGAGCTTACTTTTTCAACATTTTACATGCTAGTTTTGTCAATTTCTTGAAAATTTTCAATTCTTGAGCATGTAGGTTAGTGTTTGATAGTGCTGAGTCTTCTATTTACATATTAATGTGGTGGGTTGCTGTCAAAATTTAATGTTGGTGAGAAAATTTCAAGATTTCATCATGTTTTCATTTTTAGAGCTTACTTTTTCATCATTCTACATGCTAGTTTTGTCAATTTCTTGAAAATCTTAAATTCTTGAGCATGTATGTTAATGTTTGATAGCGTTGAGTCTTCTATTCATATATTAATGTGATGGGTTGTTGTCAAAATTGAATCTTGGTTGGAAAAATTTGCCCATTTTGCAGATTAAGGGACGTTTTTTTTGACATTTTTTGAGTGCATGTCAAGTGCATACCCATGAGCATAAGAGCATATGTGTAACCCATCTTCCGAAGGCCATAACTTTTGCTCCCGAACTCAAAATGACTCCATTTTTTTTTGCGTTGGAAAGGTATTGAAGTTAAATATGTAATGAAAACATAAATTCAGAGATTTATACTTACAAAAATTGTAAGTTTTTCTATTATTTTAAAACTGGTTATTTTCTAACATGTCTAATGTTTTGATGAATGTTGTATTTCCATGCTTACTCGATTTAGACCAAAGCATGTGTATGCTCTTCTCTTGCACCTTTTGGTGATCTTGAGAATCAAAAACAACTTTGATCTCTATCTTGTTAACATTGGGATTAAACTTGGAAACTTGATTATTCATTTTGCTTAAGGGAATGAACCTTTTACAAAACATTTTTCAATGGTCCTTTGATTTGAAGTTTTCCATTTCTATATAGTTGGGATAAAGTTTGTGTATGCTCTTCTCTTGCACCTTAGGGTGATCTTGAGAATCAAAAGCAACTTTAGTCTTCATTTTATAACATTTGGTAAATTGGAAACTTCATCTTTCACTTTTGGTTTAAGGGAATGAACATTTATCAAGAATTTTGTATGGTTCATTGATTGAAAAGATTTTCTTTACTTTTTAATTGGATTATTTGTTGTGTATGCTCTTCTCTTGCATCCTTGGATGATCTTGAGAATCAAAAGCAACTCTTAATCCTCTTTTAAATAATGTGATTTTCTTGGAGAACTACTAACGCTTGAGTGCAGGACCTAAAAACACTTGTCAAAGACAGGAAGAACCAAGAAAAAATCAAAAACTACTAATACAGTTGTTATACAGGTTGCCAAAAGGTGTTCAAGCAAACCACACCTAATTAAACAAGATAAAAATAACAACATATTCAAAACACTATATTGTAGGTTTCAGAAAAGGGTACGTCCCTCTCCGCTCAACTGGAACATAACCCC
This sequence comes from Taxus chinensis, assembly GCA_019776745.2. Taxonomy (NCBI): domain Eukaryota; kingdom Viridiplantae; phylum Streptophyta; class Pinopsida; order Cupressales; family Taxaceae; genus Taxus; species Taxus chinensis. Next base: position 108,309 of record JAHRHJ020003749.1, read on the forward strand.
TTTGGCATAACGCCTTAAGCTACAACAATGGGGGTGGTTCCAGGAACCCCAAAGTAGTCCACACAAGAGGGAACCTTGTGGATGAAACGGGAAGTGCTCCGCACTACCTACTTGACTAGTGATTCCTTTGTGAGATAGAGTTACAGGTTGTCCGTTGTGGCGACCCCAGTGATAGTACACGTAGACGCACTAGTTGCCTACTGTTCTTGAAGGGGGTAAAGTAAAGCCGAGATACTCTCAAACTAGTCAGTGCGACTTTTTGGGTAAATCGCGCTCGCTCGTGGCAACTTTGTAACACCTAGGGCGAGAGAACCACCTAGGAGAATATACTTTGGCCAGGAGCCCACTTTGACCATTTTAAAATAGTGTTGAGTTGTGAACCTTCTTTTTGAGAAACGTGTGATGTATTACTTTCGCCTAGTTTTTACTTGCCTTAGGGCGAGGTGAAACTCTGTCAAAGTGAGGCTAGCATTTTTCATCATTTTTCTTGATTTATTTTCGTCATATTATTTTGACACTTTGTTGATCAAAAGAGGTGCGATTACCTTTGTGTTGCCATTCGACTGTTTCTCTCACTTTTATGTCCGTTTACACCCATCCATGTTTGTGGCTAGGTTAGTTAAACGTCTAAAGTGAGTGGAGGCATTTTCATGTCATCTGGTAGCCATTTTGATCTTGATACCCATGTCAAGATCGTCATTGTAGTTAGGCGTGTTTCATCACTACGGACTTCCATAGAGGAGTTAGTTTGTGTGTCTCGTATCATTACAATTTTGATATTTACGTCTTGTTTCTTGCTTACCGTTGAAAAGATGAGGCCACAATCTTGACTTGCAACATCCATTTCATTTTATTTCGTATTGCGCATACAGTTAGCAATATCTGGATGTTGATCAATAGGGAGTAGTAGATTTCTCCCTGTGAAATAGGGTATATTCTCTAAGCGCTGCATGACTGGAATTTGGGTTCTGAGCATTTTAGGCAAGTGGACTACATTCTCCGTGAATTGACAAAGGGATTTCGTGGTAAATGGCGCCATTATGAATTGGGCCTAAGAACCTGGTTGATGCGTAGAGAAAGGTCTCCAGGTGGAGGTGTAGACATATAGCGCCTTAGTACAGTAGGGTGGGTGATTAGTATTACGGATCTTATTGTAATCTGGATACTTCCTCGATCCTTCCCAACTGTGAACAAGTTGTAAGTGGACAGAAGAGATAACCGCTCTTCTTGCTCGAGATGGTGGATGCACCGCTGGATCCGATGAATCTTGTCTTGTCATAGTGCCCTCGTGGCAACTCGTGGCTCCGCTTAATACACTAAAAACTACACTGAACTCTATCCTTCGGCAGTCGCCTAGAATGGTGTTAGAGAACAAGCCTCTAAAAGGCTGGATCTTGTGCCCAAGTTACGACACCAAAACTGATGTATTGAAAATATAGCCAATTGAAATATGAAGGACCGCAGAGGAACAAAATCTTCAATCGGAATTTCGCCTCGTTGTGTCAGCTGCGGATTCTGAAAGCTTACAGGCGGAACTCAAGGTCATGCAGATGCAACTCACAGAACCGATTGGCTATGTGTCAGAATTGGAACATTGCGACATTCCTTCGAAACCTGAAATATGCTGTCAGGAATAAGACTCATGCAATGGCATCCCCCAAAAACCCGAAAAACACTACTAAAGGTCTGCTTTGATGCTGTTCGGACCTCCGAAAACCCGAAATCACTAAAAACCTGAAATTTTCTGGAAATTCAAGAGAGAGTATGTGGAAAAAATCAAAAAAATAAGACCTCTTTTGAAATATTTCCCTCAAATCTTACCAACTGGTGAATTTTTGACCTGTTTTGAGCCAAAGGGTATAAGACGCTTGAAAAATGATTTTCAGAGTTCAGGTCTGGAGTGCAAAATCCGAAATTTGTAAAAAACTACAATTTAGTGCAAATTTCATGAAAACGTCCTTCAAGATTTTTGGAGTGACTTTGGTCCCACCGGGCCGTGCCAAAAACTGTTGGTGTGAATCACAGCACCCCTGGGACTATTTCTGCAACATGATGGGTTAAAAGTTCTAGTGGCGGATTAGCACAACATGGAGCTTTTCGCAAGTGTGGGACCTTGCGGAATCGGAAAAAGCTTCAGGATGAAGGCCGTCCTATTCCTTGTTAAATGCACGAACATATAAACGCAGAGGTTACCCCCAAAAAACTAATCTAACACTACCAAGGAGACGGGAGGAGAGAAATGCATCATAAAAATAAACCAAGCTAAGGAGTGATGCACCGAGGACATGAAGAACATAGTTTGCCCAATAACACCCAAACCATAGAAATGCAATGCAATATCATGCACGGATAAACATATCGCAGTGAACGATCAGGAGAGGGATGCAAAAATGAAACACAAGATGGTTTTGAGAAAACATCACAAATCATGCATTTTTGCTCCGAAGTTGATACATACACTGCAAAAAATTGCCAATAGGCAAAGTTGGCATTACGTTCCAAAAGGGGAGGTTGAGCTCCACAACTCACCTGCCAAAGAAAAAGAAGGGAGGGGCCCAAAACAAAAAAATGCCCAACCTTACAAGAGCCCCTCCTTACATATTTATAGAAGCAAAGAGATGGAGAGAAGAAGAAGTGAGAACATGAGATTTGCCCAACACCTCCAAGACCTGCGCCTAACTACATTATCATGGCGGTAGGTAAGAACCTCAACGACCCAAAAAAATGGTGAACTGTAATATTCCCATGTCAGGTCCATTCCAGTCGGGTTGAGGACTATCCTCTACATCCGCATCGGGTTGAAGGACACCCCGCGGCATGTGTTGGATGTTGTGTTCCCGAAAACCCGCTCCGCCGCCTATTCAAGTTTTCCTTTGTTTCGGGTGCGGAGAGTAGCTTGATATTGCATCGGGTTTGGGAGGGGTGGCGCAAATGTTTTTGCCCTGTGCTTCTCGCGCCATGCTTTTCCGCCTCCGAAACACGCTTTCCCGGAATTTTTTCGGGTTTTTGCGGAACACTCGAGCATAGCGGACATCCTTTGCGATATGAATGATTCATGTTTCGTGTTTCCCGAAAAACCTGATTTGCCTTTGTATGTGGGTTTGAAACCCTTCCGACATGTCTTTGATGTGGTTTATCTGCCCCTCCGACATGTTTTTCACCTGTTCTCCGCCTTGTTTCTCGAAACTGGGACCCGTCTGCATTACGTTTACTATATTTACCCGGGGGGGGGTGGGGTGGTAAATAATTACAACACAAAACCACCTCCAAAACTTGCGGACCCCCTTAGGTTTCCCTTCATAACCCAAACTAGTGTAGGATAGGTTAGTGACTTAGGTAATCATAGGAAATTTAAAATTTAAACCTTAGGATATAAAATAGTCAATTACCCTTAGCATTTTAGGTTTAGATCCAACCTTAGGTATATCCAAAATACTAGTTTAGGAACTAGGTTAGATTGACCAACCTTTGCCATAACATTGGTCTAGTTACATTAATAACTAATACCCCTTTCCGAGATCATGTTTACTACAGGACACTTAGATTAGGTTGAAATCAAACTCTTTCACATAATTTCATTCAACAGAATATTGCTGTTCCAAATTAGATTCTTGATTATTGCCACCAAGTAAGATAACTTTATAATCGAAACAAACAATATACTAACCTGGCTTAAGTCCCAGGTGTCTCTCCTTAGCCAGAAATGTCTTAGAAAAAAATAAAAAACAAATTCATTAACATGACCTGCCAGGGTCAATTCCATATTAACCAACAATAAATTTCCACAAACGGAATATTTTCATATGAAGGAGAATAAAGAGAACTTATCTATTCTAGTTCAGTCCAGACTTATTAATTCATTAAATGTCATACATAATTGTTCATAATCCAATTAATTAAAACTTCCTGGATCAATTCATTGATCCAAGGATGAGTCATAGAGATAGCTAGTCTAAGAATCTCCTCGCCAGAAATCCAAGATTGCCTCAGTGCGAGAATGAAAGAAAATGAATCCAAATCATATTCCCCGTTCAATCAAAGATCTTAAGAGCGCATAAAAGCGAACATACTAAATCAAGCCTGACTTCCCCGAAACCAAAAGAACATATCTTATATGGGAAAACCACATATTCACACACTTGAATGCAAAGGAGAAAGTAACAACATTTCAGGTGTACAACAATGCTTCCCTTCCTAAGAATCAATCATCCCGATGGTCATTCATTATTCACTTACTTATAATCAATAACTAGTTCAACTTTAATTGTTTCAAAAAAAAAAATCAGTACTAATTTACTATTTATTCAACTTGAATAAATGTTCACCTCACCCCCAAAACTTGCTTAATTAATGTCACGTAAAAAGAATAACATCACAATTTTATCATCACAAATTCAGTTAGTTTCAAAAAGAAGGGAAAAGCTAATCTCCTATATCTTCTAGATTTTCCCAAGTTTCACTTTCGTCATTAAAACTGGTCCCATTGGACCTTACACACAAACAAATTGTTGTATTTCACGATTTCTCAAATGCCAAACTAGTGAGTTTCCAGCACTTGACGGGTTTAACCCATGATTATTTTGGGTCTTGGACCGGGAGTAATTCCAAATTTTAACAACACAACACGTACAAATCTGATATATGATACGTATTTCTTAAGAAAGACATTTGTTGACAAAGCCATGTGGTATGTTAATTGATAGGCTACAGGATTGATTACACTTCAACACTTTCAAAAGGTCCCCCAACAAAACGAGGTGATCACTTGGGTAGCCGTGCCAAAAGTTATAGAACTCTTTCTTCTTTCTGGTTTAACACGAAGAAAAACCTTTTCTTTCCAAACCAAATTCCAATTTCCGGTCAAAATTCAATCCTCTTTAAATCAAACATAACTCTTTCCTGCCTATTTGTTGCTTCTTTTTTTCAAGCGTTCACAAATCATTTTAACTTGATGTTTCATTCCGTAAGGATTTCGGTCCAACTACCCCCTATCCTCAATGATGTTCCCAACTAACCATGGGGGTTTCTGGCATTTGTTTCTTCCCATAAAGTGGCCTTGAATGTGCCATCTTAAGAAAGCGTGATATGTATTGTTGTAAGGCCAAATTCACTAATGGAAGATACTCTTCCTATTTATATTGTTGATCCATACAATACATCCATAACATATCTGCTAACACTTGATTTTTACCACCACTCTTCAGTCCGTCCATGTAATCCTTTTCCCTCCGATGATCGCAAACTGAATTTCATTTAGTTTCCAAGACTGCATCTCGTTTCTCCCCCAAATCTTTGATGGGTCATTCTAGGACCCTATCTGTATATCAATTCAGGTACTCCTGTAATCTGAAAATTTCGTGTAAAATATTTTAGCTAAAACAGGAGAATGCAATCCTTTAGATTTTCCACAATAAAATGAGCTATTTTTGCTAGTTGTATAACCCAACTACTAAAAAAATAACATCATGGTTATTTCGTGACATAGGCATCCCTTGTACAAAATCCATTCTTAATAACTTTGTCTTTGTACTGCGGAATGCGATGTGGGTAAATAAAACGCCAGTCGGGTGCTATGTTTCGCTTTTACCCGCTGACATTCAGACAATGAGTCACCAAAATTTACAACATCCTTTTTCACAATTCCCTTTTTATAAATTACTTGTTGTTTTATATCAGCAAAAGCCTTTTCAAGTAATACCTGGGTGTCCGAAAAAGGTAATTATGAAATTCAAGTAAATTCTTTCTCATCATTAAGCAAGTATTATACTCTGTTTTCCATAACGTAAGATTTCCTTCATTATTGAAATTTAAAACAGTTATAGACTTTCAAGGGCTTTTTGATCTGCAGCAAGCGTTGTTTTTTATTTGCTTGAAAGTATAAATCAGATTCCATTGCACTTTTTACACTTTTTATTTTTATTCATATTTAAACTGAGTTCTTAATTGTTCTAAGGGCATAAATGTGCTTCGTACGACTTAGAGATCAGCTACTCCTATCTCTTTTCCTTTGAATGTAACTTATATCAAAAATACATATTGAGACAAAAACTCTAACCACCTTCTTTGGCTTGCATTCAGATTTGGCTGGGTGAAAATGTATTTAGCCCAAGATGAATCATTTCAACCCAAATGGTTGACCAAGTTAAATAATTCCTCCAAATTGAGTGCAATTAACTAGGTAGCCCTCTCTAAATCATGTGGCATATTCAAACTCATGGTCACCTAAGTTTTCTACGTTCAACACGATATGACATGATCATTTTGTAACAATCCTCCAAGGAGGCCTTCCCCGGATGCATCCGTTACACATACAGTCTCCATTAGGCTCAGTATATCGCTAAAATAATGTGCTTAAGAGTCAACTAACTTTTCAAATTTTTAAAAGTAGATTCACATTTATCATCCCAATCAAATTTCTATCCTTTTTTCCTGTAATGAAAGTGATTGGTGTATAGCCACTTATAAAAATTTAACAATTTTTTATATAATAACCAGCAATGCCATGAAGCGTCTAGACTCATGTACCATGTCTTGGTGGCAGTGCCACTCGGTAGTAGCCACTATTTCAACAGGATCTACGGAAATTCCCTTTCTTTACTTTAACCTGCCCCAAATAATGAACTTCGGTATCAAGAAGAACCTTTGGATAACTTACCATATAATAACCTCTTTTTCCTCAAATTTGCCAAGACTACTTTCAAAGCTCATTATGCCCCGACACTTTTGAATATTGAGAATTTCATCCAATCAATACACTCCGCAAATTGTACCCACCAAACGGGGGTGTGGTGATATAGAGAAGGGAGGATCTTAACAAAGATTTATTCATTAAGTTATCAAATATTTATGTGCATTAGTTACCAAGGTAAAACACTTGAATTCATAATGTACATTACCCTTGTCCTGAAAGCTATTTTAATGATATCTTCATCTTTAATTAAATTCTTAAACGATGATATTCCATAATCCAAGAGTCTATCTTGGAATATAACCCGATGCTCCATGCCCTCTTATCATACATCCAATCAATTCTAGGGAAGTGGATATCTATTTTTTAATTATTTCTTTGTTTAAACACTTCGATAATCAATCACATCTAAGTGTTCCATCTTCTTTTTCACAAATAGCATTGGTGGCTTTTTAAAAAAGTAGCTTCCTTAAATGTGAAACACTTGGTCTAATCAAGACTTTAGACACAAGTTTTCTTGCAACTGAGCCTTAAGCTCACTAATTCTGTGGGAGTCATTCGATCAGGTGCTTTAGAATAGGTTTTGTACATGGTTTTTATCTCAATGGTGAAGTCAAAACAACTACCCTTTTGGTGGCAAACCCGCCCGTAATTCTTCGGAATAACGTCACTGAAATTCTATAAAAACGGGTACCCCCAACGTTCCATAGAAATTATTGTCTTCCTTCTGTTCTTCTTTTCTTTCTCTGTAGATTTCGATATTTTTTACCGCATTACAAGGTATAACCTTTATTTTGTCCTTTTTAACATTAAGTTTACATAGCTAGCTGACATTTCCTAACTGAAATTTTCTTTTTTTACACCTTTAATCTCGGTTGTTTTCTACAGATCATCCAAACATCTTATAGTTTTTTTCAAAGCAATCCACTTTTTCTCTTCTCTTTTATATGCTCAGGCCAACTCCAATTAACGCCGTATTGGTGACCACGTCATAGAATCCCAAATGTGCAACATGGAGTCAACTTCAATGGAAAAATTTAATGGTACGGTAAGGCACTCCCCCAAAGCACTACTAACTGTATGAACATAATTATTACCATATATGTCATCCCATGATTGATCCAGAGGACCTCACAGAGAAAACAACAAACGATCTCAGATATTCTCCAAGAAATTGTTTGCCGAGGTCATTTTAAAAAAAAGAATAAAAGCGTGGGGAAAATTAATAATACGACTCCGACACTATCTGTTTTGGCAAGAAACAGAGCTCGTTTGGCAGAAACAGGTCGTTTGGCAAAGTATAAGCCCGGCGGAAATTTTGGTCAACTGGCAAAATTGGAGTTTGTGCAGTTGGATACGTGTTGCACACTCACCCGTGGTTTCGATCATATTGTGAGACGTTGGACGAATTGTGTGACGTACTAAAAACTGGTTCTTGGAACGCCGGTCTTGGAAACACTCATTCTTCAGACAAATGGAACACCCCCGCCATTACTACTAACTCTCTCCTGGCTGGGTGCCCTCAGCCAGTTTCGCCACACCGTTATGGAAGAGGTGCCATTGGCCCTCCTCTCATTTAATCATTAAAAAACCAATTGTGTATTAACCTCTATATTTCCCTTTGCACCATGCATGTGGGACATTGGGCATGCCTTATTTAAATACCCATGTCCTATTACCTATTTGCAATTTTCCACGCATATTTGTAGTAAACTGTTCAACATACCTATATTCCATTTTCCATGCATATATGTAAATTTTCCACCGCATTAACTTACCACATATTTGATGGGATTGTTGTGCCTAAATTAAACCATGCTCCATCCCCAGAAATGCGCCCCCAGTATCGTGGCCCCTACCACTTAGGCTAAAGCTGGCGCTTTAGCCATCAAAGAACATGCCCACCTCACATTTAACCTTGTCCAGATTACCTGCTGCCAAATGTGGGATAAGGATCCCAAGAGGATAAGACAAAAGTCAAGGGAGGAGAATGGACACCCGGGTGGGCCTGTAATGTATAAGCGCCCAGCCGCATGCTAGGATGTGTAGACACATATAAAAGTATTGAATTCTTTTGTATGTCATTTCGAGACGGTGTAGTATTAGTGTAATGCTCATAACTTGAGCGTAGGCGTGAATTTGAAGGATATTTAAAAGCAACCCCTGTTATTTGACAGAGGAAGACGTGAGAAGGTCATAAATTTTTTAGAATTCTTTGTAAGAATTATTTCAGATTTTTAATAGATTCGGTCCCCATTCAAAACGCGGAACCCGAGACGTAGGCCTCAAGCAACCGAACTCCGGTTAATCAATTCCTTGCGTCACATTGCTTTGGTAATCCCCTCTTCATTTCTTTCAATATTTGGCATATACTTGTAGTTTTTATTCTTTTATTATTTAAAATACAAAAAAGAAGACTGCTCAATTTTTACAAAAAAAGTAAAAAAAAGACGAAAATCCAATACAAGCAAGAAAAATGTGTGTGCCACACTTTCTAGTTAATTGGTTTTCAGATCATGTGGTATCAGAGCTGGTTTTGACTGATTTTGGTTTCGTTTAACGTGTTTTTTTGGATTACAAGTTGTGTGTTGGATTTTAACACGGTCTCATCTAAGAGGGTGAATGAGATTAGTTTGAAGGAGATCCCAAATTGGTACCCACCAGACGATCTGAAGTCCTACACTGGCCGGATCGAGATGACGTGACAAACTTTTCGGTCAATCCTTCCAAACGATGAAGGAATGGTTGGAAGAAATTCCACGATGGAAAAGGGAAAAGGGGACTATAGAAGGTAAGAAGAAGAAAGCTCTATTCTGACATTCCAAGAGACTCTTTTCAATCTTATTTTTCTTTCATTAAGTTAGATTCAGTTTTGCATTGCCTATGTATACTGGGAGCTAAATGCAGAGAGTTGGATAACTGGAGCAAGCAAATAAAGTATATTGCAAGGGGTCAAGAATTGTTGATGATGACGCAAAGATTCATCTGAACTCTTTGATGGGTGAACAGCATCATTTGGTGGGAGAGTAAGCGTTCAGGAAGTGAAGAACACAAAGGTATGAATCACTTCTTGGTTTGACTTTGTTTCAAATCTTAGGCCACAATTTTTAGTCCTCTTGGTTATAAAGCCACAGCTATGATGGATTGGCAAACATAAAACAAACGACGGGACAAGATGTTCAAGAATACACACAAGAATTTAGGAAAAGGGCTCTAATTCTGTGAATTTCCCAAACACAGAGAACCACTGCTCAAATATATTGGTGGATTGCATGTTACTAATGCATATATACTTGTTTTAGGTCCATAATCCTTGATGCATTTATGTGTTCAAGCAACCCATCTGGAAGCTGATAGAAATGACAGATCCTCTTTCTCTTCTTTTAATCAGAATAACAGCAATCCTGAAGGAAAAGGTTCGAAAGAACAAGGAAAAGGAAAAGTAAAGCATAAAACATACTCTACTGTTAAGAAGGAAGATGAGAAACCATTTTTGTAATCATGCAAAAAAACCGATGATTCTAATGTTGGAAATTACACTCCTTAAAGAACTAAATTGATGTTTAAGAAAGGAAAAGAAAAGAAAGAACCCAACGTAGTGTCTGATCTGGTTTGATTCAGGTGATGAACAATCACAGCTATGGTTTACAAGGTAATCCACTCCTTTCATTTCCAACAATAACACTACAGATGTTGCATCTTCTTCTAGTAAACAAACTACACTGACGATAAGAAAAATGAGCTTTCCACATTCGAGTAGATTTCAAAGCATAACCAAAAATTATACCTTTTTGATAGTGGTCTCACTAATCTAATTTCTGTGAGTGTTAAGAAACTAGACTCAAAACGAACCACATCCCCAGCCTTATCCTTATGGCTGGGGGTTTTGTGATGATTCAAACTGCCAAGTAAATTAAAACTTGTACTGTCAAGATTGGCCATTACAAAAAGTTTATTGATGAGGTTGATTGGATGTAGTTTCTGTGGATATTTGTGGGGTGGTTTTTGGGAAGTCCTTATTTATTTATCGTAAGGCAATTTTCTAATAGGGAGAAATAGATATTGGCTGTAAGGATGGAATGGGAGTTTATTATTCATCTCACGTGACAAATAATCTATCCTGTTAACTGTAGCTCATTAAAAGGCTGTAACACTCAGCAAAATTTTTGTGCTCATGGTGTCCAAAGCCAAGGAAAAAGAAAAATTGAGAATGGCCTTTTGAGACTTGCGATCAAAACATAGGGAGAATTGTTAAAAATTGTTTCTCCTTTGATATTTTTTTCCAGTATCCACAAGGTCTCCTCCCAACAGAGGGGTTCAACATGAAGGTACAGTTGCTTCAGATTGCACCTCTTCCCCCATACGGAAATGTCCAAGGTTGTCAATAGTAGAGAACGAGAAGGAATCAAGAGACAGGTAATGAAACTTTTGGACTCAAGATATAATTCGTCCAAGTACATCCCCATGTGTCTTCACACCAAGTATATAGGTTCCTAAGATGATGGCACTTGGCGAATGTGTGTTGATTTTCTGTGCTTTAACAATATTACTTAAAGAATCTTTTACATACTCTTCCTAGAATAGATGATTTACCTGGATCAATAAGGATGCCAATTTATTTCACTAGTTAGACTTAAGAAGTGTGTCACCAATAAGATTGCAGAAGGTTATGTTGGAAAACTGCTTTTAAACAAACCACTGGGATTGTTTGAATGGTTTATGATTCCTTTTGGTTGTGCCATGTACGGCCAACTTCATGAGAGTTATTGATGAAATTTTTTAGACCATTCATTGATCATTTCGTTATTTGGTCTACTTAGATATATTTTATTTTCAGTAAATCATTGGATGAGACATCATATAACACATCCAGAAAGCTTAGATGGCACTAAGGAAAGAGCAATTGTATTTGAAGATGTCAAATGTTAATTTGGGAAAACATCTGTAATTTCCTTGGGGTATATTGTCGGAAATGGAGAATTGAAAATTGATCCTGCAAAATAGAGGTTATTGTGAATGGCCTAGACCCACAAATGGACGGAAGTTAGAGTTTTTCTAGGTGCAGTTCAGTACTGTAGTAAATTTATGTGCTAACTCTCATATATTGCATCCTCCTTTGTCATGGCTTTGAACAAGTATTAAACAGGTCTTTCAGTGGGGAGGAAACAACCAAAAGCATTTGATTCAATGAAAGAGAAGATAAGTACCCGCTCCATCTTGGCACTTCGGATTACAACATTCATTTGAGATTGGATGGATGCAGTGACTAGGCAATCGTGGCCCAGTTTTGATGTAGACAATGACAGTGTGTTACCTACCATGCCGAACCTCTTTACAAGTTGCGGTAAGACACTATCCACCTTATGATAAAGATTGTATGCTTTTTGGTCAAAGTGTTAAAAAATGAAAAGCTTATTTAATGGGACAAGAAAACCAGTTCCATACTGACCTCAAACCTTCAATCTTTCAAACACAAACAAATTGCAGACAGTCTAGACATTTCAGGTGGATGGATTTTGCACAAACAATTTATCTTGTAATCAGGTATAAAAAAAGTTGTATTCAAACAGGTTGCCGACATTTATCCAGACCACATGGTAGTAGCTCTATACTTTGCAAGCAGGGTTCTCTTGGCTCATGTTAGGTACCCTGAACAATATGTCAAATGATGTTGATTTTAGAGAATGTATGACGATTTATTACGTGGGAACCAAGTAGTAGAAAAAGATTATATTTGCATGAAGGATTGTTATATCATTCTGGAAACTTTGTAATTCCCAGAAATGAGGCGGTCATCTGATTAGGGAAGCACATACTTCTCTTATTTCAGGGCATTTTGGTGTTAGTAAGACATTGCACATTTCCACAAATAGTGGCTATTTTTGGCCTAAATGGCATGAACATGTAAACCGATATATTAAGGGATGTGTTCTTGTGCCACAGCAGCCAAGTAATAGAAATTAGGACTTTTACACTCCTCTTTTCCGTTCCACACGGCTTGGGAAAGTGTTCCATGGACTTTTGTAGGATGCTTGCCCATGACACGGAGAAAACATGATTACTTATATGTGGTAGTGGACCGATTTAGCAAAATGTGTGTGTTGGTTCCATTGTCCTTAAACAATAACTGGTGAGGGAACTGCACATTTATTCTTCAGTTTGTTTGGGTTCATTTTGGTTTTTTTACCTACTTCAATCATAATCTGATCGGGTCTAGATTTCTTGGGGAATTTTGGTCACATTGTGGGGTTAATGGACCAACGAAAAAGAGCACTGCTTTTCATCCACAGACTGATGGTCACAGAGGTTGTAAACCGCACAGTGGTACAATTATTAGGGGCTATAGTAACAAACATCCGAATTGTGGGATGAACATCTTTATTATGTGCAACATTCTTAAATCGTGCCTTACAATCTTCCCTTCGATCTACTTGAAGTCTCCATTTGAGACTTGTTATGGATATCTTACCTAATTCCCATTAGAATATATATTAGGGACCATGAAACTGTTGTTATGGTGGGCAAGTTGATTTTCTGACAAGGCTAAAGAGTGTGCAGGAAGACACAGGTTCAATCAGTCTGTCCTTGAACATTGGAGAAAATCCAGGCTAAGTACAAAGCTCGCATGATCAACATAGACCTGATCACAAGTTCAAAGTTGGTGATTCATTTTGCTTCACAATCAGCAAGAAAGACTGACAGGTGCAGGTAAAAATTGAAACCTATCGGTATGGTCTGTTCCAAATATTGGAAAAAATTGGTAACAAACAAAACGCTTTCCTGTTAGATTTACCCTCCTATATGCAAATAACTCAGTTGTACATGTTGAGAATTTAAGATTGTATGAACCACCTATGATTGTTG
>JAHRHJ020003750.1:0-121802 GCA_019776745.2 Taxus chinensis
TCCATACCATGTTGTATGCCAAACATCATATGAACCAACGCATTGCTAGATGGCATCATGATTCTGCCAACCTCGACCTTGAGTTTGTCCACCAGAAATCAATCAAAGGGACAAACCAGCGTAGACCAAACTTGCGGGAAGCTCTTTAACTGGGGAACATTTACAATTTACTAACTGACGAACTCACGCCCTCTTTCACTTGGGAAGAGTTCGTACCAATGACCCTCTTCTCCTCTTTTTGTATGATTAAATGCACCACCGCCGCGGAGCGAGGAGCCGCGCGTTGTTCTCATTCCTCTCGGCTGAACCCCTATGCCTCTTTCATTTCGACTCGATTTCCCTGCACTAATAAGACAGCGGAATACGAGCCCTTGTTCTGGGGTCTCCAAGTTGAGTTACAATTACGCATCAAATCTTTATCAACATTTTGGCCGACTCTCAATTGGCTAGTCAATCAAGGTATGGGGTCTACAAATCAAAAAATGAGGAACTTCAAAATACAAAACACTACGTGGAATCCTTCCTAGCCTTATGTACTCATATCTCCCTATTACAACACAATTCCCCGCTCTCCCAATAACCCAAATTTGGGATACTTACTGGCGTGCTTGACCTCGCAACAATTATTCCCGCCGACGCACAACTTGACTCTGAATTATTCATCGTGGTTACCAAACAACTTTTTGCCCCATCCTATGCAACCCCGTAGTTTTTTGATAAATAATATGTCTACTAATCACAGCACCTAATCGGTACCACAAATCTTCACGCACCTTACAATCTCTGGTCCTCCCACCTGACCTTACTAGTAACGGAAAACTGTGCTTTTCTTAAAAGTGTTGCGGTATGTTGTCATGGGTGGGACCCTCCTCTATAAAAATGGCTTGATGGCTCCTACCTTCGCTGTAACTGGCGCGGAGGCCACTCATACCATCACAACAGGTCCATGACGGACTTGGTGGTGGACCATTTCAGCGGCTTGCGTGGCCAAACGGATCCTTCGCACTTGCGTATTATTGGCGCCTACTCTCAATAACGACTGTACGAATATGTTAAGCGTTGTGTTATGTGTCAGCACATGCCAACCTTCAACATACTCTAGCCACCCACTCCAGATCGCTAGAGATCTTTGTGCCCTTCTACAATGGGGTTTTAAGACCTTATTGGTGAGATTCACCCGAACTCTTCTAACGTCACCATTGGATAATCACCCCCAAGAGATCCCCCTCCCACGCAAACATTAACAAAAGGGTGGAGGCCTATTCCACTCATTTCAACAACAAAGAAAAAATTGTCGAGTTAATCAAACCACCATATTGTCAATTTGGTGTCACTCATCGCCTGATAACAGATAATGGAAAAAAATCTTTCAAAAAACAACGTTGTGCAAAGCCTTTCTGTGACAACTTGGTATGCAATACTAGTTTCTAATCACCTTACTATACACAAGCCAATGGGCAAGGAGTACTCTAATAAAACACTAACCCAAATCCTCATGAAGTTGTCAATGGAATCCGGAAGAAATGGCACGATACGATAAATTCCTTTGCCCTTTGGGCTTATCGTACTAGATTCGGACCTCTACTAATGCACACCTTTTTCTTGGTATACGGTCTTACCGAGGCGGTTTTTTGCTCTCGAAATACAAATACCCTTACCTTAAATATCTCTTCAGGATATTCTCACCAACGATGATTTCCGCAAAGAGCGGTTTAGCCCCCATGGAGCTTCTTGACGAATGTAGTCTTAAGCTCTTGATCACCTTCAAATCTATCAAAAACGCATAATAAACTGCTTTGATAAGCGACTCATGATGCGTACCTTTTAAGGTGGTGTCTTGTTCTCAAAGAGAATCAACAGTAACCAACACTAGAAAAGAGCAAATGGGAAAATTTGCTCCCAATGGATTGGGGCCTTATATAATCACTCATCCTAGGGATCTGGTACTTTATCGTTAGCTTCACTTAATGGTTAACCTGAGCCTTCCGAAACCCCTTAATGCCTTTGCTCTTCGACCAGTCTATGTTGTGACAATTAGTGTCGTTAGATCACTTATTATCTAAATCAGTCGTCCCTTGAGTCACTTACAACTACATACACTATGTTTCCTACACTCATAATAACAATCAGCTCACATAGTTGGATCCTACCTCTCCTTGATTGATGCATTCCCCTTTGTAGTCTAGTCCATGACTTCAAAAGTATTAAAATAAGCAGTCTACTCTTATGGGATGTTCTTGAGTCAAACTTCCTAATAAACTAGACTGCTTTCACGCCAAATGAAAATCTAGTCATCTAAATAATATAGACTGCTCCCTCGAAGGACAGATTTTATGCCGAGCTATTGTTTTTTTTTTTTTTACTGCTATTATATATCAGACTGCTCCCCGAAGGACAGCTATGACTACAATTCATATCTGCTACTATTAAATAGACTGCTCCTCGAAGGAAGCTCATACACAGTCAGCCTTTATCAGAAGCTTCTCGCATTGCTCAGCTCGTTGAAAGACCTCAAGAATAATCACAATCAAATTCCTTGTAGACTTCCCGAAGCGATCAGTCTAAATTCAATTAAAAATAAAAGCCTCATTCAAGAGATCTTGTGAAGTCAATGGAATTGTCTATTTTAGGGGTAGGTACTCTTTCCGTCAAAAAACTCACTTTTGTAATAATTCTCCGTACCTCAGCTATATAATCCACCTCACCTCACCATTTTGTTTCAACTCAAGGGACGTAATGTACGCTGATAGGTTGTGATCATACACTCTTTCACCTATTGACTTCTCGTCTATGCACGGGTAACCTAGGGCTCCAAGCTCGTGTTCGTGGAGTGTGGTTTTGTTTAGCTCTTCTCATCTACGGAACCACTCTTTCCGCTTTGCCTCGGCATTATAGGGGAAACTTGTGTGTTGTTTACTCTTAATAAGGACATGATTCCCCATTACTACTTGGGCCCTAGGCTAACGTCTACTTCCCGTCCATTCTTTTCCCCTTTTTTTTTTCATAACCACACTCACCCATTTCCATGATTCCAAACACCATCCGACACCTTACCTGGACCTTGTAATTCTTAATATGGTTTTACCAACCAACCAATTGCCTACACTATACCAAGTGCCTGAATTCGCTCTCCTGCTGATCTAAGGGGACACTACATCGGTCGAGCCCTCCTTGCTTGTGCAACAGGGATATTGTAGGGCACACTTCAGGAGGACCCATGGCGTCTCCAAGGTTAGCCTCGACCCCTTCCCTACCATACACTATATGGTGGAACCACTTTAAATATTTTCGCCCTACACCCAACTTTCTACCACTCCTCTGACACACACTTTTT
The DNA here is from genome assembly GCA_019776745.2 of Taxus chinensis. Lineage (NCBI taxonomy): Eukaryota > Viridiplantae > Streptophyta > Pinopsida > Cupressales > Taxaceae > Taxus > Taxus chinensis. Next base: position 3,335 of record JAHRHJ020003750.1, read on the forward strand.
CAAACAACACCGAAAATCACAACCCCCCCCCCACAAACAATCTTATTATTATCGAACTGAAATCAACATACATATTAGTTTTATTTAGAGGTGTTAAACAAATACATCCTTCTCTAGCATCGCCACGCGGTCGGCATCCTTATTATTCTTATACCTTGCTAACATTTACTCAGACCCTCACGCCTCATCCTCGAACTATGTGATGATCGTGAATCGTCGACACCCTCGTTCGCCGGCCTCTCTGTCCCTCAAAGGTACCACGCTATTGGTAGCCGCGCCCAACTGATCTGCCAATCTCTCCTCTCCTGTAACATAGAATACACCCTCTCGCATGGAGGCCTCCCGCCTCTATCTCCCCGCCCGGACTCCCGTAACTGCTATAACATCCTCTTGTCTCATTCACCTGCGTTGGAGGCTGCTGAACCAACGCTGCAGACGATCCCTCTTTGCTGTAAATCAATCACCGCTATGTCAGGCGCTCACGTACACCTCGTAGTTCTACTACCCAACATAATCTATAGGCCTCTATCGTTCCCGGCATCCTTCCCTGCGATCGGCTGCTACCGCTTCCTTCATCAGGCCCTTCTAGAGGTGTTGACCCGGGAGGTGAGAATGTTGCCATCAGTCTCTGATCCTCATATATTGTTCTATAAGCCAGGGTATTCCTTGCAAAAACCCAATGTCGCCCAACGCGATCTATTGAATCCTCTCTACTCATCGGCCTTTGCCTCTGGTCTATCCACCTCAATCTCTCTACACCCCTCAAACTCCTCACTATGTTCTCTGTTACCATATAGTTTTCCGTATTTCCTCCAAAATAGCTGCAAAAACCGTCCATCTCGCTCCCATCTAACCTGCTGTAAGACGACGCAATATCACCCTCAACGCCCTGGGATCTGGCCTCTTGTCTGTCTGGACCAATCGTCTGAATCCCGAACCTCTGGCACTCCGAGTTTCTCCCGACTGGATGGGTCGCGGCTATTGGTCCGCACACAACAATGTGCTCATAGGCCCACATTGTATAAGTATGACTATCCAGTGTCGTCCTGTGGATTTCACACCTACAGCCCATAAACCCCTGTATACTTCCGCCATAATATGCGGTGCCCATGCAAAAGTCACGTTCCTTTCTATCATCTCCCAAATACACACATCAATGCCTTTGGAAATCTCGCCCCGTCCGCCGTCGGTAACTCATAATACCCTCGCTATCATTTAATAGCCACTGCTAACCTTGTCTCTCAGGTGTGCTGCATACATTACCCCATATTTAAAGGATAACCCTCGCGGTTCAAATCTCGTGCGTATGGACCAAAGACTGCTATATCGTTCGCTCCCCGTGCTGCGCTAGGTAGTGCCTGATATACATGTTCTCCTGTATAGGGAGTCTCAAATCCGAAACAACCTCTTCCAATTTACTGTCATCCCCCCTGTTGGCAGATACAAGGATTTGTCTCAGGATTCCATCTCTCAATCATGCCTGTAACTAAGCACGTTCCGTGCAATTCATGAATAATAGCGTATTCCACTAAACCCAAACGCTTTAAGCATGTTTCTCATTTTCATCTGGTGTTACCACAAATCCGCTTGGATCGGACAACAGCGCTGGCACACTTCATTCATCCTCAATCCTCCTGGCCTCTGCCTGCATACCCAAAACACCAAACCACCATTCCAATCCGTCAGGGTTTTTCAACCTTCTCGAAATTCTTCCTCTCCAGTAACCGGTATCGGTTATTCATAATCGATTCAGTTGAGTAACCGATACCAGTTCCCTCTAACCGCTACCGTCACTGTCAATTACATACATCTTGCTAAAACAACCACCTACAACAATAATTGCTCGTTTCTCCTCTCTGTATACACAGACATACCCGAAACCCTTGATTACTACCCACGTAACACTTTACCTCTCACCTATAAAACCGCTTGCTATCATTTTCCTTCTTCATATCTTACCCACTTAATCTCTTATTCCTAACACATGCCAAAATCAGATCACAATCAAAACGTGTTACCTCTTGGGGTTGCAGAGGCTTAGGTGGCCCTTGTCTTCCCTCTTGTCCCTGCCCTGCTGGATGCTTCTCCTCTTCTGCATGATCACCACCAACCCACTCACCCTTTTCAATTCACCTTTCTATTTTTGATCTCCGACTCATTCACCTTCCGGTCTCTTTTCTTATCACCCAATCTCTCATACAATTCTATCTCTCTTCTCCTTATTCACTCAAATCTCGCATGCAAATATACCTGTCTCAGTCGTCAAAGCGTCGTGTTCTCGTATTTTAAACCTCTTGCTGGGCTCTAAAATTAAACTTACGTTTTCCTCACCTACTTTTCTATTTTAGAAAAGCTCAATTACCTAAATAAACTGATATTGGTTAAGTAACCGTATCGGTCTATTAGCTACCGATATAGGTTCCTTAACCGTATCGTTACACACCTATCCTTTTCTCAAACACGTTCTTTTCTTCATTTCTCACCTAAATTTTTGTTGCGCCCCATGCGCCGCCTCTTTTCCTGGAATAAATTAACACATTACCACATTGTTGTTCATCCCACCACATATAGCATTACACTTTCCATTAACATCATTTCTTTTATACAAATAGCACGAACCATCAACTACGGATATCAAAAACTATCAATCTATACATCCTTTGGATCCACTCATCAGTTCATATATCACAATGTCACAAAACCACCAATTCATCACATAACCTGACATTCATATATACGTGCAAAAACAAAACATCACATCATCCATCCATCAACATTCAAATAAAACTTAAATCAACATTACATATTACCACCATTAACAAAATATTTAAACACATTTGGAACACTACCAAGGATCAAAACTCATCTCTTCTCTATATATATACAAATTTTCAAAAATACAATGTTGCCTACATCGGGGCCTCCTGTGATCTCATAATCCACCAAAAACCGGCCGCAGGCTCGAATACTGCAAAAATCTCGACTCGGCTCGCAATGCCGGTCCCTCGTATCCAAAAATAGATATATACTCGCTCGCAATCCGTGTATCCACGATACAACCCCTACTCGGCTCGCCGGCCGGTAATAACATAAATGAATAAATGAATACATGAATAATACATAGGCAACGCATGCCTCTATCATACAACCACACACCACCCTTTCTCAGACCGGTGCCCATCTCTAAATTCAAACAACCATGTCTGGATCCCTCAGCTCTCCCACTGCCCCAACAGCACCTCTCCCCGCGGGTCCCTGTGGTGCCTCTCGCCTCCTGCCTGTGACGGGACCCACCAGGCTTTGGCTGCACCTCCCTGAGACCTCTGGCTCCGAGAGTCGCTGCTCTATGTGCCCTCATAGGGCTAATAATTCATCTCCGGTACCATCAAGACTATCCTGATAGTAAAAGTCGGGCCTCCGCTCTAGCCTCATGTACCACTCTTCTAGCCACTGTAGGTACTGGGGCTGGTCCCCTGGCACCTACAGCCAGTGCGCCCTGTGCCTGTTCTGGTGCCGCTGGTGGTGCCGGGCTATGGGTACCTGTACCTGTACCTTGCCTGGGCTATGGCTGTAACCACTGCTGGGGGGGTGTCTTGTACCTTCTGCTGCCTGTAACCTGTAACCTACACCTGTGGCTGTGGTGCTGGGGTGGTGCTGGCCTTTCCTGTGCCTGAGCCGGGCCTAGCTGCCCCTGTATATCCCTACCTGTGCCTGTGTTTCATGCTACTGGCCCCTGTAGAGCTGCACCTGCCCCTGAGCTTAATCTCTCTCTTCCTATAACTTCAACCAAGTCTGGCTTGCAGGCATTACTATCCGGCGCTCTCTGCCCAGCCCACCACATACCCTGTAGCTCCGTGCACCAGCATCATCTATACCCCTCACCGTTGGGCCTCCTCTCTACCCCAATCTGGATCCAGGCTATGGTGTCCAGTGGGGCTCTACATCATCTCTCCTGTACTGAGAAAGGGAGGTGGCTCGTCCTGTCGTATTCCCATCCTGCCGGCGTACCCTCTCCATGTATCCACTCGTACTCTCCTAGCTCCGTCCTACTATCCAAAATGTGTACTGGATAGGCACACTTTAAGCAAGCTCCTCTGCCAGGATGGTTGACCGTCTGTAGGGTCTCCATACAATGTCACTACTGTAGGCCCTTTAGCATAGTCTAAGTATGCCACATTCCGACCTCATAACTACATCGTGGCTGCCCACTACCCCCAACCACCTCTGAAAGCCATATCGTTATATGACCTGTGGCCCTGGCTGGCTGGGGTAACCCTACTGGCCTGTATTCATTTATGTGCTCGTATGCCCAACAATGCAACAAAATGTCGAATAATACCGAATCACCTCCTCCGCGATAGCCCCATAGCTCCGTATAATTACACCATGATATACTGGTGCCCGCAGGCATAACAGGTGTGCTCCGCCACCATCTCAGCAGCACCCCCAATCAATGCTCTTGGGAATCGCCTCCCTCTGAGTCCTGGAGGGCGAAGCAGGTGATCCCAACCATCAGCACCTAGCCAGTCGTGTCTCGTGTCGATGCCACGGTACATGTCCCGTAACCGATCTCGCTCTAATGGTAGGTCATACGTTGGCTGCATGCCCCAAAAACCTGCAGTTGTTGTCCATGGCAGTCTCTGAATCTACCTGGAAGATGCCCTCCCTCGATAGGTAACCGAAGGATGCGATACACACCTCCAATGTGACTGTCACGGCTCCCCATTTTGGGCAGTGGAACACATTGGTCGCCGATCCCTCTCTCGATGAGGGCGACCATCAGGCTGTGATCTCTCTCGCTCTCCTCTATCGTTCTTACCCTGGACTCCACCGAGTCCCACCTCGCTCATGATGGCCCAATTGCGGCCGCAGTACGTGTGGCCTCATCCGCACCACATCGGGGCATCCTATCCCGCATCGCAACTGCTGCCGTGCATGCAAAAAAAACCCACCCACATCCTTAGACCTACTTCTTTATTACAACATCTACTTTATCATCTAAATTCCCCTTTTTTATCCCCCCGACCATACCTCGACTCTCTCCCCAACCCACTCTAGCAACCTACCCCCCCTAAAACCCAAAACCATCCCACCCCAAACCAACAAAACAAAAACCCCAACACAACACACAAACCCAACCCAACCCTACAACAACCTTCTCCACCCACAACCCACCACCAAAACCCAAAACCTAAACCCAAAACCTAACCCCCACACCAAAAAACCCTTCATCCACCCTCACCCCCACGAAAACCCCAAAACCTAAACCCAAACCCTAACCCAATCACCAAACCCTTCTCCCAACCCCCAACCCAACACCCACAACCCAACCCAAAATCAAACCCAAAAACTCCAAACCCTTCTCCCGCGCAACCCCAACCACACCCCGTCCCCAACCCAACACCCCCACACAAACCCCACCCCCTAAAAAACAACCGATGCCACTGGCCCCCCCCGATACATGACCACGCCGGTCACTAACAACCCCCACCCCCCCTTTTCCTGAAATTGTGCAACCGATGCCGGTCGCTTAGTGACCGACAATCGGTCACTGTCCTCGTCCGGACCCGAACCCCCCGCGCGGCCGCCCAAAACCCATTGTTGTGACCTAGTGCGAACCCAGCGACCCACCAAAAACCCCGAAAAATTACCACCTACCCCCGTAGCCTATCTAACCTATCTACCTCTCCCTGTTTCAAATCATATTCCATGGTCTCATATTTCCTAATAAAGGTTATTATCCTACCCAAACCCCCGATTTAGCATAATATACCAACTCACCAAATTAAGAGTTCGATCTACCGAATGACGACACGTCGTCATGGTGGGATGGGGTGGTGGCGGTTCCAGCTGGTCCAAGCCCCTCCAGCTCCTCCTGCCTGTGCCATGGCTCCAATCCTTGATCCACTGGGTCCCCTGGCCAATCAACTGCTGCCTCCCTCCTTAATCGGGCCCCACTATAAAACTCTCTCCGCCCATACAATAGCTCCACCTCACTCAATCTCAAGCCTTAATCCCAAGGTCCCACGTTATACAAGTGATTTGGATTCAAATAACAAAAGTGGGTGCCAAACAAGCCTATTTTTTCTTTTTATCAGGTTTTTTTCGCCTTTCATCACCGATATCGTTTTTTCATTTGCCTTAAGAACGGTATCGGTCCCTTAAACACCGATATCGGTCATTGAAGAATCGACATCGTTCGCTACCCAACTTTCATTTCACCCCTTCTTTGCCCTTATTTACTCTTTGCCCTTTTTTCACCAATATCGCCTCTATCCCGCCTTTGCTGCCAACATTTGTTCACTTTCCAGCCTGACCTACGGCCTCAACCTACCTCTGCGGCCCGCCCAAGGCCGCCCTACCTATTCAGCCCGACCAAGGCCTCGCCCTACCCATTCGGCCCAACCCAAGGCCTCAACCTACCATTCGGGCCCCGAACCTAAGTCCTCAACCTACCCAATTGGCCCGACCCAATGCCTCGCCCCAACCTATTTTTGGTGGCCCGACCTAAGGCCTCACCTACCTATTCGACCCCGACCCAAGGCCTCCGCCCCTACCTATTTGGCCCGCCCTAAGGCCCGCCTACCTCTTTGGTATTGGCCCGACCCAAGGCCTCGCCCTACCTATTTGGCCCGACCGCCTAGCCTCGCCCTACCTATTTGGCCCGACGCAAGAGCACTCGCCCTACCTTTCGGCCCGACCCAGCCTCGCCCTACCTATTTGGCCCGACCCAAGGCCCGCCCTACCTATTCGGCCAACCCAAGGCCTCAACCTACCTATTTGGCCTGACCCAAGCCTCGCCTACCTATTCGGCCCAACCCAAGGCCTCGCCCTAACCCTTAGGCCCAACCCAAGGCCTACCTCGCTATCCGGTCTGAACCCCCAAGGCCTCAACCTACCCATACCGGCCCCCGAACCCAGGCCTCCCCTAACAAATTGACCTGACCCAAGGCCTCAACCTACCCATCTAACCTGACTCCGGGCCACCGCCCCCCACTTTGGCCTGACCCAAGGCCGTTCACTATCAATACCATACCCACAATCAACGTTTTGATTTTATCCATCCATCATGAACCTTTTGTTCAATCGAGCTCACCTGTTTGTGTTTTAGCATGATTAGGTTCCTTGACTTGATCTGTCGACCAACTTTGCCTAGACCTAGACCGTGACGTTTATCCCAACCAAACCAACCATTTGTACTGCCGAACATGCCTAAATGTTCCTGTACCTCACCTGTTATATACCCTGGAGCTACTTCCTATGCCTTGGATACCAGGATTAATATCACCGTTGTTTTGGATAAACTATTCGACCTTTGCCTACACATTGCTGGTTTGCTTGTCAAATCATGGTACCCTCGTCGTACTATTGCATTTCACAACAATGCATTCTGCTTCCTTGGCCCTACCCCACCACCTTACCATCATCTCTACAACATGTACCCTTTATCAAACCCTATCCCTGATCTCCCCGTCACTAATTGGCGATAGATTTGAGGGGGATTACCTACATCTTTAACATAAGAAACAACTTCATATTATTGTCCGCGCAGCTTTACATGAGAAAAGCTACCACGACAATAAGGGGCTAATGTAGACACCAAATTCGTGTCTTACAACCCGTTGTGACCCGCATTCCCATTTCACAACCTAACCTCATTACCTAAACCTTACACAATTATTTATTAATTACCTTATAATTGATAAATCCACATCACCTTACCCACCCGCCACCTCACTTTGCCACCTCATCATGACCTAGCCCTAACCCTAAACTAACCTAATTAAGACCCTGACTTGGTCTAGACTCACATCCATAACTAATGCCCTCCTTACTCGCACCCAAAGCCGACCTTCTAGCCACTTTGACCAAGCCCGCAACTGATCTCCTCGGGAGAAAAGCAGGGAAGGTGGGCTATTTTACTAAAATAGCCTACTTTTTCCTTACCGATGCCGGTTCCTACTCGACCGCCGTCGGTTATGCAACCGCCATCGGTTCCCTGTAAAATGGGCTCCCCAAACCAAAACAACGGATCGGAATTTCATTTTGCGAGATCAGTCAAAGGATTTCTGGATCAAACAGAGAGAGCATTGCGAGCGAGGAACAGAGTCCAGATCTTCACTTGACAGAGCAGAGACGAGTAAAGAAACTAGAAGTGTTTACAACCAAGGAGATCAACTTGCATCTTTGGTCAAAACCAGTAAAGTCACATCTTGCATGTCCTCTGTTATAACATTTCTTATGCTTCTTGAATCTCAGTCCTCCAGATCCGTTTCTTCTGAATCCACTACCCCTAACGTGCCATTACAATCTAACTATCATTCTTTTGCTTCTAATCATCCCATTTCCTAATATCATCCATAAACTAGCCATTACAAACACCATAGCTACCAAGAAGATCCTAGAACCCACCGGTATCGGTTATCAGTAACCAGCATCGGTTCCTCTGATCAAAACTAGAAAACCAGCCTTTCCCCTACCCAGTTCAACGAGACAATTTAATTGATATTTCGCAGTCTTTTGTGTTAATCATATTAGCAGGGGAACTGACCACCTTCGAAAAGGAAGTTTTATTATTTCCTCGGGCCCAAGGCAGTTTCCTCATTTATTGTTTAATCAAATCTTGTGGTCTGGTGTTCTGTATTTGCAGGTAGTCCCTTCCAAGACAAAAAGGATTTCTTCGCAGGTCAGCCTGATCTTTCTTTACGGTAACGCGCACACCATCTCGACATTCAACAGTATTCCTCCTAACCCTAACCTATATGTTTCTTAAAAGGAATGAAAGGATAGAAGCAACTCTATTCCCAGAAGCCGAAAAATTCCGAGCGAAATAGGTACCACATGCAAGAGAAGAGTTCAAGATCCAAGTCTTGCACGCAAACCTTCCCCCCCACAGCTAGTACTATGACAAGGAGATTACATTGATGCAGTTGTAGATGGATGGCTCCTTAGCAATATACTCATTGACATTGGTGTGGAGGTTAATGTTTTGACTTTGGGATTGTATGGCATCAGATGGGGATACCTGCATTATAGCATCTTCAAATGTGTTGTATATGGAAAAAAAAAAATAGGCAATGCCCATCGGTGTCTTGAAGGATTTATCTATTACTATCCAGTGAGCCAAGTTTACTAGGGACTTTGAAGTCTTGGCACTCACCGAGGTGAAAATTTTCCAACACTACTTGGGTGCCCTTGGTGTTACAAAAATAATACTGACTTCGTTTCAACAAAGGTTCCATCGCTTCGATAACAAAGAGGATGGGTCATTTAACCCCTGGTTTATGGGAAGTCGACACTCTTTATTGAACCATTAGTAGAAGAAGTTCTATGACAAATTTAAATGTGCGCTCCAATCCAGAGACCCCTGAGATGGTACCACCCCTACTAATTGAGTAGGCTAGTTTGAATAGCTCAGTCAATAAGTGATACCACCATCCGGGCTTGTGATCATAGTTGCATTGTAACTTACAAATTAATGGGACGGTAGTTAGAGGGTTTGGTGACCAGGTCAATAAAGGCCATGCACCTATTAGGTGCCTTGGAGAAAGAACTTCCCCAGTATTTAGGAGGTAGGAGCCTTCCTGAGATTTTCTACAGAGTTAGAAGCTTAGTGAAGGAATGATAAGGAGGCGGAGAGAGATGTTAAGTTATGTCTTGCTTGGCACATTAGCTCATTGGTGGGGCCACACATCAGGACAGCCTTTTAAGTGGGGTGAAGGTAATATTGCTCTCTCTTTCATATTTTTCTGAGGAGTAATGTACCCACCATCCATTAGGACTACCATGGAAGGAAGTCCCTGCCTCTTTCCCATGTCCTAAGAGTGGTGAATGGGTAATGGAGAAATGCACATAAGCTTTTTAACCACCATCCCTAGGTTGCAAAAATTGTATTCTACACTACAGGGTTGTGCAACACACAGGTCCAATTCATTTAGGAGATATGCCACCAGACGAGGATTGGAGGAGCTCGTGGCTAACCTCATTCAAACTTTTGAGTATCGGAGTACAAGCATCGATTTGATAATTCTTACGGTATCTCAAGTGGCCTTACCATGGGTATAGTGCCAGAATGGGAAGAATAGTTGTTATAATTATAGGTGAACCAGGTATAGGGGCATGCTTTGAAGAAGCTGAGGAAATAGAATATTACACTGGAGCACGCATGTTTGGGAAGAGAAGGGGAAATTTGGTATATGTGATTAATGGAGAGGAATCAGAAAGATTAGTGTATCCATTCTGTAGGGATGCGTGAGTAGTGGAAAGTGCAGATGCTCGCGTGCATGCATACCATGAGCCTTAAAGATGAAGAAGTTAACATCGGTTCAGAAGAAGAACCTAAGGAAGCTATTATTGGGGATTACTGGACAAAGAAGGAAGTATCACAGATCATTGATCTATTGCACGAATTTGAGGATTATATTCCCATAAGGCCATGAGCGGGGTGCGGAGGTGTTCACCATTCCTTGGGGGATATGGAAGATAAAACTGAAGGATGCTGTGCGCCTGGTTACGAAAAAGGCCCTACTCAATGAATGTCGCTTACCGGTGAAGGTTAATGAGGATGTTTTGTATAGAAAAAATGATAGCTTCTGGTAGATCATTGAGGCAATTTGGAAGGAATCAGAGTGGATAAGTCTATGTAATCAACATCAAGAAGGGATTGGTGGATTATGATTTGTGGTGGACTTAGGGAATTGAATGCAGTTTTGTGTCATGATCTATTTCCACCCCCTTCACTGAAGAACTTTTTGAAGGAAGTCATTGGGCCACGAATCTACTCCTTTACTGAGGATTTTTTAGGGTACCCCCACCAGTCTAGAAGATTGCAAAATGCTGACTAAAAAGGAAAAATTGCAACCACTATGGAGGGGAAGTTTTACATATACGGTCATGCCCTTTGGGTTTGACAGAATGTGCCTACGATTTGTTTCACTCATATCGGTGCAAAGCTTCCAGAAATTCTCCATAAATTTCTTTAGGTCTATTGTGGATGATTGGATAGTATATGGTCTTGTTAAGGACCATTGTGACACTTGAGATATGTTTAAGAGTGTAGGCAAATTGAGGATATCCCTCAACATTAAGAATTGTGTGTTTTATGAACACCTTTTGGGACCTTATTGGGGCATATCATATGAAGGAGGGCTTATTTAGTAGCTCCCCGCCTGTTAAACCTCACTCTGGGTTTGACTCCACCCGCGCAATACCTTCCTGGTACAAAGAAAATGACTTTTGTAACTTTCACCGTGTAAAAGGACATAGTCATGAAAACTGCAAGATGTTGAAAAACATAGTGCAGGAAATGGTTGACGCAGGGGATATAACCCTCGATAATCCTAACGCCCCTGCTAACTGAAATCTGAAAATTTTCAACAAGCCATTCCCGAATCACTCGTCCAACAGTAACGTGAACCAAGATATCTTAGCCGAGGAGAGTGTTCATGAGATCCATGCAGTCTTCGATTCTCAGCCAAAAGCCTCTATTGAAAAATTTTTTAAATCAAGCCTCTCCACCAACACAGGGGTTTGAACCTCCTTCACCCACCATCAAGCCAAAATGAAATCATTCCTTTACCCATAGAAGAGTTAACTGTCCGGACTTCTCTTCTCATCGACAAGTCTTCTTACACCACATCCCTACAAGACTGTGAGCGGATGCTATCTAATTTATCTATTTCCCAAACATCCCCTTCTACCACTCTTGCTACACAAGAGGAAGGCTCGCCACTCCTTTTGACATCCTTAGCCGAGAAATCTCTTACACTAACATCACCACATTCTTTAAACGTGATAGATCCCCTCGAACACGCCCTCCTACCTATTAGTCCCTCATCGCCTAAATCTTTTCAACGACCGGTTGACCTCTTAACATCTATTGATACAGTGCCTCATCTACCTCCTGTGTCACACCCGCAGTGGACTGGAATTACAACCCACCTTTCTTCCGTACAAAAATTACAAATCACACCTGGAGACTGTCATTCCACAGAAGATAGACAGGCCCTATGGGAACGTTTGAGTACCCCTTTTTCTACTCAAATGCAAATGACTGATCCTGATGTCTCCACCATATACCCGAAGTGCTTACAGAAGCTTAAAATGCCCCTGTTCTCACCTTCACCCCCCTCACCTCTACCAAATGCCCCGTCCACTTCTATCAACTTAACCAGATCTTCCCCTACGCTTGGGACCTCACCAATGCCCAGTCTAACGCACCCGCCTAAGCGACTCGATCTATCCAAAAATAAATCCGCTCCGCCACCTAGGAGACAAACTCAATCCGTGCCCCTATCACAATCAAAACCATCATCGTCATACCTACCTTCCATATTGGGACCCCATCCCTCTACCTTACATCAATATATCATACCTCCTGCGTTTTCTTCAAAACAACCTACGCCTTCCGCACCTATACAGAAATTCCAGGGTATAGCAACACCGTCACTCCGCGTATCCTGTCCACCTATCAACCCTAAACAAATTCCATCATCAAAAGATTTGTTTTCAGTCACTCCTATTTCCCCGTGGTTGTTTTCTGATACCACATCATCTGCGGCCTCATCATCCAACATAGCTTCTGCGCCAAAGAAATCACGTTTAGTAAAAACCATGTATCAACACCCCTCGGCTAAACCACCACCCGTACGAACCAATCATGCCCAAACATTACCAAAACCCGCACAACCAATACCCTCATCCTCTTCCGATTTTGACCCACTCAAAGGATCTTACGCCAAAATCCTTGCTATGTTGGTGGAGAATGCGACCATTTCCCTACCTCCACTTAGACCTTATGACCCGTCTAAACCCCGACCTATGGGTTACGATGAGTCTAAAATCTGCGCTTATCACCGCACACCAGGACATGATGTGGAGGGATGCAAAGCTCTAAAAACCATCCTTCGCCAGTCACCTCTCCCGGATAGAAAGATTAAGAAAGACAACTTACGAAGGGAGAGACCTTTAGTTTCCATTCCCTCTCCTATACCATCTGTCCCCGCCTCACCAAGATCTGTCATTATTACAACCCCACCTCTTGAAGACCATGAGTTATCCCAACCATCTTCCTCATCTCAGGTCTACGAGATTAATATGATTAGTGTCGCTACTCGAGGGCAGAAAAACAATGGGAAAGCAAAAGAAAACACACCTGCGGCATCTCTTTCTCCGTCAAACATCCCGATTGCACCACCACCTAAAGTGGTCATTCGCGGACCCGCCTATCCCGTCTCTAATGGCATTGCCCACCGAAATATGATTAAACAGCTTCACCAATCGCCCGTAAAAATGACACTGTATGATCTCATTCAGACTTCTGAATCTCATCGACAAGCTCTCGTTGAGATCCTTCAAGGGATAGAGGTTTTACCTAATGAAACCCTGCCTGTCGCCTCCATTCTAACACCCAATCACGTTGCTTCTCTCACCAAACAACCCACTGCCCCAACCACTTCTGTCTCTGTACAACAAGCTGCTGCAGTCAGTTTCTCTGAAGATGAAATTGTCGACTTTGGTACAGAAGACCCTGACCCTGCCCTTTTCATCTCCGCTTACGTCCGGGACATTCGAGTACGTCGGGTTATGATTGACGGGGGCGCTAGCCTAAACATCATCTCTTCAAAAGCCTTCCAACAGATGAACATCCCTTCTAGTTGCATGTGTGCCAACCCCATCATGTTGCGGTCATTCAATGACGCTATTACTTCTACCTTAGGCACCGTGATCCTCAACATTCGCGTAGGACCACGTACTTTACCCGAACTCTTCTATGTCCTTGAGGGAGAGTTCCAATATAATATATTGCTGGGTCGTCCTTGGATCCGAGCCATGGGATGCGTTCCCTCAACATTACATAGATGCATAAAATTTGAGTACGAGGGGAAGTCTTACACCGTAAAAGCTGACCCTCCCCCCTTTAAAACCTGCAATATGTTATACCGCCCTAACGATGTGCTTATACCAATCAAGACACCCATACATTCAACCCAACCATCCTCCTCAAATGTACCTCAACCATCCACCTCAACCGCGCCTACGCCTTCAATTGATGAAACCACCATCGCAAAAACCACTTCCCTTCCCGCAGCTAACATTCCAACCTCCGACCCCTTAGTAGATGTTTTTCAGCGCCTTACGCTGGGGGAGTACCGCCTATATAACGTTAGTTCTTTCCCTACCCCGCAGGAGTACGGACAATTACATGCACATCCCACCTACGACCGTCGCGTGGGGGAGATAATCTCTTACGGACCACCCCATTGCCGCACTAACCTAACGTATGGGGGTGTTGACGCATCCTCCATTACCCCTGAACCTCCTCTTGGTGTGGTTCCTTTCCAATCCGATTTTCAATACTTGACAAATCGTCGTTTCGCCCTCACCTTCTTGACTCGCTGTGCGTGGAAAGGCTTTGGTTTTGGCCTTTACGAACAAGGCCGACATACACTCATTCCCGTGACTACCCGTAAACATAATGATCGCAGTGGTCTCGGTTTTCCCGAAACACCTACACAGGAGACACCTCCTGTCAGCTGTATCCTGGAAGAAGAAGACGTCGCCCCTACCAAACCATCATCACCCACTTTGCCATCATCACCCGCAGAATCTATAGACCCTGAATCCATCCCTCCTAACTTTTTTTTTTCATAAATGCTATCTTCATAGGTCCTCTCACTTATCAACGCGATAATGACGACCCATCTTCTTTGCCCCTTCTTTATCCAGACATGATCGAAGAGGATTCGCCTTTGATTAATGTTGTTGAATGCCAGGATGACGACTCCATCCTCACTTACCTTGGCGCGGATGATTCTTATATTCAACGAGCCTTACCATCTGAAACCCAAACTATGCTGAACGAATCTACCATAGAAATCAATATCCACACGGAGGAGGATCCTCACATTGTGAAGATTGGACAATCCCTTAACACATCAGAACAAGCCGCCTTTACTACCTTTCTCCGTGCTCGCAACCAAGCTTTCGCATGGTCTTACGCTGACATGCCAGGAATTGATCCTACCATCGCCGTCCATAACATCACCCTAAACCCCGATTCCAAACCAGTCAAACAGAAATTGAGAAAAATGCATCCACGCATTGCTCTCTTGGTCAAAGAGGAGCTCCAACGACTCCTTTCTGTTTCCTTCATCTTGCCTATTGACTATCCTCAATGGATTTCTAACATCGTACCTGTCACTAAAGCGACAGGGGGACTTCGGATATGCACAGATTTCCGGGATCTTAACCTCGCTTGCCCTAAGGATGACTTCCCCTTACCTAGCATTGACCAACTTGTTGATCTAACTGCAGGTCATGAGATGCTCTCTCTCATGGATGGCTTTTCAGGATACAACCAAATTTTGGTTGCCCCTGCCGATCAACACAAAACTGCCTTCATAACTCCTTGGGGAACCTTCTGTTATCGTGTCATGCCATTTGGCCTTAAGAATGCTGGTGCTACCTATCAGCGGGCTATGACCTACATTTTTCATGACATTATGCACACTATCCTTGAAGACTATGTCGACGATCTTCTCGGCAAGTCTAAACATCGTAGTGAACATCTCGATGTTTTAACCATTATTTTTGATCGCCTGTTACAATATTCTGTCCGCCTTCAACCGAAGAAATGTGTCTTTGGTGTTCTTTCGGGAAAACTTCTTGGCTTTATCGTCTCTTTGCGTGGCATTGAGGTCGATCCATCTAAAGTCAAAGCTATCCTAGAAATGCCCCCACCCAAAAATCTCAAACAATTGCGTAGTTTACAAGGTAAGCTCCAATCTATCCGACGTTTCATCTCCCAACTCTCGGATCGGTGTCAACCTTTCCATCACCTCCTTAAAAAGGATATTGCATTCCAATGGAGCGAAGAATGTCACCAAGCCTTCGAAGCTCTCAAATCCTATCTCTTGCAGCCACCCGTGCTTATCCCACCCCAAGACGACCGCCCTTTCTACCTTTACCTTTCCGCCACCGACCACGCTGTAGGAGCCATGCTTGCACATCGTGACTCTGAGAATCACGAACAAGCCGTTTATTATATAAGTCGTACTTTGGTGGACTATGAGACTAGGTACACACATGTAGAAAAATTGTGCCTTGCCCTATCATTCGTGGCCACCAAACTCCGACACTACCTTCTAAATCACAAGACTTTCGTCATCACCAATACAGACCCCATCCATTACATGTATGCCAAACCTCATCTGAACCAACGCATTGCTAGATGGCTCATGCTTCTCGCCGACCTCGACCTTGAGTTTGTCCACCAGAAATCAATCAAAGGACAAACCATCGCAGACCAACTTGCAGAAGCTCCTTTACCTGGGGAACAATTTACCAATTTCACATTTCCCGACGAACTCATCGCTACTCTTTCCCTCACGGAGGAGTCGTACCCAATGACCCTCTTCTTCGATGGATCTAAATGCCAGCGCGGCGGAGGAGCCGGCGTTGTTCTCATTCCTCTCAACGCTGAACCTATGCCTCTTTCATTCCGACTTGATTTCCCTTGCACTAATAATACAGCGGAATACGAGGCCCTTGTTCTGGGTCTCCAAGTTGCGTTACACTTAGGTATCAAATCTATCAACATTTTTGGCGACTCTCAATTGGTAGTCAATCAAGTTATGGGCGTCTACCAATGCAAAAACGAGGAACTTCAAAAATACAAACACTACGTGGATTCACTTCTAGCCTTATTTACCCACTATTCTATACAAACCATTCCCCGCTCCACTAACAAATTTGCGGATACTATGGCTTGCTTAGCCTCGCAAATTCCCGCCGCGCCAACTGACTCTGAATTATTCGTCGTGGTCCAACAACTTTTTGCCCCATCCTATTCAACCCCGGTAGTTTGTATGATAAATACTGTGTCTACTAATTCACAGGATACCTGGTACCACCAATTTCACGACTACCTTACAATCTCTGTCCTCCCACCTGACCTTACTAGTAACGGCAAACGTGCTTTTCTTAAAAGTGTTTCGCGTTATGTTGTCATGGGGGGACTCCTCTATAAACGTGGCTTTGATGGCATCCTCCTTCGCTGTCTAACTGGCGCGGAGGCCACTCATACCATCCAACAGGTCCATGACGGTATTTGTGGTGGACATTTTAGCGGCCTTGCCGTGGCCAAACGAATCCTTCGCCTTGGTTATTATTGGCCTACTCTCAATAACGACTGCTACGAATATGTTAAGCGTTGTGTTATGTGTCAGCAACATGCCAACCTTCAACATACTCCTAGCCACCCGCTCCAGATCGCTCGAGATCTTTGGCCCTTCTCACAATGGGGTTTAGACCTTATTGGTGAGATTCACCCAACCTCTTCACAACGTCACCGTTGGATAATCACAGCGACCGAATATTACACAAAATGGGTGGAGGCTATTCCACTCATTTCAATCAAAAAAGAAAAAATTGTCGAGTTCATTAACCACCACATTATCTGTCGTTTTGGTGTTCCTCATCGCCTGATAACAGATAATGGAAAATCTTTCAAAAACAAGTTGTTGCAAGACCTTTGTGACAACTTTGGTATCAAACTTAGTTTCTCATCACCTTACTATCCACAAGCCAATGGGCAAGCCGAGTCCTCTAATAAAACACTAACCAAAATCCTCATGAAAGTTGTCAATGAATCCGGAAGAAATTGGCACGATCACATTCCCTTTGCCCTTTGGGCTTATCGTACTAGCATTCGTACCTCTACTAATGCCACACCTTTTTCTTTGGTATACGGTACCGAGGCTGTTTTGCCTCTCGAAATACAAATACCCTCCCTTAGAATATCTCTTCAGGATATTCTCACCAACGATGATTTCCGCCAAGAGCGGTTAGCCCAATTGGAGCTTCTTGACGAACGCCGTCTTACAGCTCTTGATCACCTTCAAATCTATCAAAAACGCATTAAACGTGCTTATGATAAGCGACTTCATGAGCGTACCTTTAAGGTTGGTGATCTTGTTCTCAAAGAGAATCAACATGTAACCAAACTAGAAAAGAGCAAACGTGGAAAATTTGCTCCCAATTGGATTGGGCCTTATATAATCACTCATACCTATGGATCTGGTACTTATCGTTTAGCTTCGCTTAATGGTAAACCTGAGCCTGAACCCCTTAATGCCTTGCATCTTCGACCATTCTACTGTTGAAATTAGTGTTATATCACTTCTTATCTACCTGCCGCTCGTCCCTTGAGCTCACTTACCACTACATACACTCTGTTTCCTACACTTCATAATAACAATCAAGCTCACATAGTTTGATCCTCACCTCCCCTTGATGATGCCTTCCCCTTTTTAGTCTAGTCCATGACTTCAAAGTATTAAAATAAGCCGTATTCTTATGGGATTTTCTTGAGTCAAACTTCCTACTAAACTAGATGCTTCACGCCAAATGAACATCTAGTCATCTAAATTAAATATAGACTGCTCCCTCGAAGGACAGCTATATGCCGAACTATTGCTGCTATTATATATAGACTGCTCCCCCGAAGGACAGCTATGCATTACAATCATATCTGCTACTATAAATAGACTGCTCCCTCGAAGGACAGCTATACACAGTCAGCCTTTATCAGAAGCTTCTCGCATTGATCAGCTTCGTGAAGACCTCAAGAATAATACAATCAATATCCCTTGTAGACTTCCCGCATCGATCAGTCTACATTCAATAAAAGAAAAGCCTCATTCAAAAGGACTTTTGAGTCATGGACTTGTCTATTTAGGGTAGGTTCTCTTTCGTCAGAACACTCACTTTGTAATAAGTTCTCCGTACCTCAGCTATATCATCCACCTCACCTCACCATTTGTTTCAACTCAAGGGACGTGACGTATATCCGATATATTGTGATTATACAACTCTTTTCACCTATCGACTTCTCGCCTATGCAAGGTACCTAGGGATTCAAGCTCATCCTATGTTAATATGTGGTTTGTTTAGCTCTTCTCAACTACGGGACACTTTTTCCTCTTTTGCTCGACTCTAGGATTGTGTGTTGACCTTAATCAGGATACGGTTCCCTACTATTTGGGTAAGCTAACTTTCGCTTTACCTATACCTACATCAACATCGCCCATACCTTACCAACACCAACAACATTACCCTATCAACATCAAATTCTTATCAACCAACAAATTGCCTAACCATACCCAAATTGCCTGAATTCACCTCTCCCTGGTCCTAAGGGAGAACTACATCGGTCTGAGGCCCCTCCTTGCTTTGTGCAATGGGCTATGTAGGCAGCACTTCGGAGACATGGGGTCTCCCAAGGTTAGCTCGACCATCCCCTACCATAACCTATCCTGTGTGGTGAATATAAATATTTTTGTGTATTTCTATTTAATCACAGTCCTCTTTATCCTTTTTCAAAACACCGAAAATCAAAACACAAACAATCTTATTATTATCGTAACTCAAATCAACATACATATTCAGTTTTATTTAGATGTTAAACAAATACATCTTCTCTATCATCGACACGCAGGTCGGCATCCTTATTTATTCTTATACCTTGCTAACATTTACTCAGACCCTCACGCCTCATCCCGAACTAGGTGATGATCGTGATCGTCGACCCCTCTCGCCGGGCCTCTCTGTCCTCAAGGGTACCACGGCTATTGGTACCGCCCACTGATCTGCCAATCTCTCCTGTAACATATGAATACGCCCTCTCGCATGGAGGACTCCAGCCTCTAGTCTCCCCGCCCGTGACTCCGCAACCACTAACAATCCTCTTGTCTCATTCACCTGCGTTTGGAGCTGCTGAACCAAACGCTGCAGACGATCCCTCTCTGCTGTAATCACCGCTATGTCAGGACGCTCACGTACACCTCGCAGTTCTGCTACCCACCATAATCTATAGGCCTCTGTCGTTCCCGCATCCATTACCCTGCGATCGGCTGCTACCTCTTCAGGCCCTTCTGGAGGTGTTGGCCGGGGAGGTGAGAATGCTGCCTCGGCGTCGATCCTCATATATGGTCTATAAGCCAGGGGTATATCCTGCACAAATCCAAATTGTCGCCGCACGCGATCTATAGGAATCCTCTCATACTCACCCGGCCTGTGCCCTGCGATCCACCTCAATCGCTCTACACCCCTCAACTCCTCAGCTATGCTCTCTGTTACCATATAGTTCCCGTATGGCCTCCAACAGATATCCGCAACCGTCACTCTCTCCCATACCTGCCTGTAATACTCAATATCACCCGTCACGGCCTGGGATCTGGCCTCTTGTTCTGTCTGGACCCATCGTCTGAATCCCAACCTCTGCACTCCGGTTTCTCCCGACTGGATGGGTCGGCCTATTGGTCGCACACAAACAATGTGCTCATAGGCCCAACAGTGTAATAAGTATGAACTATCCAGTGTCGTCCTGTGATTTCACCTACAAGCCCATAAACCCCTGTATAGCTCCGCCAAATATGCAGGTGCCCATGCAAAAGTCACGTTCCTTTCTATCATCTCCCAAATAACACACATCAATGCCTTTGGAAATCTTCCCCCTTCCGCCCTCGGTAACGCATAATACCCTACCGCTATCATTAATATCACTGCTAACCTTGTCTCCTCAGGGTGTGCTGCATACATACCCCATATGTAAAAGATAAACCTCGCTGTGTCAAATCTCGTGCGTATGGACCAAATACTGCTGTTATCGCTCCCCGTGCCGCGCTAGGTAGTGCCTGATATACTGGTTCTCCTGTAATAGGGAGTCTCAAAATCCGAAACACATCTTCCAATGTTACTGTCATCTCCCCTGTTGGCAGATAAAAGGTATTTGTCTCGGGATTCCATCTCTCAATCAATGCCTGCAACATAGCATGATTACGTGCGATTCGTGAATAATAGCGGATTCCACTTAACCCCAAACGATTTATCAATGTCCATTCAGCTGGTGTTACATCCGCTCGGATTCGTGACAACAGCGCTGGCACACTATCATTCATCCTCAATCCTGCCCTGCCTGCATACACCAAAACAACAAACAACTCAATCAAACCCTCCAGTAAATCAACTCTCCGATATCGTCAGGCCAAATAACAAAAGTGAGGCCGTATTTTTCTTTTTATAGGTTTTTCGCCTCAACCTTAATTCGGCCGATGTCGGTTTCATTTTACCCTAAGGCCTCAACCTACCGATATCGGCCCGACCCAAGGCCTCTATCCACCTTTGCCCCATTTGGTCCCGACCCAAGGACCGATTTGGCCCGACCCAACCTACCATTTGGCCCGGCCTACCATTCGGCCCGACCCAAGGCCTCAACCTACCATTTGGCCCGACCCAAGGCCTCAACCTACCATTTGGCCCGACCCAAGGCCTCAACCTACCCATTTGGCCCGACCCAAGGCCTCAACCCTACCATTTGGCCCGACCCAAGGCCTCAACCTACCTATTTGGCCCGACCCAAGGCCTCAACCTACCTATTTGGCCCGACCCAAGGCCTCAACCTACCTATTTGGCCCGACCCAAGGCCTCAACCTACCTATTTGGCCCGACCCAAGGCCTCAACCTACCTATTTGGCCCGACCCAAGGCCTCAACCTACCCATTTGGCCCGACCCAAGGCCTTGCCCTCACTATTTGGCCCGACCCAAGGCCTCCCTTTACCCTTCTGGCCCGACCCAAGGCCACCACCCAACAACTTGGCCTGACCCACGACCGTATCACTTCAATACCATACCCAATATCAACGTTTTATTTTATCCATCCATCATGTACCTTTTGTTCAATCGAGCTCACATGTTCGTGTTTTAGCATGATTAGGGTCCTTGACTTGATCTGTCGACCAACTTTGCCTAGACCTAGACCGTGACGTTTATCTCAACCAAACCAACCTTTTGGTACTGCCGAACATGCCTAAACGTTCCTGTACCTTACCTGTTATATACCCTGGAGCTACTTCCTATGCCTTGGATACCAGGATTATATCACCCTTGTTTGGATAAACTATCGACCTTTGCCTACACATTGCTGGTTTGCTCGTCAAATCATGTACCCTCGTCGTACTATTGCATTTCAACATGCGTCTGCTTCCTTGGACCTACCCCACCACCTTACCATCCTCTCTACAACATATACCCTTTATCAACCCTATCCCTGATTTCCCGTTCACTCAATCTGTGATAGATTTGAGGGGGATTACCTATATCCTTAACATGAGAAACCACTTCATATTATTGTCCGCGCAGCTTTACAGAACAAGCTACACGACAATAAGGGGCTAATGTAGACACCAAATTCGTGTCTTACGACCCCTTGTGACCCGCATCCCATTTCGCAACCTAACCTCATTACCTAAACTTTACACAATTATTTATTAATTACCTTGTAATTGATAAATCCACATCACCTTA
This sequence comes from Taxus chinensis, assembly GCA_019776745.2. NCBI lineage: Eukaryota > Viridiplantae > Streptophyta > Pinopsida > Cupressales > Taxaceae > Taxus > Taxus chinensis. The sequence continues at coordinate 25,701 of JAHRHJ020003750.1, forward strand.
CCCGCCACCTCACTTTGCCACCTCATCATGACCTAGCCCTAACCCTAAACTAACCTAATTAAGACTTATGACTTGGTCTAGACTCACATCCATAACTAATGCCTCCTTACTCGCACCCAAAGCCGACCTTCTAGCCACTTGACCAAGCCCGCAACTGATCTCTCGGGAGAAAAGCAGGGAAGGTGGGCTATTTTACTAAAAATAGCCTACTTTTTCCTTACCGATGCCGGTTCCTACTCGACCGCCGTCGGTTACGCAACCGCCATCGGTTCCCTGTAAATGGGCTCCCCAAACCAAAACAACGGATCGGAATTTCATTTTGGAGATCAGTCAAAGGATTTCTGGATCAACAGAGAGCATTGCGAGCGAGGAACAGAGTCCAGATCTTCACTTGACAGAGCAGAGACGAGTAAAGAAACCAGAAGTGTTTACAACCAAGGAGATCAACTTGCATCTTGTCAAAACCAGTAAGTCACATCTTGCATGTCCTTTGTTATAACATTTCTTATGCTTCTTGAATCTCAGTGCTCCTAAATCCGTTTCTGAATCCACTACCCAACGTGCCATTGCATCTAACTGTCATTCTTTTGCTTCTAATCATCCCATTTCCTAATACCATCCAAAAACCAGCCATTACAAACACCATAGCTACCAAGAAGATCCTAGAACCCACCGGCTATCGGTTATCAGTAACCGCCATCGGTTATCAGTAACCGGCATCGGTTATCAGTAACCGGCATCGGTTCCTCTGATCAAAACCAGAAAACCAGCCTTTCCCCCTACCCAGTTTAACGAAATAATTTAATTGATATTTTGCAGTCTTTTGTGTTAATTCATATTAGCAGGGGAACTGACCACCTTCGAAAGGAAGTTTTATATTTCCTGGGCCCAAGGCAGTTTCCTCATTTATTGTTTAATCAAAATCTTGTGGTCTTGTGTTCTTATTTGCAGGTAGTCCTTCCAAGACAAAAAGGAGTTCTCCGCAGTCAGCCTGATCTTTCTCTACGGTACGCGCACACCATCTCGACATTCAACAGGTATTCCTCCTAACCCTAACCTCATCTGTTTCTAAAAGGAATGAAAGGATAGAAGCAACTCTATTCCCAGAAGCCGAAACATTCACAAAATGAAATGAGATATTCCAAAATAAAGATTCGTCAACCACTTATGCTAAGGAATTATGCACTCACAAATCATACATTGATCAAACATCAACACAATAGATCGGATTCTTCATGGAAAAATATCACACTGAATGTAATTGAAAGGTTCTTGAATATTCAAAGAACTCTTCCAAACTTGAGGAGAAACTTCTAAAAAATTATCTCTCTAAGACTTAATGTACTTATCTATTTATAAGTTCCTTAGGCTGAGCCATTACAGCTGGGACTTAACCAACAAATGACTAAAAATAGAAATGTCATTAAGTTCTAGGGAACATGCTCCCATAAAAATAGAAAATTTTGTTGCAAGAGTTTGACTCAGTCAACCTTGAAACTTTGACTGATCCAAAGCTTGGATCAGTCCTCCCATGAATGCTTAGCTTTGGCTGGGCTCTGCAACATCTTCTCCATCTCCACTTTTCTCTTGTTCCTTCTCTCAGGCAACCATTCAATGTTTGTATTCGATGAAATGATTAATAATTCCCTGAATTTCTCCATCCTCTGGTCCACATGTGTAGTGATTAACTACATCTACCATCTCAATCTCTCTTGATACTTTGGTTAGAACTCTTTTGAGTTTACTTACTACCTTTTTTATTCGACCAATGAAGTTTTGGCACAAAACCAACCTATCAATGGAGTCACTGTAAAAGATTCTAGCTACTTTGTCATCCATTTTTACCAAGTCCTTGAAATTTAGCTTGATCTGATCTTTAGGAAGAGCATTGATGTTTTCATTGAAGAACTTATAATTAATATTATCAAACTCCTCTGAAATTTCATTTAGAGCATCCATTATCTCTACACGCTTGTCATCATATTTCTTATTTAGATCCTGCAAAACTTGGGACCAAAACTCCATAGCTTTTTGATACTCAAATAATTTAGAGGCATCATTTATTACATCTTCCTGGAGAAGAAAATATGGATCTTCTTCTCTGATTTCACACTCCATGTAGTCAAATTCAAGCTCACACTTATTTTTGGGTCAACTAACACCATTTCCCCCCCTTTTTTACTCCAATATGATATTTCATACATTTCAACTACTTAAGGATTACTGAAATCATCTTCATCAGATAGGAAATTTATTCCCCTTTTTGAAAATATAAAGAAGTCCTTCTAACTCTTTATATTTTGCAAATGGCGGGCCGGCGGGCCTGGGAAGGATATTTTGCCAAATGCGGGCCGACGGGCCTGGGGAAGAATTTTCCCCAAATGGGGAGATTACGGGGGAGACGGGAGATATTTTGGCATTTTTCACTTTTCTCAAGAGGCACAAGTTATAATTGTGGATCCGCGGGCCTGAGAAGGATTTATTTTGCTAAGTGGAAAATGCGGGCCGACGGGCCCAGGGATGACAAATGGAAAATGAGAAGTTGCGGAGCCGCGGGATTTTTTTGCATTTTTTGTAACTTTCATAAAAGTGTAGTTTGCAAGTGCGGTAGACACCCATAATTACGCCCGAGCAATTTAAATACTTAAATTGCACTAATTATCTCCCTTCTTGCAAATTGGTGACATATCGTCAAAAGCACTCATATTCTCTCTTATCGTCGTTAATTAATTACAATACGCTAATTAATTAAGTCACCTATCTAACAAACACCCTAATTAATGACCTTCCATTAATTAATCACCCCTTCTATCTAGACTAATTAATTATTATTAATTAATTAGCTTTCCCTTTCATTTAACCAATAAATCAATATTTAATTGATTTAATCCCCTTCTAATAGCCTAAATCATACTAATATTCCTCTAATTAGCTTCTATAAGCTTACATCTACCTATTAATTAATCACCTTTGATTAATTAAAACACCCCCCAACTCCCATGACTTGCTAAGTATAAATTAAACCCTTCTAAAGTAAGGTTACCTTTTATAAAGCAACCTTATCCATTCCTAATCTTGTTTTACCTTTTATCCCACATGCAAAGGGATGAAGTGTTTCCTTTATCCATTGGGCTATATAAGGAGCCCTCCTTCTACCTTTATACCTACACCTAAACTTCTTGAGAAGACAAAAGCAAAGCATATAGCAAAATAGACTAAAAGCTTTCCTTTGTTTTCTTGAGAGTTCACCACTTGGAGAGTTAAGCCTCTTTTCTAGCCAAAAGTGCTTAGGTCATATGGGAGGTGTCAAAAGGGTCTTGTAGCCCAACTTTGATAAGCCCCCATTCCTAGGTTCTTGGAATATCAAGAACAACCATTTGATTATGCCATGGAGCTACATAGGTTCATTCATTTTTTTGTTGTTAATTAAGAGAATAGAGGATTTAGACAACTAGCATGTTAAGTTTCAAAGTTTTAATATGATAAATGTTAGTGTCTAACCTTGTTTAATTCTTATCTTGATGGTGCTTTGTACTTTGCTTTAAGCTTTGTTAATTAGAACTACTAGGTGTTAGTCTCTTATTTTCATTAACTTAGCTTAAGCACAAATATACATGCACACATTTGGCACGCCCGGTGGGACCTAGTCCCTTGGCATTTTAGTTTAAATTTCATTGTTTTGGCTAACTTTTGATATGCACATGTAGTAATTAATGTCCATTTTCTTGGAATTTTTGCTAATTTTATATGTGTAAGTTCTTGTTCATAGCCATCATTTTAATGGGTTGTTGCCATTTTAAAACTAACTTGCTAAAATTTGAAGTATTGTGAGCTTTCTTGTGTTTTTTTGCCATATTTTGGTTGCAGGGGTGGCGCAGGCACACTACCAGGAGCGCATGCACATTTATGGTGGGCAGGCACCTCTCGGGTGGCACAGGTGCACTGTCAGAACCTGAATCTCTATTCTATTGACCTTGGCACATAGCGCACTAATCCCGATGCACATACTCTAACTAGCGCGTAGATGCACTAACCTGGGTGCAGATGCCATTTCGTATTGTACCTTCACTACAACTCAAAACCTGTCAGATCAGTGCATACACCCTAACCTGAGTGCACACACTATTTTGGTGGCGAAGACACATTTCTGGTGGTGCAAGCATTCTGTCAGAATCTGAGACTATTTTACAAAGTGGTGGCACACACACTTTTCTGGTAGTGCACATGCTTTTCTGGTGGTGCACACGCTTTTCTGGTAGCGCAAGCGCTCTGTGTGAATTTAAGCCTATTTTTATCGAAGGTAGCGCATACGTCCTTTGGTGGCACACAAGGTGGTGTAGGTACATGGAAAAGCTAGAAACACATAGTAGTGGCGCACATGTCTTCTGGTGGTGCACCCGCCTCTCGGGTGGCGCAGGTATACGAAAAGTCAGAAATACACATAGTGGCACATACACTCTAACCCGCGTAGATGCCAAAATAGGGGCACAGGTGTCTTTTTGTTTTCTTGAAGTTAATGTGTTGAGGTGCTAACATTCTTGCAGGTTTTATCTAATTAAATACTCATCTTTACAGGGTGTTTTTACATGCTTTTACTTGATTAGATAAACTTTGCATGTTTACTTATAGGAATAAGATCGCGTATGCTCTTCCCTCGCATCCCTTGGGGTGATCTTGGGAATCAGAAATGATTCTTAGGTCCTTTTGATGCTTTGAGGTTGTTAGGAATATTTGAATTGGAATTGGTTAACTTGGTGTGTTTGAATTAAAGTGTTTTTCCATTTGATATCTTTTTGGATTTTGGAAACATCACGTATGCTCTTCTCTTGCGTCCTTGGATGATCTGGAGAATCAGAAATGATGTTTACTCTTTTGATGGAAAACTACTAAAATCGTCATACAGGACCAAAACACCACGCTTGTCAAAGAAAGGAGGAATCAAAATGAAGTCAAAAACTACTAATACAGTTGTTATACAGGTTGCCAAAAGGTGTTCAAGCAAACCACACCTAATTAAACAAGATAATAAGAAAAACAATTCAAAACACTATATTGCAGGTTTCAGAAAAGGGTACGTCCCTCTCTGCTCAACTGGAACATAACCCCTTTGGCATAACGCCTTAAGCTACAACAATGGGGGTGGTTCCAGGAACCCCAAAGTAGTCCATGCAAGAGGGAACCTTGTGGATGAAATGGGAAGTGCTCCACACTACCTACTTGACTAGTGATTCCTTTGTGAGATAGCGTTACCGGTTGTCTGTATGGTGACCCCAGTGATAGTACATGTAGATGCACTAGTTGCCTACTATTCTTGAAGGGGGTAAAGTAAAGCCGAGATACTCCCAAGATAGTCAGTGTGACTTTTTGGGTAAATCGCGCTCGCTTAAGACAACTTTGTAACACCTAGGGTGAGAGAACCACCTAGGAAGATATTCTTTGGCCAGGAGCCCACTTTGACCATTCTAAAATAGTGTTGAGTTGTGAACCATCTTTTCATCACGAAACGTGTGACGCATTACTTTCGCATAGTTTTTCACTTGCCTTAAGGCGAGGTGAAACTCTACCGAAGTGAAGCCAACATTTTTCATCCCCATTTTTGATCTACTTCCTTCACATTTTTTTGACACTTTGTTGATCAAAAGAAAGGTGACTACCTCTGTGTTACCAATCGATTGTTTCTTGCCACTTTTTTGTCTATTTAAGCCCATCCATGTTTTCATCTGGGTAAGTTAAATGTCTAAAGTGTGTGGAGGTGTATTCATATCATTGGTGGCCTTTGTGATCTTGATACCCATGTCAAGATCGTCATTGTAGTTAGGCATGGTTCATCATCTTGGACTTCCTTAGAAAGGTTACCTTGTTTGTATCGTATCACTACAATTTTGATATTTACGTCTTGTTTCTTGTAAACTCGACCTAAATATCTATATTGTAAGGTTACGCTGCACACATTTTAACTATTCCTAGCTATACTTTGAGCTTTTAGTTTGATTCTATTATTACCTTGATTTTGAAGAGTGCTACGTGTTACCACTTGTGCGTGTTATATCAATAGCATCTTGATATCAATACCTTACTTTCTCGCAAAGTTTGGTTAACATATCTTGGTGATATTGTTGTGTCACTCACAAATTGTAACTGGCACTTTTTGGGATATAGGTCTTAATCAAATTTGAGCTCGCTTCTAGTATATCTTGTTAGGAGGTCACATTAACTTTTTGTATTTACTTACGTCTTGTTCATTCTCTTGAACTTGGCATAAGTGAGAACATCCTGTTAATTATCTTGCAACACTAACTGCTTTTTGGAGATGTAGTCTAGGAAGTATTTCATTTGATAGGCTTAGATACCAAACATTTGTGTCACTGGTGATTTATCACTCTATCACATTGGTATTCTCACATTGTTATTCATTCATATTCTTGACAATTTATCTTGCATTTCACTTAGGTGTGGTCACAAAGTTTTGAACACATTTACAACTTACCTTAGTGAAACTATCACAAATCATGGCTCCCAAAACATGATTAGGACTCAAGAAACAAACATACGAGGAACAACAAGTGCAAGCTTGGGAAGCCTCAAACAGACAAGGGTCAAACCCCTTCATTGGACATGATCTAGGGCCTTTGTTTTCTACGGAAAAAGAGATAGAAGATATGGTCGATCATAGTGGTGATGAATTGGAATCCCCACACGCAGAATTTGACTTTGACCCTACTTTATTAGATGAGTTTATTTTCAGAAATAAGGATAGAGTGCTAGCATGGGTTGTAGAATTAGGGGCCAAAATGCCCACTGAAAATGAAACAATCCCACCTGCGAATAACACTAATGAGGAAGAATGACCCCTTATCAACATGGAGGATATTTTGACGCATGGACATGCTTCTACCTCCAATGTAGGAAATGATAAAGTAGTGGGACATAGAATTTCCTTTATCAAAGTGCCATGTTGAAAAAGGACATGACATGAGAATGTGGAAGAACCTCCACAATACGAGGAAGAGGAGGAACCTTTAGAAGAAGAAACCACAATTCAACAACAAATTAGTAACCTAAGCCGACAATTAGCTTTGCTAACCTCTCATGTACAAAAGGAAGCAAGAAAAAATGTTCAAAAGTCAAGGCCTAAGGTCAAGATCAGTGAACTCCATAGAGAAAATCAAGGAGAAGATGATACGGGGTATCATCGAGTATATATCCCCGCTTCTCCCACTAAAGAACAATTTCTCACACAAGAGGTACAGTCTATGAAAGCAACACTCACAAGCCTTCAAGAGAGCAATATAGGGAGCATTAGAAAGTATCAATATGAAGAATTATGTCCCTATCCTTTTGACAAGACTATGACCCTTCAACCCTTTCCTAAGAAATTTGACATGCCCAAATTTGACAAATATAAAGGGAAGGGAGATCCATGGGATCATGTCAAAGATTTCTATATGGCATGTCAAGAGGTGTCCTATAGTGACAATTATCTCATAAGACTTTTTCCCAAGAGTCTAGGAGGTCAAGCCTTGGAGTGGTTTACACGTTTACCTCGGGGATCAATTTTCACTTGGCCAGAATTGGCAGAAAGGTTTGTGCGTCACTTCTCATACAATATAGAGAGTGATGTCACCATGGCAGATTTATGTGGCACCAAACAATGCCCTAATGAGACTTTCTCCAGCTTCCTACAATGGTGGAGAGGGATAGCTAGCCGCTTCCCTTGCGCTTTCCCTGAAAAATAGCTGGTAAGTATTTTTGTACCCAACCTAAATCCAGACATAGCCTTCCACCTCCAAATGCATTGTGTTCACACTTTTGAGGAGGTCATTGAAAAAGGGGTTCAAATAGAGAAAGCTCTCATTGCCAAAGGAACTCTCAAGTCCCAATCTAGAGATAATCAAAATGTTAAACCCACAGAGAAGCTGAAGGTTTTTAACAAAAACAAAAATGTGGTAGGAGACGGGATCACTGATTCCAAACATGTACAAGTGGTCCAAACTGGTCAACCTTTTAAACTGACCAAAGGACCCATTCAACCACCACCAAAATGAAGAATGTTCACCCCTCTTAATGAACCTTTGTCAGTTATATTAAAACAATTGGATGCAGCTCACATGGTGACATATCCTACGACACAACCATTTGATGACAATGCTCCAAAACCTTCATGGTACAAGGAGCATGAATATTGTGAAATGCATCGTGTCAAGGGACATAAGATAGACAAATGTCTGCAACCTTGTTATTATATCCAAGACCTCATTGAAAATGGGGAGATAGAGGTGGACAACCCTGAGAAAACCCAGACACCCAATGAAAAGATGGGGATATATAAAGAGCCATTCCCCAAACATGATAAATCAGAAAAGTCAAAGCCAGATCGGGGAGAGTCATCCCAAGGTTATAAAGCAGTGAATTACTTATACACCAAAAAAGACAACAATCATTATGATTCACTTATTGGATGTATTCACTCTCCTACTAACCATGTCAACACCATCTAAATCAAGGGAAAGGATTGCACCCACGGTAACAAGGTGTGCCCGCCTCGTGATTCTAGAATCTTCTCCATCAACCCCACAAACTGGTAAATACAACCTCTTAGAGCAACTTGAGAAGATGTCTACTAAGATTTTGATCTTAGATCTTCTTAAGATATCCAATGTACACAAAGACATTCTATACCAAACTCTTCAGGGGTCGGGAGTGCCATTAGAGGTAGATCCTACACATCTCCAAGATGCAGTAGCAAACATCGTACCAAATGAACACATTGCCTTCAATCATAGGGAGATCCCTACTGAAAATCCAACGCATAATTTTCCTTTGTATATTGAGGTAGTGGTTACCCACAGGAAGATCAAATGAGTGCTTGTGGATAATGGATCAGGGTTAAACATATGCACACTAAAGTTGGTTAAACAACTAGGACATACTGAGGTAGATCTTGAGTCAAATATCATCACTATCACCACTTACGACAACGTGGAAAGTGAGTAAGTGGGCACAATCATGTTACCCGCGGAGGTGGGTCCCACTTGCCATCAAACAAAGTTTTCATGTCCTAGACTTGGAACTTCCATATAATATGCTTCTAGGTCGACCATGGATTTATGCCATGTAGACCGTGCCATCGAAGTTCCATCAGTGCATTAAATTGAAGCATTCTTCTATAAATGTAAGTTGGAAGCTCATTTTTAGGGGTTCCAACAAGTAAGTTCGGACAGGTCATACAAGTTGGACTAGTTAGACACTTTCCAGGCTTCCCCTCTCTTCGCAAGTTGAGATGCTATGATTTGTAGGCTTTCAAGCCTTTCTTCTAAAATTGTAATGGCATCCTGTGCCTTTTCACTGATGTAATGATGCACTGTGCAAAGTGCTTGAAGTAATGATAACTATGCTTTGTGATCATTTGTATGTCCTTTCATGATTTTTTTGCTTCTACTTGCCTCTCTATCATGTTTTCAGGTGAACTTGTGCAACCAGGGTTTTTCTTGCAAGTTTTGGAGGTCATTGTGCTTATCAAGGAGTGAAGTACTATATGTAAAAGTGGGTTTGTAATGCATTTCATTCTTCCTCATGATCATCTCTCTTCATCGGCAAGCTAGAAAGTTGTCTAGTAACACCCTTTCTTGGTGCATCACCACTTCTAGTTTAGGTTTTATTTCTTGCAAATCTCTCTCCCTAATCCCATGAAATGTTAGCATAGGTCTAGTTAGCCATTTTTATTGCATTAGGAGTAGTGTAGTGCTTAGTTTAGGAAGAGGAAGTTGGCCTTCTCTAGAGGTTCACCTCGAGCCCAAGTCCCACAACTTGAGAGGTGATCCCATGTGTCCCAATCACACCGAATGTCATGATTCACTTTCAGGCCATTGGGGGGTGCAGTGATTTGGTGACAACAGTTTTTGGCATGCCCGGTGGGACAATAGGTGAAATTTCTACATTTCACAGTTATCCTATTGTAATATCTTAGCCACATTTTTCAACAGGTATGTGTGTTATGTTCATTTCATTTCATTAAGTTGTTGTGCTCTTAGTGAAATTTCAGCCTTAGGAGGTATACCCAAGCACAACTGGTGACTCCATTGGTCTAAGTACCCTACTCTCTATGTTGTAGACTTTCATTTTACCCATTTTTCCATTTAGTTTTCTTCCATATCTTTCCATTTTTTCTCATTCATGAAGTTTTGCAATCATGGCTTCATTTCCACAGTGGGACTCCCACTTGCAAGCGGTGGTTCTTTCCATCTTCAGGCTATTACAATTCACCTCCAAACCAATTTCATGATGAATATCAGTTTGAGCATGCATGTTCACATAAGCAAGATGCAGGTCAATTCGGTTATCCACCAAACATGGGGGTTACTGAAGAACAATGGCATGAAGATTTTGGAATCTATTCCACACCTGAAGAGGATCACTTACAGAAGAAGGTTCGAGAGTTGGAGCATAACATGGTATGAATAAGGATTAATGAAATGATGAAGGAAGCCTAGATTGGCTTCAGAATTCCATACCCATGGACTGGCCATATACCATGTGAGCTTAGCCCTCAACAAAAGCTTCAATTCATAATCAAGATGATGACTCAAGTTGGAGAATGGATCAAGAAAAGGGAAATTTATGAATGTAGTGTTAGTCAATCCTGTCAATGGGAGGCCCCTGCATTACCACCTTACAACCCTCTTCCCATGTTTCCATCTATGTAGTTTCAACTTGAACCCCATAGTCCTAATCTTCCAGTTTCTACCCCTGCTGAGAATTCCTTTCCTTCACTTCCTATTCCTCCATTTCATCATGAATCTTCCATGCCTCATCCTTCTAAAGTTCCCTCTTTTCTACAAGGGCCATCAAGACAAGATAATGAATCTCTTCCTCAAATAGTGAGGGAATCAGTTAAATCCCAACCCACCCCTCCTCTTGTAGTCCCAAATCCATTTTGGGAGGAGCATTGTCAAGAAATGAGAAAAAGGGAGGAGTATATGGTTGAAGAGAATAGAAAAGGAGAGCATGTAGATAATCTGAAGAAATGGGCTACAAAACTTAACATCAAGCAAACTTCGTTCCTGACTAAACCTTCTACAGAAGTTGAGGCTCAAGAACAAGTGGAACAAACTAGTTTTGTACCAAACAAATCTAGAGTTGAACGAGGAGGACCAGTAGTCTACTTGTTTAGAATGTAGTATTCATATTGGCTCAATTCCATCAGAGGAGTTTGAATCACCAAAGGTGGAAAAATTAGTAATAGAAGAGCATGTGCAAGTTGAAGAAGAAAGATTCTCAAGTGTACTAGCTGATTCTAATGAGTGCAATGATCCTAATTGCCATGCATGTCAAGAACTTGCATCACTTCTGGAAGGTGGTAACATCTTTCCAAAGTCATCATTAGATGTTACAATCAGCCATAACAAGTTTCATGAGACAAAGGTGGATTCAAAGATGTGAGAATGCGGATAAGACCATGCAGAGGCTTTCTAAATCCTTTTCCCTCTCTTCCTTCTCAAAAATGTGATTTTTTAGATGAATTTGATCTTTCTAATTTCATGTTTGAGAATGAGGAATGTCAAGATGAAGGAGGATCTAGTTTAGAGGATATTAAGATTGAGGAGGAGCCTTTGAAAAATTTAGAGAATGAAGAAGCAGATTATCTATCAGATTTGGAAGAATGTTTTGATGGAAAAGAGCCTATGGAACTTGAAAATCTTGTTATTCCATCACTTCTCTTCCACCAGAAAGTGTCAAGTGTTGTGGAGGTACATGCTCAAGAACAACCCATTTTTCATAACAGTTATTTTGAATTAGAATTGGAGGAATTGTTTCTTCTGTATCCCTCATCACATGTAAAGGAGGAATACACAGGAGAAGCTAGGACTGATCTAGAAGCATTGAATGAAGATTATGTCATGGAGAGGTTTTTGTTTTTAGTTACGGAACCAGTTGTGGTTAAAGAGTCTATGATGGAGGAAATTATTCTTGAATATTTTTCTTCCCCCAACAATCCTCAAAATTTACAAATAGGAGGGTTTGACCTTTCAAATTCTATGTCAAATGAGGGAGATGTCACTGCAATACCATTCACACGGGTGGAAGATCAGTTATTTGTAGATGGGCAACAAGAGGGAAATCATGTCATGAATAACCATATTTTTCAAGGATGTCTTCAACAATACTTTCTTGTTAAAATTGAAGTTCGAACAAGAAGGAATATTCAATGGGTTAGACCATGTCCTATCAGGTACCTGGCTTCATTAAATCCAGAAGAGAAGCCTAGAACCAGTCACATTCACTTCAGAATGTGAGGATGAGTTTTATAGTCTTTAGGATCAGTTGTTATGTCTCTACAATGAAAATTCAGAGCAACTAAAAGAGGAATTATTTATCTTTTCAGTTGATGTCTCAGTGGACCAGGTGAAGAATTGGGCTTGCTTCATTTTTTCACTCTCATTCTCAGCCATGTCCATTGTCACATCATTTGCATGGAAATCCATTGTGAGGAAAGGAAGCTATTTTGCACAACCAGTTGCAGGGTTTGTTTAGCTCACCTATGCTTCTGGTTAGTGTAGGGTAGTATAGGTTTTCTTTCAATAGAATAAGTGCATTGCACACCCTGCATGTTTCAATTGGGGCATGTATGGTTTTCAGTTTTAGTCTATTTTTTTCCATTATCACTCTTGTGTTGTTCTGCACACTGTTTCATCATTGGAAGGTGTCAATGAGAAGGAAGGTTCAAAGTTTCGATAAGAGTTTCATGATCTTCTTCATTCAAAATTATGCAGTGTTCCATAGATGCCAAGTATTCATCAGATTCAGTATACTTCATGCTTAGCATTCAAGGGAGGTCCAAGATCAGACAATGCTTAAGGGGATTTCAGGATGTATCATAGAGGAAAAAATTGGTTTTGGGATTCCAATATAGAATCCATGCCCAATGGATATACAAGGCTACTAGAATCATGCTTAGTAGGAAGCTATCATCCCTGAGAGGTCGCAAAAATGTTGTCCATTTTTTCCCCTAGGTGAAAAAATTAACCCTTAAGACTCTGGTCAATGGTAGATTATAATAGGTTCGATTCTTGAAATAGAAGAAGTGCTTGTTTCACACTTTACCTATCTCACTTTGAGTGTGTCTTGAATTTCTAGTTTTGTTAATAAAAATGAGTGTTGTATTTTCTTGCTCACAAGTCATTGGTTAAATAATAAAAAACTTGAGTGAAATCAGCTCCAAAGAAGTGGTGTTCCAAGTGGCTCAAATCCAATTTCAGAGTTAAAAAGTATAGAGCTATCATTAATAACTCATAGCCCAATGGATGCTTCAAGGAAACTGATCATTTCCCTAGCAGGCTTGTGGTGATCCCCATGAGTCACCAAATTGTTGACCAAAATAAGCTCACACTTATTTTTGGGTCAACTAAGACCATTTTCCCCCTTTTTGGTGCTCCAAATCTGATTTTTCAGACATTTTAAATAAACTTAGTGGGATTCAATGAAAGCATCTTGGTCAGATAGGAAATTTCTTCCCCTTTCGTCAGTGAAAATATACAAGAAGTCCTTCTAACTCCTCATATTGGACAAATGGCAGGCCAAAGGGCCTGGGAAGGATATTTTGCCGATGTGGGCCGAGCGGAGATATGGGGAAGACTTTTCAGCAAAATGATTCATGAAGATGCGGTTGCAAGGGTGGTGGGAGATTTTTGGAATTTTATGAGCAAGAGGCACAAGTTTATAAGTTGTGGATCCATCGGGCCCGGGAAGGATTTCTTTTGCTAAGTGGAAAATGCATGGCTGGCAGAATGAAGGCCTGGGGATGACAAATGGAAAATGGAATATGAGTCAGGTGATTTTTTGGCATTTTAGACCAACTTTCATAAAGATTCACAGTTTGTAAGTGTGGGTAGCAAAGAGAGGAGGTTTTTTGCCAAATGGGAAATGAGAAGTCATTAGCAGGCTTGTGGGCCTGAAGGAGACTTTTGCACTTTTGCAAATTTGAGTGCAAGAAAGGCAATTTCAATTTTGGAAAAGTGAATTTCAGGAGCTTTCAGGGACTCAGGTCATGTAGGGATAATTTTGCAAGTGAGAATGCAAAACACAAAGTGAATTTTGGGCCCATGGATCCATTTTGCAAAAAGTTTTCTTTTCACCATTTTTTGAAGGAGATTGATTCAAATATTCAAATGAGCGTAACTTTCAATCCAGTGAGCTAAAGGAAATTCAACTTTTGAAATTTCAAGGTACCGTAGATGAAAGGTCTCAACCTTCTCTAGCCATGGATTAGGCATTAGGATGAGTAGCAGACCTTAAGCAAATCGGAGTTCTGAGGACAATTCAGAGAAAATGGTGTATCATTGGTGTATAGAGCTCGAGAAAGAAAATGTTGAAGATGTGTCTGAAGTATTGACATCCTGAAACTCAGTGAGTTCAGAGGGAAAAGAAAGGGATTAGAGCTGTGTGATGAAAAATATGGCGAGGTGGTATTAGCTCATGATGAGCACATTTGAAACTCAGAAATTTGAAGGTCTTTGGATGGAAGCTCACAAGGAGCATGTGAATGAAAAAATATTGAGCCCAGTGAAATGGATCTTAGAGTATGGTTGAGTCAAGCTAGGTGGAAAAGGATGGTTCAAACTCATGGATTTAGCTTGGTTTGGATTCATCGAGGCTCACAGGGAAATGCTAAACTAAGCTCACCAAGTTCACTTAGCCGGTGTAGGTTTTATCTCGGATCGAGTGCTCGAGGTGGGAGAAAGCTCAGACCAAGTGAGCACAAGGAAGGTCATGGTTCATCACGGGACATCAGGAGCTCGAGGTGAGCCCATTGAGAGTAGTGTGAGGTGAGCTCACAAACAGGGTTCAAGTTGATTGAGGGAGCAACTCAACATGAAGGGCTCATTGGTCAGAAGCTTCAGAGATGATGAATCTCAGGCTAGAAGTTGAGTCAGACAAAGTCTTGCTTCAGATTTTTCTGATTTCAGAATTTTCGATGGATATTTTTGGGATCAAAAATGTTGAGGGAGTTAAATCGATTTGAAGCCCAAAACCCCAAAACTCGGGGAAATCTCAATGAAGAGGGAGCTTGGTTTTTTTAGGAGTCGAAGGTTACACTTAGATCTCAAGTTGGAGCTCAGAATTAGAAGTGACATGTTGGGATGCTTCCATTTAACCCGAAAGTGAATTAGGGATGAGGAACCTAGTTGGCATAAAACTCAGAGGAAGAAATTAATGTGTATTCGGGTCAGTAAAGCAATAATGTGATGATAGTGCAACATGTGGTTCAACTCAGCAACAGAAATCAGAGAGTGTCGAAAGAGGAAGAAGTTTGAGGAATCAGCTCGTGAGCTCAATAGAGCTATACAGGAAGACAAGGGTGAGTTTGACATCAAAATCTATCTGCAGTGAGAGCATGAGAAGTGTTCAGAGAATCTTGTTCAAAGCAGAAAGCAGGTAATGCTTGAAGAGGTTAAATCAGTGTCTATGAGTTGGTAAAATGTTCAACTTAAGCTCGGAGCCATCGTGCAAGCTATTCTCGGTCAAGTTTGGTAGGAAGCTCGATGTCGAGAGAGCTCATCGAAATGGAAATGGAGCATTGGTTGCTCAGTGTGAAGCTCGTGAAGATACTAAGAGCATGGAGAATTGTTGGTGGAGAGTTCATTCAAAAAGTGAGATGACAATGAGTCAGTTTGGAGGGAGCTCAGAGTAGAATGATCATTTGGATGTAGAATGAGTTGATGGTATGGAACTCGCTCGGTAGCAGTGGTACATAAATGCAGAGTGAAGCTCGGACCCAACTCGGTGAGTTGGCTTGGTGAGCCAACCACCGAGTTGGTCTTTTTTGGCCTTTTCTCATAATTTCCCCTTTCATCACAAATTAGTCAACAAAAGGGCCCACCATAGTTTTTTAATTAAATTAATATTTCTATTTAAATATTTTAAATAATAATATTTATTATTATTATTTAAATATTATTTTAATTAATTGAGAAGACTATGTCAACAGGCATTAATGATGCATGATGGAACCTTTTCAAGTGGTTCAACCAAATGTAATAAATAATACATCATGTGCCTTCCATTTAGGAAGGAAATTTATGACTCCTTCTCTCCTCTCTCTCAAATTCTTCTATAAATGTAAGTTGGAAGCTCATTTATAGGGGTTCCAACAAGTAAGTTTCGACAGGTCATACAAGTTGGACAAGTTAGACACTTTCCAAGCTTCCCCTCTCTTCACAAGCTGAGATGTTGTGATTTGTAGGCTTTCAAGCCTTTCTTCTAAAATTGTAATGGCAGCCTATGCCTTTTAACTGATGTAATGATGCACTGTGAAAAGTGCTTGAAGTAATGAGAATTATGCTTTGTGATCATTTGTATGTCCTTTCATGATTTTGTTGCTTCTACTTGCCTCTCTATCATGTTTTCAGGTGAACTGTGCAACCAGGGTTTTTCTTGCAAGTTTTGGAGGTCATTGTGCTTATCAAGGAGTGAAGTACTATATGTAAAAGTGGGTTTGTAATGCATGTCATTCTTCCTCATGATCATCTCTCTTCATCGGCAAGTCGGAAAGTTGTCTAGCAACACCCTTTCTTGGTGCATCACCACTTCTAGTTTAGGTTTTATTTCTTGCAAATATCTCTCCCTAATCCCATGAAATGTTAGCATAGGTCTAGTTAGCCATTTTTATTGCATTAGGAGTAGTGTAGTGCTTAGTTTAGGAAGAGGAAGCTGGCCTTCTCCAGAGGTTCACCTCGAGCCCAAGTCCCATAGCTTGAGAGGTGATCCCATGTGTCCCAATCACACTGAATGTCGTGATTCACTTTCAGGCCATTCAGGGGGTGTAGTGATTTGGTGACAACAATAGTCAAATTCAAGTTCACGTTATTATTATCTTTGGAAAAGGCTTCATCCATTTTATGAATAGAGGTTCTTTCAGCTTGTAAATCATTGTATATGTCAACTACTTCCTTTATCAAAGGATTGGCTTCTTGAAGTATACGCTCCATCCATCCATTTACTGATCTTCCCTTTTGACCTATCTTCTCAATCTCATGATAAGAAATATCATCGAGGGTGGAAGAAACTGTCAGATCCGTGGTAGTTGAAATCTCAGTAGATGGAGAAGGTTGTGTCACTTTTCTCAACAATGCAGTGAGTTGTTCAACCTTTTCTTTGAGATCATCCTTGGAAGCCTTGTCTTTGTCATATTTTTCTAAAAAATTCCCAAGAGCAGTCTACACATCTTGTTTTTCTCCTTCATGTGTTTCTTTTCCTAGTGAAAATCTAGAAATTTGATAAGTCAGTTGTTGTAATAGTTTCCTTGGTTTTTCCCTTCAACGGGAGTAGCAAATTCTACGACCCTTTCTCCAGATTGATTTACTGATAAGATGGAAACAATATTTGGCCTCTTTTCCTACCTTTTTGGTGTGGGTTCCAACACACTCAAGTCTATAACATCCACCAGAGGTACTTTCTTTTCTGTTTTGGAGTCTGGTGAAACAACCATTCTGGTATAGCAGATGCTGATGGAAGTGGAACAACCGATTTGGTACCTGAAGCACTAGTCAAAACAAGAGCACTAGTAACATTAGTTGGCATTTGAATGGAGGTGGTAATAATGGATGGGGTGGATGTGAGGATAGCCATAGGAGTGGATACAATGGGATTAGAAGATGAGATGGAAGGAAATGGAAGTGTTAGAGGAA
Organism: Taxus chinensis; assembly: GCA_019776745.2. Lineage (NCBI taxonomy): Eukaryota > Viridiplantae > Streptophyta > Pinopsida > Cupressales > Taxaceae > Taxus > Taxus chinensis. Next base: position 43,385 of record JAHRHJ020003750.1, read on the forward strand.
GTGAAGTAGAGATGGGTGACCCAATCATTTCCCCTACTGAGAGAACTGGAAGAGATGAGAACACTTGGGCCATAGAAGGAGATGGGAAAGAGGAAATGATTGTAGAAGTGGAAGGAAATGATGTAGGAAGTGACAATGGAAGATAAAGGGGAGATGACAGATCTTGCGAGACACTTGGAGAATCAGTGACTTCAACTATTTCTGACATTGGTATTGCTGGAGACATGGCTTTGGAAGTAGGAGCCTTGGAGAGAGATGAGCTGCCAACAATGAATGAAATATTTTTAGGGACTGTATGGGCCCTTTGGATGGACCTTTTTCCCTTTGTAGGTGTTGGTAGACTCATGGTTGATGGGGTTTCTATATTTGTAGGTTGATCTAACCCTTTGGGTGAGATTCCCAAGGTAACCAACCAACTATAGGTTCTTTGTAGAATGGGCCCCACCCTTTCCTTGGTATTGCAACATTATTCTACATACCAATCAATCCATGGAAATGGTTGATTGGAAACATTATTATTTTTATATGTTGCATCCAAAACTTCATCATCATCTTGCATTTCCTTTGGAATCTTGGCTATACCAAACTGTCGAATTTCATCTAGAGTTAGCCTCTCATAATCTCTTTGTCAGATGATGAATTCATCCCATTAATGAATCCAGATGTCTTCTAACTGGGGTACATGGGAAGTAGACAAACTTGTTTCACTAAATTTACCCCAGTAGTCGAAACTGGTCCGAGGATGGAAGGTCTACAAGGTTACTTCTGTCATTTCTGCATCTACATTCTTTGCCTTATAAATATTTGGACAAGTGTATCTGCCAATTGCAATAGGGAAATGAACTCCCACCTTGTGTCATTTATTCTGAATCTTATGATAGTCCAGCAATTGCCGAACCAATTCTAGCAAGACCCACTTGTCAGTGGGACATCTTGGTAGCTTACTGGGAGCACCTACAAAACTAGGAATCCAAATGTATGTAAATGTAGGAACTGTAGGTAAATAGCTCCCCATTCACACATACTTCTTTGAAGGCTTCATCAGAAATTCTTCGATTGTATAAATCTTTATCAAAACGATAAAGAATGACAGCAAAGAAGGCATCATTAATTCTATAGAAGTGTTTGCTTCCCTCATCCAGTGTAAGCTGAGGATAAAAATCATAAATTTGTGAAGCACTTCGAATACCTTTAGTGTTTAACCCAGTGAAATATCCCATAGCGGTTGCAACATAGACCAAAAAGGAAAGTCATGTAGAAAATCTTGGAGGACAATACCTTGCTTAACTGAAACCAAATGGAGCTACTGATATGCTCCCCCCATCTGATAAATTCCTTGTTCTTCTTGATGGTGGCAATATACAGGAACATCCATTCCTGAAATTCCTTTGTAGAGGGAAGGCCTGAAACTCTACTTAGTAACACAATAATGTCATTGAATTCCTGGATGAAGTCTGATCGATACATGGTTTTAGGAAATTTGGTAACACTCTTGGCCAGATAGATTTTCAACATGAATTTTGTGCATAACTCAACTTCCTTGTCCCAATGCTCCACTACTGATTCTGGTGAAATTTTTGCATAGTCTTCAATGTCTGGGAGTTTGAATAAATCCTCAAAGAAATATGGGTCCAAGCAGATTACAATCTTGCCATCAACATCCTTAACTACTGGATTCTTCATCAAAGTGAGTTGTTATAGCTAAGATGAACTCAGGGCAATGCATGGATGCGGGAAAGCCAACAGCTAGAACAAGTCCACTATCATATATGGCTTGCATCTAGGATTTCCTATTTGGGGCTTTCACCCTTGCCCAGAAGTCTGGAAAATCAATTTTCCTGAGATCAGTGTCTCCTATATTTCCCAAGTCTGAGGACAGACAAGAATGAGGAGAAACTCCAAGGAATGTATACTTCATTTTTTCCTTTCCTTTGGCTGCTACAACAGTTGACATCAAATTTTGATTTTTGAATCCGAAGACCTTAAAAAAAATATGAAAGTCTAAAAAAAACCTTAGCTCCCGCAGTCCAAAAAATCTGAAATAGAAAAGTTCTGAATCTCTAAAAATTTTCAAACCTCGAAATTCTGAAATGAAAAGTTTCTGAAATGAAGATTCCAAATTTCCAAAATGAAAAGTTTCTGAAATGAAAAGTTCTGAAACTAGAAATGAAAAGGCAAAATTCCAAAAAATGAAACCTTCTGAAGAATCTCTGAAACTCCAAGACCAAAATTTCTGAAAATTCTGAAATGGAAAAGTTTCTGAAATGGAGAAAGTTTCTGAAAATAAGAGTTCTGAAATCCAAAACCAAAAAATTCCCGAAATGAAAACTTCTGAAAAAAATGTGGACTTCACTGATAGCACAATAAGCACGTGAAATACTTGGAAGGATCTCAAAAATTGTGATGGAATCTGAACTGGATGCCTGTAAAAGAAATGGATTTTGCAACCGTTAAGGTCAAAAAACACCTTCAAAGAAAAACATGGTGGGCAATGGGATTTTCATTTCCAAGACAGAAAAAGGAAGAACAAAAAGAAAATGAACAAGGAGAAAACAAACCACAAAGATCTTAAACCCAAAAGAAATAACCTAAATAAAATACCTTGAAAATGATGCCAAAAAGTACAAGATACAGTAAAAAACCAGATCGTCAGAGGAAAATGTCAGGTGAAAATGACAGGTAAAATCATGAGTTTAAATAGAAAAACCCGACATTAATGCCAAGATTTTGACACGTATGGAAGTAGGTAAGAATTAAATGCGCAAAGAACTCCAAAATTCTGAAACCTCAAAGTCCAAAAGTTTGAAATTTTGGAACTTTTTTCAGAAGAAATTAGGAGGTGAAAATCGTGAAATGGTGATGAAAAAATCTGAAACTGAAAATTCTGAAAGTCAAAATTTCAGACTTTCGGACTTCGGAAGTCCGAAAGAGAAAAACCAAAAATGGCTGGGAAAGTTCCGAAACTTGAAAGTTTGAAAGTTTGAAATTTCAGACTTTCAGAGTTTCGGACTTTGGAATTTTGAAAGGAGTAATACCAAAAATGGCTACCTGGAATTCTGAAACTCGAAACCTGAAAGTCTGAAATTTCCAAAATTTCAGAGTTTCAGACTTCATAACTCCAAGTTATAAAATTTCCAATCACTAAAGGAAATCTCCAATTCTAAAAGTCCAAAATTTTAGACTTTCAGGTTTTCAGAGTTTGGAACTTCGAAATCAAAATTTCAATTCTTTTCCATTAAATTTCCAAAAGGGAAAATCCCTGAAATCCGAAGTCTGAAATTTAAGATTTTGAAATTCAGAGAATTTCCAAGTTGTTAAATACTTCCTGCATGAAGGATTTCAAAATTTTGGTTTTGATCAATTTTAACATTTGTTTCTCAAGGTAGATTTTTGTAATATTGGTCTGACACACACCAATATCAATGACATAATGTATTTGGTCAATTAATCTACAATCCTTTATGTCATAAGTAATAGAGGTGAACATCTTGCAATAGTAAGACACATTCTTATGGATCATGCACTGTAGTAGTGGACACCTACTTGCATCATGATCTCCATGGAAAATTTCAAAGTCTACCATCATGGTGTGTATCGATCTCCGAGGAAAATTTTCCTTCGTATGCCCCTCTACCTCACAATTTGTGCACCATAGGCCACTGCGAGTCTCATGGGACGAGTTCGCAAATAACTTCTCCACCTATTTTGCCATTACAAGAAGCCAAACTTTAAGAAAAGGATTAACACTAGTATCCATGTTTCTCATAGCCTCAACAAGCAGGGCATCCTCCAAGGCCTCGCAGGGGTCTGTGAAAGTCTTATGTGAAAATGCTCTCTTGAAGGGCGTTATTAATCCTCCAAAAAACCATTGAGCATGCTCAGAAGGATGAATATCAAAGGTAATTTTCACAAGACAGACTTAAAATGTGTATCTTACTCCCACACATTCTCTGTCATTCCTTGTTAAATCTACTTCAGCATGCTAATGCTCTTTTGTTCAAACTCGGGAATATGAAATTTAACTAAGAAGGCATTACATGGTGCAACATAATATATTATTGTCTAGTGGGGGTCATTCTTCTAATACCAATTATGTGTGCGCCTTTATAATGTTGTTACAAACTTACTTACCTTTCACTTCAGGGTAATGATCCCCTTTGAGCTCCATAGCAACTCACATTTGTGTACATGTTCTGTAGCATCCTCAACACCTTTGTAATCTAGTATATGTAAAGACATTTCAAAAAATACTTGTTGAGGTGGTTGAGGCCCTTGTCCTCCTGATCCAAAAGTTGGATTCCCTCTAATGTTACCTCCACCACCAGATCCACTAGATCCACCAGCACCTGTCCCTCTTGACCCACTAGATCTACCAGGTCCACCAAGTCTACTAGTTCCTATTCCACCTGACCCACCAGATCCACCTCTAGTAACTGGTAAAGGTCCTGAAGTGGTCATGCCTTATGTCCCCACTATCGTGTTGAATTGCATGCCAATAGTCTATGATATTGCACTGCTACTAGATGTGTGTCCCACACCACTTCCAGATGTGATACCCATGCTTTTTATACCCGTAATTTTCCCAAATGTGGCTCTAGACAATATACCTCTAAACACTGGAAATGATTATGCAATCATATATGTCCCAAATATAAAATTATATCACCTAGGTGTTGATCGGTTACTTCCACCAATACCAAGTTTGGGTTAGTAATACTTATATATGGATTTGGAAAACTAAGCACCAATGCTTGGTCACCAAGTGGATTCAGATACATGCCAATGGATCTCATTTCCCCTAGTGACAAGCTCTCATAAGAAGTTGAAGGGGTCTCTCTCTCACGCTTGCCAAGATGGGGTAGCACAGACTTCTCAAGCTCCACGTCCTTTGCGTAAACCTCAATTCCTTCTTGCAACGTCTGCCTCCATAAATCCATCTCTCTTGTAACTTCACATTGTTTATATAACTCCCTTTCATGATCTTCATTATATTTGAGTCGTCTCTCTTCCCTCTCCTTTTCAGCCCCAAGATCTGTCATCTTCCTCCACTCTAGCTTCCTCACTCAATTCTTAGAATAAACTTAGCTAACCATAGGAAATGCTTCTAAACTTGGTGTAATGATCAAGATATTTATAGATAAAGGTATAACACATAAGAACGATCCTCTTGGCTCCCTCAAGAACTCAAACTTAGCAATCTTTGGACATAAATAAGTATAAATCACATACTCAAAGGTATAATTGATCAACACTCTACTCCACCAATGATCAACAAAATGTGTCTAATTCATATCAACATCATGCAACCTCTAATGGTCATCTTAGGTCCATATGCGAGGTGTATAGTACCAGCTTGATCTAGATGCATAGGCTGAAATCCATTCATACAGCTCCACTAGAGAACAATAAAATAATTTCTCATACATCTCATGATATAGATCTTCTTCTACCCATTTATGTGCATCAAACTTAGGTCTAGTATTAAATCTTTGAGAAAACTCATCCTTTGTGCTTTCAAACCATGCTTCGACATTGTCCAAGGTCAAGTGCTTTGTCATCATGCACCATTCTTACAACATCTTCAAAAAGAGGTCTAGGCAACGGAACCAAGATGTAGTTATTATTTTATCCTTAATACTTATTTCTAACCCTAAGCACACCATCCTATCACCCAGCAGGCACTGGGCGCTCACCTGAGGCGCATGCGGGTGTCGAGCCCCTCTTTTATGTGAGCTTTATGAGAAGGTTCTGCCATTAATGGAGGTTTATTTGTAGAGATAGAAATACATGCATCCTAAAAGAAGAACATAAAATTAGCAGATCCACACACACACCCATGCATCATAGAAGGTAGATAAACATTGAATGAACCATAGGAAAACCAATCTAAGCTATAAAATGCTAAATATCAGAAGGGTTTGTACCCATAAAAAAGATATACTGAATGAACCCATATATATATTGATTTAAAAGAGTTCTAGTAGCCACATTAAAGTCAAAAGGGTCATCTCAAACCATATACAATAAGTGATAGAGGTCCAGCCTATACAATAGGCTTTGAACGAAGCCATTGGTTGTGCTCTTCTCACTATAACACATTTATAGACCCTAACATAAATGTCAATTATCAATGAAATTGTATATAGCTCTCTCATACCCTAAATCCTAAACCCTAGAGCAACCTAACATTTCTGCAATAGTTTTTTGCCCTAATTTCTGCTCTATGGTACCTACTAGTGCAAAATCACAACACCCCCAAATGGTTCGTTAGATCTACTTTTCTAAGGTAGAGTCATTTGGTGTGATTGCATAACATTGAGTTTTCCCTCAAGCTGTGGGACTTGCAAACCTGAGATGGACCTCCAGAGAAAGCTGGTTCTTCTTCCTAAACTACCTACCACAAGCTACTCCAGTGCAGGAAAACCTAATCTAATCCTAATCTAACCATTCCAAGGGGACAGAGAGAGAGAGAGAGAGGTGAAAGAAAAGCCTACACTAAGCAGTGATACACCAGAAAAGGAAGTGGATGATCACAGACCTGACTGACCTGAAAGTGGAGAGAGGTGAGCAGAGGAGAGGGTGGACAAAACACACCACATACCAGAGATAGATTTCACATAGAACATCACTTCGAAACCCATTAAACACAACTCTCAGAACCTACAATAAACATCAAAATTATGCACAGTATACCTTGCGACAATGAAGAGAGGTAAGAAGAGACAAAAAATAAGCCAAGGATGGACAAATGCATCACAAAACACATTTTATTGCTCCAAAATGTTACACAGAACACCATTCAGTGGGCAAGAGGCAAGAAATTCCATTACAGAGCCATGAGAGGAGGTTTAGACTCCATTTTTGACCCTAAGGAAGAAAAAGAGGAGGGAGGCAGAGAGGAAACAATGACCAACCATTTGAATGTGCCCCTCTATTACAATATATAAGAAGAATGGGAGAGAGAAGAGGGAAGAATTCAAATCCTACTCCAACCACCCTGAGATACGCATTGAATCTCATTTTGAAAGCTCAACCACTGAATATCAATGCCTTCTATAAATCCACCCACAATATGTTACTTCTGGTTCTCTGACGGATCAAATCAAATCAGATCTGGTAGTTGAAGAGATCAGATTCTGCGTTAATGGCCTGGAAGATGTTTTCCAAGTTTTCACCTACCAAGCCTTCCCAAAATGATATTTTATGCTCCCAAGGTGTAGAGCGTGTCAAGACATTTCTACGAAATTATTTCCTGCCCAAATATGATTCTCCAGTCGAAAGATATGGCCCTTTGAATATTATCGGGTTGTACGAAAGGGGGACAATATTTAAAAGAGTCCCCCCTTTGTAGGGTGGGACATGTGGAGGCCTCGGAACACACCTTGGAGATTTGGCCCCTACCCTTTTCTCTTGAAATAGTGCCAGACTGACATGTGGCTTAGCCTCTGTGAGCTCCTTGGGGTCCCTTGTATTTTTTTCCTAAGTCCTTTGCTTGGTGGGGTCATGTTATCTGACTGGGGGACATGTGGAGGTCTGGCACTTGCTTGGAAACCCCCTTTCAATCTTTCTCTTGAACTAGTGCCATTTGGACACTTTGCACTCTCCACCACCCTTCCATCTTGCATTGAATATTTAACCTGACTATGTCCCCTTTTTGAGACGAGACGCGTGGAGGATTCGTGCTTGCTTAAAAACATCAATCAAGATTTTCCTTTGAAGGAGCGTCAGGTTGACACTTGGAAGCCTCTGCAGGTCTTTAGAATTTTCAATGACCCCTCTTACCTTTTCAGACCTTGGACTACATGGAGGCTGGCACTTGTTTGAGCCTCCACTTTTGGATTTACCCTTGGAGATGCGCAGAGTCGACACGTGGCTCTCTTCTGCAACCACTTCTATACTTAGCTCTTTTTTTAGGCCTTCCCTGTCTACCTTTTGACCTCTATTGACCATTTGCTAGGTGGAGGGCGTAAGTTTGAGTCTCACCTTGGGCTCCCATTTTGGTTTGAGCCGACACTTGGCCCCTTTAGCCGAGTCAGAGACTTTTCAACAGTCATGAAAATTTTGGGGCTTTGGACGTGTGGAAGATTGGTTCTTGTTTGAGTCTACCCCTTTTGAATTTAACTTTGGAGATGCGTCGTTGCTGGAAACGTGGCTCTCTCCATTGTCTCCTCCATACTTAGTCAATTTTTGGACTCGTTCTGAACTGTTTTGAGCCCAAAGACTTCGGATCTTCACTATTTCTCCTCTTTCTTTCTCCTTGCTTCTCTTTAACACTGTCTCGATCCTTGCACTCTGACTCTGCTATTTCATTTTATGAGCCCACCTATAACCTGTTAAATAGATTTAAGACACGGATTCACTTGACAGATCCATTTCTTCTTTTCTTTACTCATGCATAGGGTTGTTTGGTCCTTCACAAGGCTTGCCACTCCATTGTAGAGTCCTTCTATGACCTTTTTGTCATCTGGAAGATTTCACGGGTCTGTGTTTTCCTTGGTAATTTCCTTATGTGGGGTCTTGGCTGATCCAATACTTTTCCTGGGGGGGATATATGGAAATTTGGATAACAATTTGAAATAAATGACTCACTCAAATAAATTTAAAAGGAGGGGACATCTACCTGCTAGATGAATGGACCAGTGGCCTTGTCACATAAAGCATCCATTGGGCATGGAGTCAAGAATGATGTTAATGTGAAACTAGAATCCTTCTTATAAAATGGACCTCGACTAACTGCACTTTTCTACCTCTTCCTGACTCTGAACCTACCCATGTGTCTACACTCTCAATTTTCATAAGAAAATCTTGAAATATGGATTCTAAGAGTAGAAAATTATTTGACCCTAGGGCTTTCATTTATTGCTAAAATGGAATATTTTGAAATGGATTTTAGTTGCTCTTGCATTTGCTTCTTTTGGAACTAGCAAACTGTTACAGAAAGCTATGAGTCTTCTTGCCATGAATACTAAAGAGCATGGCCTTATGCACCCTTGGAGCAATACTAAACTTATGTACAAAGACCAAATCATACATGCCTCAAATGAGACATATAGAGTGTGCATAAGCACTTCTTCTACTGGAAACAAAGTCTACTTCTACTCCTAAACTAACCAGAGAGAAAGAATGCTAAACAAATCCTGCTACAGGCAGGGAGAAGTAGCTTCCCTTTCTCAAAAGGGGCAGCCATGCAAATGATTTGACACTAAATATAGCTTCCTGTATGAGTGAAAAACTGACAATAAGCTGGTCCTCCACCCAAATCATCAAGGTATCAACATTAATGGAAAATACCTCTTCAAGCTGATTTGCATTGGACTCCTGGAGGTATTGATGGTGACCCTTGGTACTTTGATGCTCATCCTCATGCCCTGAAGTAGGCATGACTGGTTTTGGCTTCTCCCTTGGCTCCAATGAAGCCAAGTACCTGATTGGGCATGGTCTGATCCTTTGAATGTGCCCTTTTCTCTGAAATTTAACTCCAAGAATGGAGTTTTCTTGTAGACCTTCTTGGATGAATGGTGTGAGAGAGATGGTGATATCCTCTTACTTTTTTCCTTCCTCCTCCTTTGAAGAACATGGAAGATCAAGATCTTCCAACCTTGGTTCCAGAGGGCCATTATGGAAGTGCAGGTTGTTGCACTTGGATGTTCTCCTTCATGGCAGCAGGTTCATGTGCTTGGAAGGTGGAAGATGGAGGAAAAAATGATGTTATCTCCTGGGCTCCTCTTCATTAAAGCAATCTTCCAAGTCTGACAGATAGTCTGCCTCCTTGTTTGTCCTATTGCATGTGCTCTACCTCCTCCATGGTGTCCTCCTGATCTACAACTTGATCACCATGGCTCCCTTCACTCTCAAACATGAAGTTTGAAAGATCAAACTCTTCTTCAACATCAGAGCTTGAAGGGGATGAAGTGGGAGGAAGAAATGAAGGTTCTTCTGTAGCCTGCTCCACACTTGGAGCCTCTGAAACTGTATGGTCCTCCTCCATCATGGGTTCATCAATCAAATCAGGCCCTTGAAATGAAAGCAAAAAATCTTCAATGATGCTTTCTTCATTGAGTGGCCTCAACACTGATTTGATCTCTCCCAGCTGCTCCTCTTCAATGGGGCTTGGAGCTGATTGTTCCTCCTCTTTAACTAGTTGTGTAGCTTGGATTAGATCAACATTCTCCTCAGACAAAGTGCCATTAGGTACATGCATTCAGAGAAAACAGACTGTTGATCTTCTTCTTCTTTTTCTTTCTCTTCTTCTGCTGAAAACTCAACCTCAGCCACCACTGGTTCTTCAACCTTGACCTCCTCTATTGGCTTGACCATCAAGGGGATCTTTGTAAACCCAAATTTGGCAGCCCAACTCTTCAGATTGTCTGTCATTTCTTTTCTGTTGGGCTCCTCTTCTTGTTGTTCTCCTTGACTGGATTCTTGAGTCTCTTCCCAACATGGGCTTGGGAAATCAAGAGGAGTGGCAGGTTGGGGTTCAACCAGCTTTGTAATTTTTTGTGGTGGGAAGGGAGGTGGAACTTCTTGTTTGTTTGGAGGGGATGACTGTTTGGAAGGGAAAAGGACAAAAGAACTGAGATGAGGTGGAAGATCAGGGGATGGATAAGAGAAACCACACTTAGGGCAGCAACTGAGTGGGCTTGACTCTTGACCATGCTGAAATGATAAAGATTGAGAAAAGAGGAAATGAAGGATAAGGAGTCTGGTGATTGACTTACCCATTGACAAGGTTGTCTTGCACTTTCTCATAAACTTCAATGTCCTCAATCCACTGTGTAAGTTGAGGCAACATTTCAACCATGAAGTCAAGCTTCTCTTGAGGGCTGTAATGTCTTGGAAAAGGGCCTTCCCATGGACAAGGTGCCTTGCAACCAATATTGAATGCCTTCATCTATGATGTACCCCTGGATTGAACCATGCTAGCCTCCATTTTTTGGATCTTCTCCAGCAAACTAGCATTCTCCATTTGATTGTTGTCATTGTATGCATACCCTTGTTCTTGATAAGCTCTATGGCCAAACTAAATTTGACCTTGCTCATATGGGTAAGCACAATTACTTTCGATCTAATCATAGTGCTGATCTGGAGGAGTTCAAAAATGCATTGGAGGTGAACTGCATTATCTGTTGTAAGTGTGAGTTCCATGAAGGAAATGAAGTCATGATTGCACAACTTCATGGAATGGGGGAAAATGGAAGAGATGGAAGAATAAAATGAATGAAAATGAATGGAAATGGATGGAAAAGGTGATGCCCATTAAGACAATGGGTTTGAGACCAGATGGAACAACCTATGTGCTTAGGAAAGTGCCTCAAATGGGATAATTGATTTTTTTTTTATAAGAGTCACACAACCAGGTTGCAAGACAACAGTGGTAAGGTGCTTCAGAACAAGTCCCACTGTGCCAACATACTTTTCATTTATTAACAATATTAGAGGTCACAAGGTTTTTTTAGGGTTAGAAGTTTCAGTTAGGTTCAGGGGGTAAAATAACACCATACACACTCTCTAATAGGTTCAAAGTTTTAACTTTATTTTTCTCACACTTAACACATTCAAAATTTTCCTAAATCATTCCCATTAGATAGGAAATTTTCTCACCTTTCCAACGATATAAAGAAGTCCTCCTAACTCCTTGTAGAACTCTAGATATGGACAGGAGGACTTTAGGGGTCAAATTTCCCCCAAGGGGACACACCGAGCAGGGGAAGGAAGCCCATTGACTTTAGGTTGGCGGGTCATTAGGGAGGTGTTGGAAAATTGCACCCAGACAAGGTGCAAAGTCAAAAATTTCACCCTGCCTCGATGGGTCCTCCAGGTGGACACGTGTTGCTTGCTAAAAACATGGCAGGGGAAAAGTGATGCACAATATACCTTGTAAGGGTGGGAGGCAAGAAGAGGCTGTGGGTCTGTGGAAAATTAATCCAAGGGGGACAAAAGGGATCAAAGGTGTGCACGGGTTTACATTTTTCTTCCAGAAAGGTTAGACAGTACATCATCAATGAGAAAGAGGCAAAAAAAGGCAAGGGAAGGAGTGAGGGGCCATGGAGGTTCCAAACTCCACATTTTTCCCAAACAAAATTTCAAAAAGGGAAACAGGTCATGAGAAAATAATGAACCCCCTCCACTAACATGCCATGCTGTCATGTGGTAGCTTGTGATAGCCGCGGGCTGGGAGGAGAAAGGGAAAAATTTTCCCAAAAACTACCCTTTAAAAGGCCCAAGGGCTAAAATGATGCCGCTGGCCTTCGCTTCTGTAAATGTGAGGACACATATTTCCCTCTGATTGGCTACAGGCCGATCGGAGGAAAATTTAAAAAAATTCCCCAAGAGAAATTTTTCAAAATTTTTTCTAAGGAAATTCAGACTTTGGAAATTTTCGGGCCGTGGGCCCGCCAAGGAAAATTTTCCCAAATTTTCCCGCCAAGGCAAGAAAACTTCAAAGTGCCATAATTTTGCTAGAAAGCGATTGGTTTTGGGAAAACAAGGACTTTAGTGGAAAGCTCTTGATGCCCTATTTTAAAAGAATCATAAATTTTACATTTGATAAAGTTTAAGGGGTCAATTTTATGAAAATGTCATGATATCATCAGGATTTTAAATATCTTAAACTGGTAAATTTTAACTTATAATTTTTTATTCAATTTGATATCCTTCTTCACTCAACATGCCAAACAAACATGGAGGATTATTCTAGGAAGGGTTTAGAATGGCTTTAGGAAGGTAAATTTGCTCAATTGATTCCAATTTGAATTTTGTCCAACAATTGACAGAAAACAACTTGTGAAAGGGATTGGGTTCGATTTTACAATGGCTAAATTGTTTTATTAAGTGTTCTTTGTCAATTTTAGTTCATTGATAATACAACATGCCAAATTTTAATGTTTCCAAGTTGATTATAGTGTGCAGGTCCAAACTATACATTTTTGTTAAATAATTGCCAGTTTTAAATTTACAACAGAGATTAATTTCTTTTAAATTTGTATATCAATTTTATCATTTAAGTGTGGCATTCCATTTCTAATCTAATCCAATACATTTAGTTGTTTATAAATTAAAATCATTTCAAAACTAAATTGTAAAGTCTGATTTCCAATGGAGGAAATATATTTCAAAAAGAGACAAAGCAATATAATTCCTTCATACGTATTTCTTATTTTCTAAACAGAGATTTAATTCTCTTTTAATACAATTTGAAACATCAGCCAATTCAACCAACTAATGCATATGAGAGAAGATCTTGCAATTATTTATTGACTTCAATTATAAAACTTTACATATTTCCATGGTTTGAATGCAATAACCATTTCTATTTCCTTTCCAATAAATTAATAGAATATAATTATCCTTCACATTCGAATGTGCAGCTTTCAAAATCAGTTACAACATCTTTTCTTCATAGATATATATTACAATTTTCATCCACTTCAAGTGGGAAAGGTTACAAATTAATTTGTTTCACAAGGGACTATCAAAACTGCATTTTCCTTTGCTCCAGAACAACAACATGCAATATTCTCTTTCCTTTTTCTTCAAATTTGATCACAATAAAAGTGGGGGAAAGACAATGCTCTCCACCCAACCAAGACATCCAATGAAAGGAGAAGCCTTCCTTCATCATTGGCCCCCGAGCCCCAATCAAAATACAATAAGAGGTGTAATTCAACCCATGGAAACAACTAGCTTCCACAACACACAACATTCTTTCAACATGCATAATTCAATAAAAAACATAGTCCACACAAAATCAGCAGTTTACAACTGCATTTGCAAACATTCAAACAAAACTTAGGATTGATCATGCAAGCCAAAGTAGAAAGGTCTATGGGGGAAGCTACTTAAGCCTCCCAATAGGAATTGGGCATCCACCTGTAACAAACCTCCAATAAAATTCACCAACATTTCCTTATATCCTTATTCCCCCCCATATTTCACAAAGTAAGAAATGCAAGCTATTTCTTTTCCATGGTGGATCCCAAACCCAAACTCCCTCCACAAAATATGATGCATAAAATTGCATTCCCTTAACCCCCCCCAACATGGATTCCCCATAGCCTTCTCCTACACCATTCCTATGGTAGTCTACCCAACCAGCCAACAAACATAATCCCAACATTCACCATTCACACAACACAACAAGAAAATAACAACATAAAATAACATTAAACTCCTACCTCTCCATAGGTAACTTTTGTTTCCAACAACAAGCTTCAATGCCCAAAACACAGTCCCTAAAACAGCAATCTCCAAGCATGCAAATTTTCTCCAAACTCATTCCAAAAGCAAGAGCTTAAACACAAGAAAATGCACCCCCAAGGAAGTTTCAAAATGAATCAACAACCCAAAACAAGCAAAGATGTTTTGAATTTTATAGAAGAGGGAAGAGAAGAGGATGATGTGGATCCATGTAGGATGCCACATCACACATCCTCAAATTCAAACACAAAAGACAAAATTTCATTCTCCCAAGGCACAATAAAGAGGTGGGTGAAAATATGACAAGTTACTTGCACACTCCAAAAAGCCCACACCCCAAAGGACTACATGTAAATTAAATAAAATGTAAGAGAGTGCAATCAAAACTTGCAACATGATTAATAAAATGCATTAAAAATTCTAAAATCACCCCTCCAACCATAAGTATGGTTGGTAATTTAAATTGAGAGGTATTATACAAGTTTTACTTGTCCCACAAGCCTCCAAAAATAGCCCCCAAGGACAAATTCGAATTTCCAAGGAGGTGGAGTGTTTCATACTCCAAAATCTGACTTACACAACTTACACATCCCTTACATATTTAATACAAAGAGCCAACAACTTCCATTATTACTTTCCCATATCCCAATTTGATTTATTTAAGTTTTAACCATATGATTTCTCACATTAATCTATCACAATTTTAATTAAATAAAATAAAGGGACACATTACTAATAAAATACATACAACAATAATAAAAATTAACCACATTAATAAAATACACAAACCCATGGTCACATATAAAGGTGATCCCCCCATGGGAATCCTTAACAACATAAAACACAACACAATAAAACAAGTTGCCATGGTGACCTTTTCGAATTCACCTAGAATTCCATTATGGTTGGTCTCCAATCCCCCGATGTTTGTTGTGATATTTTAACCTGCAAATTGATACAAATACCTCCTTAATGTCCTCATGGCCATATCAGAACATCCAACATGATATAAATAAAATCACAAAATCATCTAAATATGTGAATCACAACAACATCAAGGCAATTTAACATTATCACATACAATTTATATCAACAATCTATAATTCAATCATCATCATATAATATCCATTTTCTAGATCTACTCATAATATCCAAAATCACATGGAACAAAATCCTTAAAACATCCATGTCAAATAGTATATCATCATCCACATATGAGTGTCTCTAATAATCATCATGCATCATAACCAAATCAAGATCAACAATAATCCATGATCAAGTGTCTAACAATCATACTAAATCAAAACATAATAATGTCCATAACGTAATCAATAGTACAAAATAAGTATCAAAAGGTGTCAAAGGGAATTGGGCACTACAACGTTGTAATACTTAGTAGGATGGCTTCTTCCAAATAGGAAATTTAAACTATTGCATAATGATGGCACAATAACTATAGAAACAAATTTTGGAAAATCTTTGACCTGGTAAAACACATGTCATATAACAGTCAATTTCCATGTCTCAAAATGTTTCGCACTTGCTATAGGTGTAGCGGCAATTTCATTATGATGATGGCTTGTAATTCATTAAACCAATGATGTAACCTATGCTTTAGGACAAATATTATTGGGATTAAAGATGTAGAGTTTGCTTGAAGGAAAATCCTGTTAGTGAAAAATCACGCACCCCTCCATAATGGTCTCTGTACAAGTGGTTGCATTGGGGCATTATGGTGTGATTCACATAACATGGGACTCCATCCCTCAAGTTGTGGGACTTGAAATATCTGAGATGACCTCCATGAGAAAGCCAGTTCTTGCCTCCTAAACTACCCATCACAAGCTACTCTAGTGCAAGCATAACCTATTCTATCCTAATCTAACCATTCCAAGGGACCAAAGAGAGAGTGAGAGAGGATTTGAAAGATCCTACACTAAAGCGGTGATACACCTGAAAGGAAATTGTTGAATCATAGACCCATAGTTGCCTGACGAATGGATTTGAGAGGTGAATAGAGGAGAGGGTGGATAAAATGCACCACAGACCTAGAGATTAGATTTCACACAGATTCACTACCACTAAAAAACCCATTCTTGAAACATAGCTATCTAATGACTTGCAAATGTGACATGCAAAAATTATGCACAAATACCCTGCAGTGAGAGGTAATCAGAGACAATAAAATAAGCCAAGGATGGACAGATGCATCATGAAATAGATTTTATTGCTCTAAAATGTTGAACACGTACACCATCAGTGAGAAACATCTAAGAATATGTGGTTTACAAAGCCATGGGAGGAGGCTTAGAATCCACATTCTACCCTAAGTAAGAAAGAGAGATGGGACAGGAGAGAAAACAACGACCAACCATTTGAATGTGCCCCTCTATTACAATATATAGGTAAGAATGGCATCTTCATGAACATGGAAAATATTGAATTTCAAGAATGGAAACACATAATGGACTCGGTGGTCATTAAATCTTCTCTTTTAATGTCTCAAACACTTATTATTTCGTGTAAACTTAATAGAATTTTCCTTTTACCTTTAACAATTCTTCAAGTAGAGCAGAAATCTTTGCATACCCCTTAATAAAATTATGGTAATAACCAATATGTCCAATAAATCTACGTACTTCACTCTAATGAGAAGGGTTCACCTATAATCCCAAGATGATATGTAATCTTGACTGGGTCTACTAGTAATCCATCCTTGCAGATACTATTTCTAAGAAAAGTACCAAATGGTGTTGAAAAATTCACTTCTTAATATTCAAGGAGATACTAATTTGTCTACATCTCTCAAACATAAACCTCAAGTAGTCGCAATGGTATTTCACCAGGCCATAGACTATCCAATCATCTAAATACACCTGAATAATTTTATGAATAAAATCTTGAAATGTATGTACAACAATGCATGAAAACATTTTTGGATCATTCTTTAGGAAAAGAGGGCATAACATTGTAAGAAAAACATCCCCATTCAATTGTAAAAGTTTTATTTTCCTTGTCTTCTCATGTAATCCTTACTTGATGATAACCTAAAAATCCATATTTATCTCACGCCATGCAACACCATTCTAGGATCTCCACGGTAAATGGTGTGGGAAAAGGATCAATTACACATGAATAATTTAGAACTCTATAGACAATACAAATCCTTATCCTACCATCATTTTTTATGTTGATAGCCATCAGGATTATCCATTTTGACTCTTCAATGGGCTCAAAAATTCCTTCCTTGAGAATTTTTTCAATTTCATTTCCTTCACCTTGACGCATAGATTAGGATTCATCTAGTAAGGAATCTTCTAAACTGGTTAGACACCATCATTAAGTTTGATACAAACCCTTCAACTCATGGTATCCTCTGCGAAATAGATCCTAAAAGTTGCAAAGTAGATAAATGATTTTTTATACCTTTGGTTCCCATACCAGTAGTCATCAATGATTACCTCCTACAGAGCATTCTCGGTTCTAATGTTGACTTTCTTTTTCTTTAATGGTACATAGTAAGCTCACGCTTACTCATCTGAAGAGTCCAATACCCCATGTGTACCAATTATGTGCTTGATATTAAAATCCATGACCTCTTCATCATCTATGAGGTAGACAATATTTCCCTTTTCCTTTTCTTTCCAAGCACGTCCTGACAGCTGGTGTCCTCAGATTCCACCATGTCATCATGTGCTTTAGAGTCAATCACACAAAATAAATGAGTCATAAGTTCTTTATTCTTTGTGTTAGCCCCAATGTAATGTGCTTAATGATCTACAAAGCTTCATAGACTGGTGGTATAGTAGAAAATTAATCAAAAGTATGAACAATTCCTGCATTGAGGTCATGTCAATTCACTATTTCTTGTTTCAGCTTAGCGGGGTGTGTATATACCAGGAATGCATGCACCCACACAGTGTAGAATAGAATTTATGTACCCATAGGGATGGTGACATAACATCTTTCCCCTTTGTCCACTTCTTATCACAATTTTGAACATGTATCATGGGATAAGTCTTCTAATCATAAGTCAGTATCATTGAAGGGAGATTGTTCTAGACAAACCTTGTCAAGAAGGCTACTCTTATCTCACGCATGTTAGAATGTTGTGGTTTAAGTGTTGTCATTGATGTAAAACCACATTAGTGAAATTTTTTAAGATGGATTAGAGTTAGATTATTCTCAAATGGTTTATTTCATGGAGATTTAGGTATGTTCTTGGTTGCATATCTTAATTCAGTGATAATTTCTTATTCTTGCAAGCCTATTCAGGTGACCTAGCTAGCCGAGGTGTTGGTGCATGGATGTTAGAAATTCTTGATAGATTATGTAGGATTTTGGAAGAATGGATAGCATGATTAAATATTTTCTATTCACTCACACTAGTTTTAGGATGAATTGATACAGGTTGAAGACCAAGTTTCAGATGTTCATTTATATCACATATGGTTGTTAGAAGGAATGGGGATGCATTGTGTAGCTATGTGAGATCATGGATGCATGTAGGTAGTTTATTCATGATGTGACATGTATTTTAGGGCCGTTTTTAGAGTTTTTATGATGAGTTATGATGCTTTTAAGTTGACCCTAGCCTTTACAAAGTAAAACCCCAAGGGATAATTATGCAAGTATCAGTGGCTAGAAATATTGATAGATATTTGTGATATGATGATTATTGGATATGTTAGTAGGACGTGTCAAGATCTTATGGGAAAATTTTCAGATTTCCATGATGAATATTTTGCAAGTTATATCAATTTTGGTGAAATAGGGTCAAGAAGAAAGTCATTTTCAGCTCAAATTGGATCTTCCAATGCTCACCCTGTATTGTGTACTTTTCATGGTACCTTATGGATTTGAGTGATGTTTCTACATTTAGTCTAGAATGTTTCACATAAAAAAATTCAGTCTCATAATTCTTGATTTCATTTCATCATCAGGGTTTTATGAATGAATGTTAAGAAGGTGAATAGCTTCTTATGTGTTTAAAACCCATCTCAAAAGTGGTAGGAGATAAATTACTCATAAGTGGCCAGAATTTATTTCTAGTGCATGGATTATGATTTTATCATGTAGAGAAATCCTCCAGGTTTCCATAAAGGTATGGTCTATGTTTTTTTGATGAGTGGACCCTACGCAAATAGGCATGTTTCTTAATTAAGTTCATTTTTGGGACAAGGTTTCTCAAAGAAGTTGCAAAATAAATGGACATTTTTTTTTAGACTATGATTTTTGATTGATTTCCATGGTGCTTTGAAGTCATGATTATGCATAAAAATAGCAAAGTGTGCTCTATTTGTGAAAGTTAGTCAAGGGGTAGTTTTGGGGCAGTTTCTGGCAGTTTGTAGAGATCAAATTGGGTTGAAGTCTTTCTAATTTTAGTTGTTTTCTTACATAGATAATTACTTTATGGTAGTCCTCCTTCTTGATATTTAAGGTTTCTTCCCCCCCCCCCTTGAATTGACCATCAAGGGTTCTAAGGTGACCAATCACTTTGGAAAATTGTTGGCTTTCAAGTAAATTATCTAATCATGTTAACATTCTTAGAGTTTACGCTATATGTCTTGAGAGAAATCAACTTTTTTTTAAATAAAATTGACAATTTGGTAACTTTTCAATTATCTACCAATGAAAATAATTACTAGGAATTATTGGTCTGATCAATAACTTCATATTTTGATCCTCCATCTTCATAACATCCTTAGGAAGATCAAACTTGACTCCAATTAAATCCATTTAGTTAGCATCAACATTTTGATCCCTTGGGACAACTTGAAGGTTGATTGTATCAAAGTACTTTAAGAGATCCCAAAAAAAAAATAGGATTTGAGGATATTTTTTTAGATAAACATTGAGACGTCACTTGCTAAATTACCATCTCATTGTATCCAAAGATCATTAGATTTTTGAGTCCCTTCTTATTGGTAATCAACAACTCCTATATTAGATCTTCATATATAGCTACATTGTTGGTGTAGTTCAAAAGAAGTCTATGTGAAAAGAAAAAATTCTCTTTATTTGGTGACAATAATAAAACACCTACACCAACACATACCTTGCACTTTGAACCATAAAAATACATCTTCCAAACACCTTATAAGTCTTTATCTAATTTTAGAAATCTAGGAATGGAACTACCTTCATCATGTAAGCAATAGGTACCCAGACTAATATTCTTGAAGTATCATGACTACCAAAGTTCCATCTCTCCTTTTCCCATCCATCTAAATGCTCTTCTAGAGCTTTATTCCTTTATCCAACCTTTGACTACTTCATGAAGTATAAACACCACTACAGATGGTGTGTGTGTAAATTTGATCCAATTCGATCCAATAGGAAAATAGAAGAGGTGTAATGTATGCATGTCAAGTGTTGAAGGACTGCGCTTTTCCTATAAAATCTGTTGTGTAAAGTGTTGTGAACTGTGCCAAAATGAGAAAAAATTTGTAACTTCCCACTGGTCATAGGCACTCAGGAAGGGTCAGAAGCAGCCAAGTGCTATTGTCTAATGCTAGATACTAGTGTTTGTGATGTTTGAAATACCCAAGCTAAGTTCTAGGCCATTTTTGTAATTGAAGACTATGTTATACCGATGTTGAGTTGTGACTTTAAACCATTGTGTGGGGTGATTGATTTACCCAATGATTCCCCCCTTATTTTGGGTGCATGTGATGTCAAGAGGAGTATGTAGCCCAAAAGAGGACCAACCACTGAACTATGACTAATACCCTATAGGGGGAAGGAATTTGCTTGGTAAAAACCAAGGCATATGCAAACAAAATGGTTGAAAATAATTGTTAGTGTAAACAAGATAAACACACATGTAGAATATGATGTGTAAGCTAGCAAGAAAGAATACAATGTAAACATGTAATAGTACATACATAGTAGATTGTGAAAAGTGGGTTTAAAACATGGGACATCACTCATGATGTCGCAAGACAACCAAGACCAGAGTGGCCAAAAGAATACAATGTGCACACAAGACAAAGGGAAAAGCCCACAAACAATGGCATACAATAGAAGACAAGATAAAATAATATCAAGCAATGTAACAAATAATTGTGGTGGAAAATAGACCTGCAAAGTAAATGTTTCACATGAAGCACCCATTAGCATGTTATAAAGATAAAAATTATGTCAAAACATGTATAACCTGATATAAGATAGTTTGCTAGATGAATAGGAAGTAGTATGAATCAAAACAATAGCACCTGTGGTGAGTACAAAAGAAGATGCCCCCAAGAGTTTCTATGGGACTAGTAATAGGTAATGTGCAAAACATTTATGTTATATGTAAGGATCTGTGTAAATTATTTGACCACAACTAGAAGGCAAGTGAACACGCATGTGTATATAGAAAGAGATAATGACATACAATATATCCATCTAACAAGTGTAAAAAGTGGACATGTAAGCATAAGAAAGTAAGATTAAATGCAACCAAGATATGTAGTATGTTGTGGATGTGAGTGGAGTGGAATGCAAAGTGAGTGTGATAGGAGAATCCTGCCCCCCAAGTGAGTGTGAATGAGTATGCATGAGATGAGGTTCATTTATAAAAGACCCTCAAAAATCACGAATGAACCATAGAACAAGAGTGTGTCATCGGGAAATGGTTTGAATTATGCAATAGAAAGATGTGATCAAAAAATCATAGAGTTTAGAGTGTGAGTGATGTGAAGTGAGGTTCATTTGATATTCAAATACCCTCAGTAGTGGAGTATGAATCATGGAACTAGAGTGTATCATCAAGTAGTGAGTGTAGCATGTCAAATTAGATACAAGAAATATGTGTCATGAATGTGTATAGTTTGCATTGCATATGATGTGTGATATAAGTGACAAGAAAGAGATATCATGAATTTGTGATGTGTGAAGTGTGGGAACAAATGAGCTAGGAGCAGATTTTTCTTTTAAATCAAGAGGTTGCAGGGACCGAGATGCACTAGCGAGTGCAATGGAAACCTCAAGAGGAGGTTACAGCCATGGTGTGGATGGTTGAACATCATTGATAGTGATAAATTTCCATTTATTAATGAACTTTAAACTCAATTGGTTCATCGAGATGATAACCTCAATTGCACGAAGCCAGGAAAGAACTAAGAGCATTTCACACCCTTTGACTAAATGGTCCACCAGAAAAGGCACAAGCATGGTAAGAGAACCAACTATGACTAAGATGTTGACATAACCATATGATTTAGGAACTAGATATAAAATCTAAGAGAGTGGATAACTGATAGTGAAAAGAAGTGTAATATAACATGCATTTATGTAAAATGAGGTATCAACCATAGTTTTATTGATAGAAATAGATCTAATAGAAGCACTAATGTGCAAGAAATCAGAAGATAATGTAGCATGATAGCCATGATCAGAAAAAGCAATGATTAAGGGAGATGTATTAGCATCAACAATTAGAAAATAAAGATCCCCTGATGAAGGAGGAGTCACTACGTGATATGTATGATTGGATGAAGAGTCAGATGCTTGCTTATGCTTAGGAAGAGGATTGTTGAAGATCTTGCACTTGTGATTTTCATTAACTGGCATAGATGTAATAGACTTAGGAAGCTCAATTGCATTATTATCAATAAGATTTTGATTAATATTTTGAAGTTTGAAACAACGATATTTAGAATTCCCAATGCATTGATGATAGTCACATATAAAATTTTCATTGTAATTACGACATTTTGGACAAGATGGGTCCAAATTGAGTGGAGGAGGAATCATAATAAGATTCCTCTCAACAAGTTATCACAATAGAATGTTTTAAGTGACATATAACTTTGTGAATGTATGCTTGGATGGTTTCCATTGAAACTTTTTGGTATTAGATACAACATTTACAGTCATTTATCCATTGAAACTTTTTGGTATTAGATACAACATTTATAGTCGTTTATCCATTGAAACTTTTTGGTATTAGATACAACATTTATAATTTATTTTCATGTAGCTTAATATTATGACACAAATTATTGATGGATACCTTAGGTTAGTGGGATGTGTGCCCTAAGGTAACCTCCATATTTTAAAGAAGTTGGCTCTTCTCTGTGTGGGATAGGGTTAAGAGAAAATTAAAATGAAAATGAAAACTAACTAAGGTGATATGCCAAAAGAAGATGCTTTAATCATGAACTTGATAGCCTGAAATGGGGAAAAGGTGAGTAATGAAAAGGGTGGGAAAAATGCACCACAGTCCAAAAAGATTCACACAGAACACCACTTCAAACTACTAAGCACAACTTCTGAAACCAGTAATAACATTATAAGCATGCACAATATACCAACATCGAAATAAAGGCTATCAGAGACAATACAAATATGCAAAGGATGGACAAAATGCACCACATGGCATATTATATTACTCCAAAAATATGCACAGTACAACAACAGATAAGAGGCAAGAAGAGTGCTATTACAAAGCTCAGAGAGAAGGCTAGAGCTCCAGACCCCTGCCTTTTACAGAAGAGGAACTGAGACAGGAAAGAAGAATTGACTAACTCCTGATATTTGTTATGAAACCTCTGATTACAATATATAGGATGAGAAGAAGATAAGAAGATAATTCTGGAACCATCTTCCAACTACTTGTAAGTTATGGTAAATGGTGTGAAGTGACAGAAATAGATTTTTGAGATCTATCTCACACTTCCCCATGATCTGTTATTTAAGGAGTGAGAGCCATACCCATTTAATACATCTTTAACTATTTTGCAACCGACTCCCTTGAAGTGGACTCACTTTTAAGGAACATCCTTTCAAATCTTTATTACATATCTGAACTTCTCAATCGTTATGCATCGGGTTCTGGGCTTATGATTCTGGTGGCACCTATTTTTATGTTGTTCTGTTAAAATGACCCTTTGAGTGCAGGTTAAAAAATTGAGTATTCGTAGGTTCACTCTCTTTACATGGAACTGTGCATTAACTTTGTTGCTGAAAAGACAAGCTAAATGACTTTTCACCTTTTACCTTTTGAAAAGATCTGAGCATTTAAAACTTCTAGATGGGTTTCATAATTTCCCATACGTGGTATTTGGCCTGTCATCAAATCTTTCGCAACCTGCTTCGAACTTGGAGTCCATTTGTTGTGAGATCCACGTGGAAGCCAAGTGCATCTCTAGGGTCTCTTCTTTTCTTTGTAGCTTTTGGAAGTGTGTTGAGCTGACACGTGACACCTTCCGTGAGCCCTCTAATCTCTCTTTGGGTAAGTAATGGACTTGCCACATATTAATGTGAAGACCCTTTTTTAGGTGGGACCCTTATAGTTGACTCCACGTGTAAGCCCTGTGGGATTTTGAGGCTTCATTTCCCCCTTTAATTTCTGGAATTGTGTCGGGGTAACACTTGGCACCATCCACGAGCCCATTACTCATTCTCGAGTTGGCTTGTCCCGGCTTAGTTTTTCATCATTGATTCGGCTAAGTATTTTTCCCCATATCGTCTGAAGGCTTGACCCCTGGTGGGACTCGAATCTACAGGAATCTCAGAACTCACTTGGTCAATCCAGTAGGAATCTAGTTGTTATCTAATTTTAGTGGGCGGTGGAGGAAATTAGATAACAGTTTGGTGACTCACGGGGACCATTAGCTTGCTAAATGGAATGAACCCACAATCTCCCACTATTCATTGGGCCCAAAAATTATGTTATGAGCTGATCTAAACCTTGGTTTGAAGTATCTTAAGTGTCGTTGTGAGCTTCTGTAGCTGCTAGTTGATCCTTGCACCCTCCTACTCTCATAAGGAAACTCTGAAACTTGTTTTGTGAGAGTAGAAAATTGAAAATCAGCAAAATCACCTCCTTGACTGATTTTAGTTGCTCTGCATTTGTTTGAAGTGAAGTTTACAAGTGTTACAGACAACTATGAGTTCCCCTAATTTGAACCTTAGAGAGTCTAGTGCATTTCTATTGGAGTAATACGGACATGAGCTTATACAAAGATAAATCATACATGCCTCAAGTGAGACATGCAGAGTGTGTGAAAGCACTTTTTCTACTGAAAGCAATCTACCCCTACTCCTACGCTAACCAGACTTGGGAAAAGCTAAACAAAACCTGAAACAGGTAGGGAGAAATAGCTTCCCTTTCTTATAAAGTGTGGCCATGCAATTAATTTAGCAATAGATATGACCTGTGATAAGAGTGAAAACTTACCTTCCACTCTTTTACCCATAGTATCAACAAACACAATGAATACCTCCTCTCTTTGTTTATCATTTAGTTGGAGGTGTTGTAGCTGACCCATGGGACTTTAAAGACTATCCTCGTGCTTTGAAGTAAGCATGACAGGTGTTGGCTTCCCCCTTGATTCTGATGAGGCCCATCCTGTGGTGGGGTTGTTCGACCTTCTCCTTCTTGCCCATTGTTCTGAATTTTAACCTTTGAGATGAGGCTTTTTGTACTTTCCTGAAATGGTGTCATCCTTATCTTCTTTCTCCTCCCCCTTTTTAGCAGCTTTGGAAAATCAGACTCTTTGATTGAAAGAAAAAATCCTTTTATCTTCTTAAAAATCCTTATTTCTTTATCTCTTCTAGAGCCGGAAAATCTAGACTCTTTGATTGAAAGAAAAAATATTTCAATGATATCTCTTTCTAGAGCCTCTGAATTTGATTCAGGGGAACTGTCATGAGTAGCAGGTTGCTTTTGTTGTGGGGTTGATGAAGCAGCAAAGGTTGTAATTTCCATGGGCTCTTCTTCATCGAGACATCCCCCCAAATCTGATAAGCAATCAAGCTTATCATCATCCTGTTGTGCCAAGGTCTCCCCCTCTTGTATGATGGTTTTTGAGTCTACAAATTCTCCATCATGTATAGCTCCATCTTGAAACATGAAGCCCGTTGGCCCAAACTCTTCCAGAAACTCTGATTTGTGGAGAGGATGAATGGGGGAGGGATCTGTAGTCTCTTGAGCACCCGACTCATGATTCGAACCCCCTGAATTCGATTCACTTCTCACCATATGCTCCTCTTCTTTTGGATTTGGAGTTGTTCCTTGTTTGTATGGGGGGTATAGCTGCTCGAAGAAAAGGGGGGGTGGGATGGATGGCTTGGAGATGGAGAAGGGAACTCAACATTTGGAGTGGTATGATATGGTAAAACTTGGGGTGGGATGGGAGATGAACAAAGAGTTGGTGATTGACCTACCCATCGACAAGGTTGTCTCATGTTTTGCCCATATGTTTCAATACCTTCGATCCACTGCATAAGTGGAGGTAATTTTTCTTCTAAGAAGCCAAGCTTCTCCTGTGAGCTATAGTGCCTAGGAATAGGGCCTACCCATGGACAAGGTGCCCTGCATCCTATTCTGAATGCCTCCATTTGTGTTGTAGCCCGAGATTGAACCATGCCTGTCTCTATTTGTGTTATCTTCTCTAGTAGACCAACATCCTCCAATTGACCGTAGTCACCAAATGTGTACCTGTGTCTTTGATTTGTTTCATAGCCAAAGTGGTCTTGGTTTTGCTCATCTGGGTTGGCATAGTGACTTTGAAACTAGTTATGCTACTGGTTTAGAGAAGGCACGAAGCTTATTAGATACTGATGAAATTGCTGAAAATGAAAATTCCATTACAGGAATGAAGTCATAATTGCAAAACTTCATAGGATGAAGGGAAATGAAGGATGGATGGAAAGAAATTTTATGAATGGAGATGGATGAAAGGATGAATCTCACCAAGAAAACACCAACTTGATGAAATGATAGGATGCTTCAAACTGTCCCACCGGGCATGCCAGGAAAACTGTTGACGATTATCTTTGCAGATGAACCGTCAGAGTCATTGGATACCTTAGGTTAGTGGGACGTGTGCCCTAAGGTAACCTCCAGATTTTAAAGAAGTTGGATCTTCTCTATTGTGTCAAGGATAGGGTTAAGAGAAATCTTAAAAGAAATGAAAACTAACTAAGGTGATATGCACCAAAAGAAGATGCTTTAATCAAGAACCAACTGCCTGAAATGGGGAAAAGGTGAGTAATGAAAAGGGTGGAAAAAATGCACCACAGTCTAAAAAGATTCACACAGAACACCACTTCAAACTGCTAAGCACAACTTCTGAAACTAGTAATAACATTATAAGCATGCACAATATACCAACATCGAAATAAAGGATATTAGAGACAATACAAATTATGCAAAGGATGGAAAAATGCACCACATGGCATATTATATTACTCCAAAAATATGCACAGTACAACAACAGATAAGAGGCAAGAAGAGTGTTATTACAAAGCTCAGAAAGAAGGCTAGAGCTCCAGACCCCTGCCTTTTACAGAAGAGGAACTGAGATAGGAAAGAAAAATTTACTAACTCCCGATCTATGTTATGAAGCCTCTGATTACAATATATAGGATGAGAAGAAGATAAGAAGATAATTCCTGAACCATCTTCCAACTACTTGTAAGTTATGGTAAATGGTGTGAAGTGACAAAAATAGATTTGTGAGATCTATCTCACACTTCCCCATGATCTGTTATTTAAGGAGTGAGAGCCATACCCATTTAATACATCTTTAACTATTTTGCAACCAACTCCCTTGAAGTGGACTCACTTTTTAAGGAACATCCTTTCAAATATTTATTACATATCTGAACTTCTCAATCGTTATGCATCGGGTTCTGGGCTCATGATTTTGAAGACACCTATTTTTATGTTGTTATGTTAAAATGACCCTTCGAGTGCAGGTGAAAAAATTGAGTATTCATAGGTTCTCACTCTTTACATGGAACTGTGCATTAACTCTGTTGCTGAAAAGACAAGCCAAATGACTTTTCACCTTTTACCTTTTGAAAAGATCTGAGCATTTAAAACTTCTAGATGGGTTTCATAATTTCCCATACGTGGTATTTGGCCTGTCACCAATCTTTCACAACCTGCTTCAAACTTGGAGTCCATTTTTCATGAGATCCATGTGGAAGCCAAGTGCATCTCTAGGGTCTCTACTTTTCTTTGTAGCTTTTGGAAGTGCACTGAGCTGACACATGGCACCTTCCGTGAGCCCTCTAATCTCTCTTTGGGTAAGTAATGGACTTGCCACATATTAATGTGAAGACCATTTTTTAGGTGGGACCCTTATAGTTGACTCCACGTGTAAGCCCCATGGGATTTTGAGGCTTCATTCCCCCCTTTAATTTCTGGAATTGTGCTAGGTTGACACTTGGCATTGTCCTCGAGATCACTACTCATTCTCGAGTTGGCTTGTCCTGGCTTATTTTTTCATCATTGATTTGGCTAAGTATTTTTCCCATATCACTGAAGGCTTGACCCCTGGTGGGACTCGAATCTGTAGGAATCTCAGAACTCACTTGGTCAATCCAGCAGGAATCTGCTTGTTATCTAATTTTAGCGGGTGGTGGAGGAAATTATCTGCAAAATCTAGACATGCTACGTTGGGTTCACCAAATGATTTAACAAATATGGAAATATAAATGTTAAATTCTAATTAAGCAACAACATAGATATAAATAGCTAAAGTATATATTTAACATAAGCAAGTAAGCTAGAAAAATGTAAAACCCTACTTGCAAGATAGAGAGTAAGATACTTAGGTGATTTGCAATAAATTTGAAGCTATGTCAAGCTATAAAATTGATGGAATACAGAAGCATAGTTTCAAAATTAGGCCTAGGAAAATGTATAACTATCAGGAATGTCAAGATTAGGGCACTTGTGTAGGGTCAAGGGCGATGCAAACCTCCTCTGGGTGCATGTGATTGCTTCGAACCTCAAAAACTCAATTTCATAGGGTCATAAGATGTTTTTTAGATGTTTCCTTTAGTCTCTTATATGTCATTATACTTTATCGTTGCTCACATGAAACCTATAAGAAGAAAGATCACCTACAAAACCCCAAAACACATCAAATCCTAAAAACAAAAAGATGCAAATGGGGAATCAGACTGACGTCGACAACAGTCACCCCGACTGAGTGAGCTTATGATCTGGGTGATGCACTACATTTCATAATCCGTTGTAGTTATGTGTGTGTGTGTGTAGAAACATGATTTAGGTGGCTTTTGTGCCAAACGCACATGAATAGTGAGCAATATCTAGATGTAGAAAATGTAGATAGATGTGTGACATGGAAAAATGAACTTCCCCTCTTATGTGTGTATTCAAAAATGACAAGTCCCTTGTCCTTTGATGTTGAGCTAGATGGATGCTCAAATGCTCTTAGAATGCTCTTGGATGACAACCTTAGGTGGTGATAGATAATGCTTAGTGCATGATCCTTTATTATGGTCACATACCTTTGTATTTATATGATTCCCTTGCTTGAATTTTGTAATTAACTATTAAATGCTAACCCATAAGAAATAAAGATACCCAACAGCTAGAAAGGACCCAAAATATGTGAGCAAGATACAAAGAGGAACGAGACACCCAGAGGGGATGGGGGCACCTGGGCGTTGGCTTCCTGGTTGGGCACTAGTGTTTAGACTCAGAAAAACTGAAGTATCGTAGGTCAAACTAAGCAGTAGGGTGTGTAAGACCAAGAAGGAAACCAGAAAGCAAGCAAAGAGGCCAAATACAATGGTCAATTAGTTCAATTTTCTTCGCTTATGAATCATATGAATATAGTAATGTCATCAGACCTAGAAATGATACCCAAAGTGCGTGATTTAATGTCTAACACTAACTGATATAGCTTCTTCTAAGCCTTTCCAGGATTACTTTACTCATTATGCATTCCTTCAATTCTTGATAATACTGGCCTTATTCTAGAGACTATCTGATTGAACTAACTCAAGTCCTTGTGTAGAATTCTATGTTAAAATTAGGTAGCTACATCATTTTGTGATCTTGTCATTGTGCTGAATTACTCCTAGTGAACATCTTCACCTCAATCCTAAACTCTAATATCCAACCTTTCTACAACATTAATCCTTGATGCACATAAAGACCGTTAGCAGGGAGGTTGCTCCAATAATCTATAGTTGTTTCCCTAAATTTTAATGGGTCAAAGTTATAGACTTATTGACATGATCCATTTTTAACTTGCATGATGAATTCAAAGACCACAAGTGTATTATGGATTCACTCTGATCTATTGGATTAGACATTATTTTCAAAATAAGGAATAGAATGTTAGGATTTCAATGATTCGTAAACTTCATGTAGTACAAACTATCATCTTCACCAACTTTTCGGGCAGTTAGGGATAACCAACTTTGACAGTCAATCAAGACATAATCCATCTAAGATAAACCATTGTTCGAAGCTGGAACATAACCTTCCAAGTCATATTCATCTGGGAAAAAGGATGGATTGGAACTTTTTCTCAAGTATTCATGAGGATTATGCATAAGCACATGCTTATCCTACTTCTTATAGGCCTTTCAAGTTACAAACTTAATAAAATCAACTAGGTTATTTCTTAATGATGTAATATACCTATTTAATCATTGTAAATCCTTATCATAGCTATATCAAGTATGGAATTTTCTATCATTGACTTGATTAAAAAGTATCCTTATAGTCATGGAAATGTTAATCCTCCAAATTAGAGAATAAATAAGGGCACATTGCAAATCTTATTCACTAGTTATTGTACTAAGATCCATTAGCAATGGACTCTTTTATTATGCAGAAAATAGATTCTCCAATTATATTACTCTAACAAATGTCTACATCAACAACTAGTTACACATATAACAAATAGTTATATACAGAAAATGCATTTCCTCCCTAAAGGTCATGCAAAAACTGCTTGTATGTGGAGAGTTCATCCTTTTGAAAAGTAGTATGAGGATCAAGCCACAAAACCATAGCTGGAAATTTTGATCAAGATAGAGGTCAAATACATAATTTCTGCAAACCTATTGCGTAACTTGGTTTGAGAGGAGGGTAACAACTAGTACCTTTGATAACTGGTTAGATAGTCATTGGAGCCACAAATCAGATTAGCTTCTGCAAGTGGAATGCCATTAGTGAGGTTGTTGCAAAGTGAAAAGGAAGCCACATTACAAATGCACTATACTATTAGGCCTAAAGGCATCACGAAATGACATGGTAGATGTTCATAGGCCTCAAACAACTTATTGGGATATCATCTTCCCGCGGTATCAATAATTTACCCTTTGTAGGTTGTGGACACTCTCATTTTCTAGGATGGAACCATTTATTTTTCCATTTCCTAGGACTTATCATTTTTTAATTTCTCGTCAAGCTGACGAGAAAATTTCTTTTGTTTTGGGTTTAATAGGAGTTATTGGCATCATCAAGGTAGGCATGAAGGAATAATATGTGGCAGATATTTCTAAAAAAAAATCTATATACCCACGTCTAAGGAGCATGTTTTTGTTGTTTTATTCGTCATTTGTATAAAATAGGTCGTTAATATAAGATTTCATTATTTGAATTTGGGTAGAATATAACAACTTTAAATGTTCTTTTTCAACCTAATATTTTAGTTATTGAAGGTGGCAATTGCCCCTATTGGATTCAGAGTTGTTTGGGCTAACAGTAGTTAAAGAGTGGGATGTTTGGGATCCATTATGATTCAATATTCACTGTCCATGTATGTATTCCAAATACAAACCGCTTAATCAAAACCACTTACATCAAGTTTCTCCCCAATTTGGTTTGTCTAGTTAAGGAAAGTGGAACCACTCGATTGCTATTTAATTTATCTTGAGATTTCCAACACTCAATCGATATTGTTCAATAATGAGCACTACATCTGAGGTTGGGATAATTATGGACTATTTTTTAAATAGGAAAGAAATTTGGATGTTGTCAAACTGCTAGAAAATATCAGAAGGTCAAAATAATCCTACATACGACATCACGACTTATTGTTATTTCACAAGATAATATGGTTTACATTTTGTAGGGAGTCTTTGTGCAATTGTTATGTATCATCTAATTGTAACCAAACAGAAGAGACATTTCAACATTAAGAAAACATAAGCACAGTAAGGATAATGTTTGTTAGATAGCATGACCGACACATGTAGAACATAAGTCATGTCACAACCGGGAACGTGTTCCACAGTCAACTTGTGAATGTTTACATTTTCAATGTCTTTAGGTAGCCATTGCAAGATGTCATCAAGATACCAAAAATATTTTGGGCCCTCATTTAAGCACAACTTACAATTAAGTGGAAGCTATTAGATTTTCCCCATTTTTTAATTTTGGTCCATTTAAGCACAAATTGCAGTCACATGAATAATGCAAGTGATATTGAGACAATAAAATGGAGCACATATAGTAGATATTATTTGGGAAGGGACAATATGAGTTTTGGAAGAGGTGTGGGACATACAGTTATTTCGTCCTCACATTTTTCTTTCTAGCTTTCTATTCATGTCTTCATTTTATCTAATAAATAAAAGGTCGTCCATTTGAAAGTCTTGACAGCGTAGAAAATAAAATAAAAAATAGCAAACCCTTATTTTTCCTCATATTTTCTAAACAAAATCCAGCACAAATTATAGTCACGTGAATAATGCAAACAATATTGATACAATAAAATGGAGCACATATAGTATATATTATTTGGGCAAGGATAATATGAGTTGTGGAAGAGCTGTGGGACATGCAGGTATTTAATCCTCAACTTTTTCTTTCAAACTTTCCATCCATGTCCCTGTATTATCTAATAAATAGAACTTCGTCCAATTGAAAGTCTGGACATCGTAGAAAATAAAATAAAAAAATAGCAAAGCCTATTTTCCCCATATTTTCTAAACAAAATCCATTTCTTTCGATTGTGTAAGGGTCGAGTGTTGGCATCACAAAACTAATGGACAAGGTACATATTCACTTAGTGACCCCTCCATGTGGCTTAAAATAGAAGCATTACAACATTATTTTTAAGCTCAATACCATTTTTTATTAGGTTGACTCATGTTACATTTTGTAGATACAGTACTTGTCAGTGTTGGGGTGGAAAGACCACAAGTGTGAATCTTTTGATCTACAACCTACCACCACTACAGAATAATAGAAACAAACCCACAAATAAAAAATCCTCCATTGTGTCGAAAAAACACAGACTTGTAAAAGCAAGACACCATCACTTATATATAAACAAAAAAGAAAGGCCGACTACAAATTATTCATAAATCCAACTACAACTATCCACAAATAATATTGTTATTGGTAGTTGGATTTGTAATGTTAACAAGTAATTACGTTGATAAATTTTTTTCCAAACTAGATTGATGCCAAAAATTTTGAGAACACACAAATATCATATGACTCTAGGTTCTTTGGTTTTTGCCTTACGGCCATATCCATGCCGTGAATGATTATAGAGAGCTTGTCATTTAGGAAAGGAAGTCCCATAGAAGGGTTCCATGTTCCTCTTTCCACCTTGGAATGCACCTTTTGTTATCTTCCTTGGCTCGTTCTCCTTCTCAGACCCCTGTAAAGTGATTGCCTTGTCTCTCCCTTGCACTTTGCTTGGCTTCATGCTAGTGTTGAAAATTTTACTTTCACTGAGTTTGATTAGATCCATTGACTTCAATTTGTATTGGATTTGCATTTGGTTTTGGAATAAACAAACTTCGGTCTTTACATGAAGGGTCCTCCAGGCTCGACATCATGAATCATGTATTGATTATTACGATCCATAATTGCTTGCATCTAACATCTCCTCACACCAATGACGTGATCACCGAGTTTGCATCTTCCCTCGACTCACCCACTATTTTACATTGCATGTGGTGGTTAAACATTGCATTGGTCAACTCTCCAAATAACTAGATGATGTTGGCTACACATGTCCCCATGCCTCAACATACAGGTTTGCATCTCTCTTCAAATTTTCCTCAACTGATATCCATGCATTCAACAGATTCCATGCATTCAAATTTGTTGGCTCATCAATAGATTATAATCTTCACACCAACCAACTGAATTATAATCTTCCAATAAATCAACTGAATTATAATCTTCAAATTGAAATGTTCCCTTTTTATAACCTTAGATGACCTAGAGGATCGAAGGAGGACATGATGCACATGAAAAAATAATTTCCCTCTTTTGCAATGCCTCAACCATTGATTATTCTAACAAACATTTCCAAATGCAAGTCTCAGTAATTGTGTCCTGTCAAGCATCACAGGAAATGAGAGGTCAAGGTGTTGTGCCATTGGTCATTGACAAACACCGTCATCAGGACTACTGATGGGGGAAACCCTACTTGCTACCTTTATCACTACAAAGAAACTCTAATTGCAATTGTGCATGAAATCAGTGACACAAGAAAAGATAAATGTAGAGTTTCCATATCTAACATATGTAGATTGTGGGATTCAAACATGTGCAAGTTTTCCCTTAGAAGTATTCAATGACCACACCTTTCTTTCTAAGATATCTCCAAAGTATGTGTTTGCCTCAATGACTTGCACACCACACCCCCTTTCCCCTTCATATGATGGACACAAATGGCTCATGTTTCATATGTTCCTAGATATAAGAAATATAATTTTTGCATAGGTTCCCCCAACATTTTTCACTCCTAGACTTCTCCTCCATCAATCTATCCTTCTTTATCACCCTCTTCCTTTATTGTTAATCTCTCTCAAATTTAACTTCCTCTATTTAGAAGGTTCTCAAGTGTAAAAAGTACCAATTAATCCCACCTATTTTCCATCTTTATTTTATGTTTTACTTCGTCTTTCCCGCGTATTTCCTGATACCTATCCACCAATTTTACAACTTCCCCGAGATTCTAGCCCTAATTCTGGGTGCCCTACCCTGTACTAGGGTGCCCCGGGGTGCCCTGGTCCCACCCTGGGCACCCCTCTCTATGTTTAACCTCTTTCACTCCTTTTTGGGTCACTTCTAGCCATTGGTCTCCTTTATCTTTTCCTCAGTTGGCATTATTGGGATTAATTGTGAAATTAAACTTGAGAGCCCTATAAATATAAAGCTTATAAGACCATAATGAGGGTCCTAGGTCATTACATCCTATCACTACTATCACTCCATCTAGGGTTGCATCCATTGCACCATCTTGCATCCACATAACACCATACATTCAAGCTAGGAAGTTTGCATCACACACATTCTTAGAGGAGGGATTATATACATTCTATTCTACTATCTACATCTTCTATAGCTACCATAGCTCACTATTTCACAAAGTGCAACTGACACAAGAGCACCTAGGGCATGACATACACACACTCACCAGAACTACATCAGGGTTCGTAATGTAGTGCAACGCTCAGTGACAAGTCCACTAGTTTGGAGCTGAGGTCAGTCTGACCCCTTCTTCTTCTTCATGTGTAGGGTGTCATCCAGTTCATCCAGCAAATCCAGTGTGACAGATAGGCAGGGTTTCAGACCTAGTTGTGACACTACCAAACACAGTTCCTGAGTCCCTGCATAGTTCACAGTGCCCAGAATCTAGACCAGGGTGCCCCGGGGTGCCCCAGTACACTCCCAGGTGCCTGTGTCACTTCAGATAGTCCAGATCTACCCTTTGTAGGGTCCCTGAGTGATTGTCTAGACTTCCATATTTTATTTTCAGATCTGTGACAACCTGTGATAGTCTATAGTAATCAGCTAAGTCATCTTCCTCTCCTTCCTTTCCATTAGGGTTTCTATTTCATTTAGCATAGTTTATTACTATCAGTTTGTTTCATATAGCTTTACTTTGTTTACAACGTTTTAGTCCTCCTTAGATTAAGATTAACACTAGAACCCTAAATCCTCCCTTTAGGTTTAAGAACTCATTTTTGTTAATCATTTTGGTGAACCTGACCGTACTTTCTACCACCTTCTCATTCTTTTTCATTCCATCATCATGAATATCTCTATCACTGAGTACCTGCTTACCCACCCAAATTTGCTTCATCGAGTCCAAACCCTTTTCGCTAATACCGATGTTTCTACCGAAATGCATCCGGATTCCTTGTATGACACATTTTCCAGGCCTTTTCTCAACATATATCATTCCAAGGATTCAATCCTCCCACTGACATTCACCCTTTTGACAATGACCCACCACTTTACATCATGTCCCACATCTACAATGTTGTTGTCAAGCATACTCTCATCGATAATGGCTCTGAGCTTAATCTATGCCCCATGTCCTTTCTCCAAGCCATAGGTTTGTCTACCAGTGACATTATCCCTTCTTCCATTTCCCTCTGTGCTTATGATGGTTCTATTCATCCATGTCTAGGCCATGTTACTCTTCCTTTAACTATTGGCCCTAAAACTCTCCCCACCATTTTATTTTTTATTGATTTCCATGTCTCATATAATTGTTTGTTAGGTAGACCATGGCTCCACACCATGCAATCCGTTCCCTCTATCATCCACCGTTTGTCAAATTATTACATGAGCATGTTGAGTATACCATCTTCCGCAATCGTGATCCATTCCAATATTGTGTCCATGACCCTCATACTAGTATCCCTATTCCTCACATTGACACCACTGATGAACCTCCTTTGGAGGATCAACCACATTTACCACCACTTGAGGGAGCTATTTTTTTAGTTGACATCATTCCCGCTCCATCACCCATTCCCACCATCGTAGTTCCATATCAGTCACCCCCTCCCTCTGTGAACACTATCATCCCATCTCCGCATCAATACTAGCCACACACCCACCCTTCACGTGTACCCTTTTTATTCAACAAGTGACTCATTTTGGGACCATGTTCCATTTGATCCCACATGTGATGAAACCATCTATTCTCATCCTTGTTATCTCCTTGGCTTTACCATTGATGACCTTTACCATCTACTCATGCCTCTCATCTCTATTATGGTTTTGTCACCACCACCTTCTTATGGTTTGTGTGTCTTTGATCTCCTCGTTTATCTACTTTACCCCATGTTCTACACCACTCACATTAAGGGATTCATGGCTTACTTACATCAGTGGTACATTAGACCCCCATCACACTGACATCTCATTCCCCATGCCCTTTGGTCGTATTTTCATTTGCAACAGTTCCTTTCTGGCCATTCACCCAACCTCACTAATGGTACACACATGGTTTTGCATCCTCCATTTACTGATGAAGAATACCTATGGGCATGTACCATTTGTCTCTCACTAGCTCATTACATGATCAACCTCATTATAGCAACAAGTTGCTAATTTGATCCATTTGACTTTGACCCAGAGGATGATGATCTCCTTGAGTTCACATAACCTCTTCTCACATTACTGTTAGGGGGCATATCACCTGACATATCATCTTTCATTACTCTCAAACCCCACACACTATCAACATTTCCATCATCTATACCACACCCTATTACCCGATGATCCTAGTGCTACATGGTTCACACTGGACTATTGAGGGATCTTTTTGAACCCACACACTGCACTACCTACCTATACATATACATCCTACATCATCTATATCACCTCATATATGTCATTTCTCTATCATCCCATCTCATACACTACACTAGTCATCATATATGAGTCTAGTCTTCCATCATCCATACTATACATTCTACATGCTACACTAGATTTCCTTATACTTGGGTCTAGTTTTATCTATTATCATTGTGCATTCTATTCCTATCTACTTTTCATTTATCATCACCTACATTGCATTCATACACCCTACCTATCCTACACACTACACTATTTCCTTATACTTGGGTCTAGTTTCATTACACATCTATTTCTACCTATTTACACACTTCTACATTACATTGCCTACACCACATATTCACCTACCTTGGTCATCTACACTACATTGTTCTACGTGTTGCACTCACCACCCTATGACGCACTCTAGTTCCTCGGTCCATACTCGACTACTGAGGGTTTACCAATCAAATGGACCTTACCTACATGTGACATGTCATCATACCACATTCATTGGACTAGTGACCAACACTCTAGGCTATATCGTCACCCACACCCATCATCACATAGTGGTATACACCTTAGGTTAAATCACCACTCCTTTCCATCAATTCTACATCATTCTATTACATTCTATCATCTCCTATCATATCATCCTATACTCTTCTCAATCCCAAACTATTCCATTACATCCTCACACCTTCAATTATCACGTAGTGGTATACACCTTAGGTTAAATCACCACTCCCTTCATCCAATTCACATTATCATCCTACATCGTATCATCACTTATTCTACTATCCTATCCTACATCATTCTATTGCATCACCATTCCTCCTACTCATCATGTAGTGGTATACACTTTAGGCTAAATCACCACCCTCACCTTGTTCATCACGTAGTGACATACGCTATAGGCTAAATCGTCACCTTCTTCCACCATCATGTAGTGATATACGCTTAGGGCTAAATCATCACTCCTCTATTCAACCAAGTCGTGGTATATGCTTAGGCTATAGGGTCCACGCACATCTTTTTCACATGTTGCATTCCCATCCATTCATCTTATAGTGATATACGCTTAGGGATAAATCATCACTCACCCATTCAAAAATCATGGTATACGCTTAGGCTATAGGGTCCACACACATCTTTCTATACATCTTATCACCATCCTCTCATCTTCTATAGTGATATACGCTTAGGGATAAATCATCACTCCTCCAATCAACAAAGTCATGATATACACTTCGGCTATAGGGTTCACGCACATCATCTCTCCACATGTCGCATTACATCACCACTACACATACACACTCATCACAATGCGCTAGACACAAACAATACACTACTCGACCATTTCCCGATGATGCACTCTTGTTTACGGTTCATTCTTGACTACTGAGGGGGAAAACAAAATGAACCTCACTGCATACACTTCCATACACTCAGGGGGCATGTTGCTCCTATCATTCCATCTTGCATTCCATTCCATCCATCCACAACATACTGCATTGTCTTGGTAGCATTTACTTTTGCTTACTAGTGTTTTGCATGCTCATTCTATTACACATGTTAGCTTGCTTTCCTATATGTCATTATCATACACACATGTGTGTTCACGCCTTTGTCTAGTGTGATCACAGATACAGGATCTACATGGGGCATGGATGCTCACCTTCTACCCTTACTATACTGGTCACTGGGGGCATCCACATTCATCTCATACAGGTGTTATTGTTTTATTGTATACTTAGCATCTTTTACTACTTCTTCATACATGCTTTGACATATTGGTTTTCACTCTAACATGCTAACAGGTGTTCCATGTGCAACACTTGTTTTGCAGGACTACATGTTCCCATGACTACTTGTATTTCTACTTGTATGCTTTGTTTTCCATTGTATGTGGGATTTTCCCTTTGCTTGTGTGCACACTTGACTATTGTTTGTGGCCATGATGGCCTTTGCATGTCTTGCGACATCATGAGTGATGTCCCATGTTTGAAACCCGCTTTGTGTGGTCTCCTTCTTTTCTTGCGTGTTTACACTACTTTTCTTAGTAGTTTTTTACATTCTCTGTGTCTTTT
The DNA here is from genome assembly GCA_019776745.2 of Taxus chinensis. Classification (NCBI taxonomy): domain Eukaryota; kingdom Viridiplantae; phylum Streptophyta; class Pinopsida; order Cupressales; family Taxaceae; genus Taxus; species Taxus chinensis. Next base: position 82,985 of record JAHRHJ020003750.1, read on the forward strand.
ACACTTATTTGCATGCATGTGTTCAGACTAACACTTGTATTGGCTAGTCATCCCCTTTTGTGTGTGCCTTGGTATCTACCAAGTATTTTCCCTTTCCCCCCTATAGGGTTGAGTTGGTTACAAGGTCAGAGTGTGGTTGGTCCTCTTTTGGGGCCGCATTCTCCTTCCAGGGTCATCACATGTGCCCCCAAAGAGGGGGGCATCATTGAGGGTTTCTACTAACACAATGTATCTACACCAGTTCACACACAATGAGTGAGTTCAAATCAGTCTACCAAACTCCATACACAGTGGCCTTAACAGGACATGGTGTCCTTCAGAAATTCTGTGGAGCGGTCACAGGCTCAGGGGTTACAGTGGGTGGCCTCTCTACACTTCTCCATCCAGTGGCGTAGGATCACCCAAAAAACCAGTGCAGTACAAATATCTCTTCAACAAATTGTAGCAGAAGTGGTTAGAGTTGGAGGACACTGAGCATTTCCTCCCTACACTTCTTCAGCCAGGGTGGTGTGAGATTGCCCAAAAAACTTGTGACATCACAGGATATCCTTCTACACCCTTTTTCTTGACATGGATCAGGTGCACATGTTCCATTTTTCCATTTACACTTTCTATTCTAGCATACTTTACATTTGCATACTTTACACAACATTTTTACATACATACATATTTGACTACTTGATCATTTTCTCCTTGCAGGTCCGTCGTATGAGAAACAAGCAGTCAAATTGGGGGAAACAACAACACAACAACGACAATGAAAATGACAACACACCGCTACAGGGTACTTGCCCATTAACCACAAGTACACCACACACATGCCTACACACATGTTCCACCCTAGGTTCACTCTCATCACTTTTCACATTTTTGATCTTTAGAATCCACACTCCTCCACAATTTTCTTTTAATCATTCCACGCTTTTCATCCATCGCGCATGTTTTCTTCTACACTCTACATGGACATCAGGTATGCTTTTCTATCTACTTTATGTTACCGAGTTGTTCGCTCACCAACATAAAGTGGGGGAAAATGTAGACACAAATATTGCACATTAGACAATATTTAGCCCGGTCTTATACTACTATTTAGAAGGTTCTCAAGTGTACAAAGTACCAATTAATCCCACCTTTTTTTCCATCTTTGTTTTATGTTTTACTTTTCTTTCCCGCATATTTACCGATACTTATCCACCCATTTCACAACTTCCCCGAGATTCTAGCCCTGATTTCGGGCACCCTACCCTATACTGGGGTGCCCTGGTCCCACCCTGGGTGCCCCTCTCTATGTTTAACCTCTTTCACTCCTTTTTGGGTCACTTCTAGCCATTGGTCTCCTTTATCTTTTCCTCAGTCGGCATTTTCGGGATTAATTGTGAAATTAAACTTGAGAGCCCTATAAATATAAAGCTTATAAGACCATAATGAGGGTCCTAGGTCATTGCATCCTATCACTACTATCACTCCATCTAGGGTTACATCCATTGCACCATCTTGCATCCACATAGCACCATACATTCAAGCTAGGAAGTCTGCATCACACACATTCTTAGAGGAGGGATTCTATTCATTCTATTTTATTATCTACATATTTTATAGCTACCATAGCTCACTATTTTGCAAAGTGCAACTGGCACATGAGAGCACCTAGGGCACGACATACACACACTCACCAGAACTACATCAGGGTCTGTAATGTAGTGCAGCACTCAGTGATAAGTCCACCAGTTTGGCAGCTGAGGTCAGTCTGACCCCTTCTTCTTCTTCATGTGCAGGGTGTCATCCAGTTCACCCAAAATATCTAGTGTGACATACAGGTAGGGTTTCATACCTAGTTGCGACACTTCTGAACATAGTTCCTGAGTCCTTGAATAGTTCACAGTGCCCAGAATCTAGACCAGGGCACCCCGGGGTGCCCAGTACACTCCTAGGTGCCTGTGTCACTTCAGATAGTCCAAATCTACCCTTTGTAGGGTCCCTGAGTGATCGTCTGCACTTCTGAGTTTTATTTTCAGATCTGCGACAACCTTGCGATAGTCTACATTAATCAGCTAAGTCATCTTCCCTCTCCTTCCTTTCCATTAGGGTTTTATTTCATTTAGCATAGTTTATTACTATTCATTGCATATTAGTTTTTACTTTGTTTACCATCTTTATTTACAGCATTTTAGTCCTCTTATTTAGATTAACACTAGAAAATTAATTTAAGCTCTCACAAGGCAATGGTTAATCAGACAAACGAGGTCATAGAAGAGAACCAATCACTAGGACAACTGTACTTGTACAAGTACTTCTGTAGATGTTAACCGAATTCAAAACCAAGGGCTGAGAGATATTTTACAGTACTAATTCTTCCTTCTGAAGGGCAGATAGAGTTGAGGCTCTCAAGTATTCACAGAACTTCCCAGCCCCAATGTAGTCTAAGCAATTTTGCAACTCTTTTCAGTCCAAGTATGAGACTCCACATCGCTTATAAAACTAAGAAAAAAGACCTTATTTGCAGGCCAAAAACCTCATTTGGAGTCTATTCTCTTGGTATATGTTGAAGTCTCTTAATAGAATACAATGAAATTAAATATCATAATAATTTTATAATTTGGCAGTGGAGATAGTTGTCATTTAGAGGATTGGCTTAGTGGTACATGGCTTCATTCTTTCAGGAGGAACCTGAATCCAAATCCCTCACTTTGGAAATATGTTTCATGCCTCCCCAGGTAAACTTGTGTAGATATTGACCAAAAACGAGGTTTCTTAGCTCACCTAAAGAACCATGTTCTTGTCAGCTCCTGGTCTCATTGTCTCAATCGGCTTCTGCCAAGTAAGTAGCTCCATCAAAACCACCCCAAATGCATAGATATATGTTTTCTCAGAGACCTTCCTGTGCTGAAAATATTCTGGAGCTAAGATATCTTGCTTGATTTCTTGTTTTTATCAAAATCATATTGAATTAAATACCTCATGAGACAAATTTAAATGATAATTGAAAGTAATTTTAGCTATTTATACTAGAACTTGTATGGAATTAAGGGATTGAATGAAATACATGGATGCTTTACCAAAACTTATATCTGTCTTAAGCATAGTACGAATGGCAGCTGAAGAGTCCCATCATCCATTAATGTCAGACCAAAATCACACAACTGCAAAGACATTGGTTTACGCTCACAATCGTAAACATTCCTCATCAGGCTATTGTTCAAGTGAAATGTAGGAATAAGAAACAAATGCAACAACATGATATCGTATAGCCATTATGTAGCAACATATCTTCCATACATTGATGTAGAACGATAAATCTGATAGGTAAATTCATTAGAGATATAATCGATGACGATGTCAAACTGAAGCTAAGACAGATTCCATGGATGGAGCTAGAGCTACAATTACTACTATTTAGGTGATACCATGAATAAATCCTACGATGAAGATGAAAATAAAATTATCCTATTGATGGCTTATTTCTAGGATCACCATGTAAAGTTTTGAGCCATGCCCTTTACTATTTTATTCAATTAGGGATTACAAATACCATGAAAACTTAACAAATTGTAAGAATTTTATTATTCAGTTAGATTACCTTTGTTGTTTTCCTCCCAGATAGGAGTACCTCGATCTTGGAACATAAAATAAAATTACCGTAGGAGTAATTTGAGTGTTCTCCCTAGCTTACCTTACCTGCTGCTTATTGAATTCTTGAAAGTAGTACAACATAAGTTCAGCTAAATTTCTGCATGGATTTTCCATGTATCTTTAACCATAATATCGTTAGTGTTAATTCTATATTAGTAGTGATCATTATGTATTCCATGCATACCCTTAGCACCTCACAATGTATGAGAATTAGGCTACATGCTATTAGATTTATTAAGCTACAATTGCTTATCTTATCATAATTTGAAGCCATCCCAGAAAGTAGTGACTTGTATTAGTTTGGATCTCCATTTCATACAATCATGGATCAACCAATAAATTCAATTAAAGAGAGAAATTCCTCTAAACACAAGAGGATGGGCAAGCCAAAACATCATATGTTTTACTAGGTAGGGGTACAACATAAGTTCATTTGAAATTTTGCATGGATTTGCCATGTATCTTTATCCATAATATCGTCATTTTTAATTCTAGATTAGTAGTGATCATTATGTATACCGTGCATACCCTTAGCACCTCACAATGTATGAGAATCAGGCTACATACTATCAGATTTATTAAGCTATAGCTCAATATATTTTGGTACTATTTTAGATTTCCATAGGTAGACATTATGAATAATATATTTGGTCCAAGTCTAGCTCCTAACTTCAAAAAGATCTGGAAGCTAGATCTGAAACGTTATAAAATGCAATTCAATCCAGATAAATTATTCTTAAAGTCATCGCGTTATTTCTTCCACAAATTAGGATCTGTGAAGCATAGGTGACTAAAATCAAATAAATTGAAATTTATTCTATATGACCACCATAATTTTATTTTAGCTTACACTAATCATAGGGAATCCGTTCTCTTGAAGTTGTGACAACTTTTGTATCTGTGGCACTCATAGCACGACTAGTGACCAAGCGGCCATTTGCAAAATAATCATTGTGACTAAATAAAGAAGGTCTCTGCAAAACTTGGCTCCACCATACATCTCAACATAGCCCGTGGTATTTCAAATATCAATTAAGGGATTGAAAGAAAACATGGATGTATATACCAAAACAATATCTATATTAAGGATAGTAAATATTGTAGCTTAGAGCCTACCTTAATGTATGCAATGTCTCTAACTGCAAAGAGGAGGTAGATAGTTAATTCAAATAAATCTAAATCTGTTTAAATTCTCAAATGGTTTATGCTAACTTGCTTCAAATTATTTGATCCTACCTTGTTTGGAGGGAGGCCCATCAAAAGTACTCCTTGTAGCAATCACCAAATAATCACAGGGAATCTTTGATCATAGACTATAAATAATCAAAAATGAAAAAAATGAATTGGGTTTGGTGCAAAATTCACATATGGATCAATCCATGTGACATCTGCTCCAAATTGAGGAGATCTGAGGACATGGGCACCCACAACTTCGCCTCCTACCACAACCACCCGTTTCATTTCAGCCATGGAGAGATGAGTGACTGTAAATCTAAGTATGAATTCATGAAAGAAGCAGATTGAGATCTAGGCTTCAACTACGGTTATAAAAAAAAATAGCAAATTCGGAAATATAGCAAATTCGAAAACCCTAAACCAATTGCAAATATAACATGTAACTGCTGCTAAAAAATAAAAAGACAAATAAACGACCGTCAAATTTAACACAATCCCATGAATGACCAAAAAGATCTTTCCCATAGGGGGGGACGCCTACGACGTAAAAATGTAAATAAAACGACTTATAATTACTGAGCAGTCTCTTTAGGACAGAAAAAAACATTAGCGTCTAACTTTTTTTCTGATGGAAGAGTACAACCTTAGCTACATAAATGGAGATGAAATGCTTTCATTCTAGTAGAATATGCAGCTATTTGAAGCAAGATCATTTAAAATCTATATTCATGGATGTTTTATTTTCAACTTGAATTATACATAATCAATCAAACATGCAATCTTGCTATCAATGGCTAACATTTTCCCCAGAAAACAACACAGAAAAGAAATTAGCACAGTGAAAGCTAACCAAATAATTTGGAAAAAAAACAAGATGAATCCCTAGGCACGTTCACAGTTTTATAACAAATCAAAAGGACCCATGCACAAACACCAGGTATTCCCACCATTAAGCATCATCCAATATTTAATTTCTCAAATTTAGAGAAAAAAATCCCCACAAATGTTTGATGGGCTTGATTTTAATCTTACACGATGGAGGGGAAAAACCTAGATTTTTGTTAGGCGTAAACCATTTTAAGCTAAAAAAAGCCTACTACTATTGAGTTTCCTTGAAATCATATATCTCGCACTGTTCTGAATTGCAAATCTTGGCAGGGCAAGAGCAAGAGCAAGAGCAAGAGCAAAAGTTAAAGCTAAACCAGACTGTGGATTTTCAATTAATTCTTCAAACTTTCTGTTGAATATGCAGGTTGGCTTGATGCTACGAGGCATGGGTTTTGACAATAATACATCAATATACTTAGCATCTGGGAAAAAATATATAAGACAGAAAAATGCGTGACGCCGCTTCGTCAGATGTTTCCATTATTACAGACTAAAGAGACACTTGTTTATCCAGAAGAACTCGCCCCATTTAAGATGGTGTATTTTGATTCTAGACAGGGCCTACTACAATGCCAACCCCAACAATTTAATTATATGCCATAGAAGTGCAGATTTACTGATTTCCTTTTGTCTTTGAAATTTGTTTCAATTTTGCTAAGGAATTGTCTTGTCCAGACTCATTATAGTCACTAAATGATTGCTTATGGCCGCAGGATTATTCATCAAGGATGGCTGCAGTAGACTACACTGTTTGCCTGCACAGTGAAGTTTTTGTTACTACTCAAGGAGGCAACTTTCCTCACTTTCTGATGGGTCATAGGAGATACCTTTATAAAGGACCTTCTAAAACAATCAATCCATAGATGCGCAAATCAGCAGTTCTGCTAGATAATCCATATATCAGGTTGAGATTTACTACTTACTTTGATTCTAAATTCAAGATCCTAAATATATGCAAGTTTATGTTTTACCTCATTTATTCGTTGTTTGTAACAGTCTAATCAGTACATAAACTATTTAAGAGCATCTAGTTATCATTGTTAGTGTGAATCTAAACTTTTCTAAAATAATTTAACCAAACAAAGAGGAACACACATACATTTATAATCAAAGACAAAAAGAAAAGAAATAATTTATTTTAAAACCATAGTCGGTCAATTGGACTGCAAACTACAATCGGTTAAGATGCTAGCAGCAAGAGTGTGTCTGAAAACAGATGTCTTTAAGACAGAGAGATAGCTATAAAACGAACAGAAGAGTTTGCCACCCAAAAGACCTAGAAAGGCATGCTAGCTGTTATAATAGAACCACTAGTGACTACTTTATGTAGCAGCGAAAGAGTTGGAAAGATTATTAACCACTCCATGATCTGACATTGTCACCAAACACAGCTTGGAGCAGGGTCACTGGGTGAAGTTCCTGTTGGATTATTCATCAAGGATGGCTGCATTAGACTACACTGTTTTTACTTGTTCAATTACACGCAGACGAAGGCCTGAATTTAGCAAAAGAACTAATACCCACATCAACCAAAACAATCTGCGCATCTATCCAGATAATAAAACATTCAAAATTTTATTTTCTAGACCACCCATAACAGATCGATACAACTTCTAAATCAGGTAATACAATCAAAAGAAAAATTCTCGCAAAACTCTTATCAAATCCCAGCAATCATGTTACCTTGGGAGATTGGATCGTTGGCTGCAAAAATAATCTTCGGCATTGGATGTGTGCTGAAGAATGAAATTATAGTGTTATAGTGACAAATATTTAAAGGCTATTGCATACAAAAACTAAAAAACAGCAAACCTGCCGCAACATGTAAAATCAGAAAAACAAAATTGTTAAAAATAGCAAATCTGCAAAAAATAGCAGATAAAAGCTAAACCGTCACCACACCCATCAAAACTATCATTTAGGCTGTCAAATTAAACATAGTCCCCTTAATCTCCGCAAAGCCCTTTCACATAAAAGGAATGCCTTCGGCGTAAAAATTATTCATAGGTCATAACAGATAGAAGAAAGTCGTTGAGATACCCATATTAAAGCTCTCAAACTTGTGTGTTGTGGAGACAAGATTCAATGCAAATATTGACTTGTTGAAACTGTGTTTTTTTATAGCCTCGTGGTTTTCATAGATTCCACTATGTTGTATGTGGATCTATAGAAAATGTATACACCAATAAAAAATGGCTTGGCGGTATTTTAATACAAGTCACCATGACAAGGTAGAACTGTGCACTCCAATATCATAGGAACATTATGATAAACCTGAACCATACACTATTTTTTAATATCCATAGTTCCAAATGATATTGATAGACTATTATGTTATTCATGTTTATAAATCTACCAAACATGACTATCAAATGTGACTAGCACACATACAATTGTGATTAGAGATTAGATGGTTCTAGGTGATTTTCAGAGTTCACACCAGAAGAAATCTACAAACCAAAAAAAATAAAAATGCTGAGAGTGTATGCCAAACATTAAAAAAAACTAATCAAATCTTCAAGGTACTATTATTCCGTATATAAAAACAACTATCATAATAAGGGCTTTGACTAGTAGGTAGCCCTTTCTCAATTTAGGCTCTGATATTAAATGATGATTTGGATAGATTTTTACACAAAATTTATATAATAAATTCACATTATATTTGATAGAATATTCTTACACACACACACACATATATATAGGGAGATGATCTGCTATAAAATAGGGAGAGTCCTTAACAATATCTTCAAACTAATCACTCAATAAAGATGAGTTGTTCAAACAATTTGTAACAATAAACACATTCTAATATCAAGCATATTTATGGTACTCACATATAAATAATAATGTGAGAACTAATTCCTAAATAATGTACTCAAAGTATGAGACCTTGGCTTCTTGGGACATACCTCGAGAGAAGTCTGGATTCCTTTCTGAATTACTCTATTGTTACCACTAACCTACTCTAGCTAACAATTTGGAAGGGAAAAGTGGCAAAATGAAATTGAAAAATGAACATGAATTGGTGATGCACCAGAGAAATAAAGTATCACTCTCCTTGAGATGAGATCTAGAGGAAAAACACAGTGATAAAAGGTAAATATAAGCCACAATCAACTCTGAATTAAATTAAACTATCACTCCTTGCATTAGTGACACAGTAAAATGGAATTATGTAAATATAATCCACACACAACATACAATGATGAAACAAAAAGGTAAGAATGCAATAACACAATCCAAAGGATAGATATGAGCTATAATATAAGAGATAATATACACTATCTATTACACTCATTGGGAAGGTATTAAACACATCATACAAGTTCAATGCAATGCAAAGGTCTGCAATCTTATAATGCTTGGGAATTGAATTGAGTGAGGGTAACTTTGAATTCAAGAGAGGATGATTTTATAATATAACCTAAATAAATTTATAAAATAAGGTAGAAAGGGTAAGAGGATCAAAAGATGCTAAATTATATCACTTACCGAGCTTATCCTCTTGGCTAAGATGAGAAGGCTTTAGAAGATGGTAAAGTGAAGGTGATCCTGCCAAAACCACCTTGATTGTTGTTTCAAAAAGATATTTGTTTAAAATTTGATCTCTAAGAAGACATCAAAGCAATCCCATGAAATTATAAAGATTAGTGATTATGAAGATGTCACTTGGTGAACAAATCATGATTTTAACTTCAAAACCACTTTGAAAGCTTATCTTTTGATTTATAGCTTGTTTAACCCTTTCAATATATTTTTTGCAGGACCATGAAAATAATCATTTAACAATTCAAGAGATTCTAAAAGTGGTTTAGGTGCCATTAGACTGAAAATGTGAACAAAAGACACCCAAAACTGTATCTAGAAAATATTGCACATCTCTCAACCAATCCTTTTGAAATCGTGCTCATTGTGTAGCTTTCTTAATTACGCACCTAATGGTATGGATGTATTTGGTAGAAGATATATGATAAAAAAAAAAAAACCAAGCCTTTATTCATGTTCTGTATGACATCCCCGAGCTTGACTTTCTATTTAGTGAAATTGTTAATTTTAACTTAGTGTATAGATAATTTCAACAAATCTTAGAGTATAAAGATCTTTCCCACATATTGAACTTGCCACTTGGGGTGAGGAGGTGAGGAAATAATCTTTGAGAGGGTGTCGAATATTGATCTTAATCATGTCCTCTTTTGTGTTACATGTCTCAAATCAATCTTCTACAGAATATAGACAAGAGGCCTTAACCTTGGAGAAACTTCACGTCGGTCTTTGAGGGAGTATATTATGTGCCAATTCTCGCCATCCATCATGTGCATGCAACCATATATAAATTTTAAGTTTAGAAGTTTTACCAAATGTGAGAGATCTAATGATTGCTACATGTCACCTCTAGAAAATTGTTGTTAATCCATTTCATGGGCAGTATAAAAATAGAACATGATTTAAGCTCGAAACCTCTTGGAGGAAAACAAAGACGATAATTTTCAAGTGTTAAAGATCCATAAGGGGAAGGAAAAAATTGAACAAGTCAAGAGCGGACAAGTGTTTAAAGGATTATTGAGCCATGATTTCATGGGAATAGTTGGCACCAAGAAAAGTTCAAATTCAAATAGATAGAGCTTGACAAAATATAGCAAATGGGGGAAACTTTTTCAATTTTAAAGTAAAAATGTAAATGAAAGGTAAAAAAATAAAGAGCTATAATGCTCTAAAATTACGATCATAATAAACATAAAGTATTAACTTAGATTTATACCAAGTGACTATCAAAAAAAGATAAAAAGAAAGAAGTTTAATTTGATTTAACAGGAGGATTGTCTACAATAATTGATAAATTCAAAGGTCGTTGAATTAGGAAATAGGGTAATGACATCATCAATTTGCATGCACAAATCATGTGGATTATGTGTTTTTTCCTGCACTTCTAGACATGTTATTCACTTACATTCCTAGGATGCACCATGTTTCTTTTGTATATAGCACATATATTTCTTGCACACATCTCCTATCCTTGTAGCCTTTCTACAAACACTTCTTTCTTTCCACTTCCTTATTTCATGCACTTCAACCATTCCTTTGTGCCTTTTTCAATCATCCCATTTTGTTCCTTATTAATATAAAGAATAAGTTTTCAAAATTGCATCATACAAGTGTTTCTTCTTTTTCATGTGCACAAAAACACCTTATCTACCTAGTGTGTTGAAAGGTTTCATACTCTAATTTACCCCACAGTCATCATGCATGCGGTCCACACAAATACTTTTATTTGAGGGAATAGACCTTTTGGAGTAAAAAAGACATGAATTTTAACAAGTGGAAAGACTGATTACATATCATTTAAAAATTCGGGAACACAATTTTTTTGACTAAAAATGTTAGCACTATGTGAAACCGATGTGTTTATTTAGCCAAAATACCTACATAATAAACAAATTCCTAGAAATGAAAAAATTATCTAACCTAATGGAATATACCTTATTAAATTACAAAATTACCTTCATAGATGGTAGGGTTTTGTCCTACTTCCATTGAAGTGACCTAACAAATAATATCCATTGATATTTTGTAATTTGCATACCCATTTACGAAATATCTCATTTATTTCATAAGGGCATAGCTAGTGTGTTTACAACTTACCTACGTGACATTCAAATTTTGAGTCATAGAGAAGAACAAGTGCACCCCTTGTAAAAGTATTTTCTTTATATTTATATCATGCCACACATTTTTTCATGATTGACTCCATTGCACATGAAACCATATTTTTAGGCACTCTTTGATTGATTTTGCATCGTAAAAAATGTTAGTGTGACGGGTATTTTTCATCTTTTATTCATTAATTAGGTGAATTATCACATCATAAGGTGAGTCATCGCACTTAGGTGAGATCATAGATTTTTATATGTCATTAGGAGTTATATGATAGATTATGTCATAGAATTTTTCATATGTATCAATGTGCGTCATACAGGAGTTACATTCCATTTCTGGAACGTAACTCCTTGTGTACATGAATTTGTTAGCAATGCCAAAAAGAATTAGAACTAACACCTAGTAGTCCTAAAACAAAGCTAAATCAAAATCAATGCATCATCATGCTTAGAGCTTAAGCAGGACTAATCTACCAACATTCTTGCATTAGAACATGAACAAATATTCAAACTAACATGTTAATCCATTAATCTCTATCTCTATTGAATGCTAATCAAATGAAATGAACCTATTTAGATCCTTAGCAATCAAAGGTTTTGATTGTATGTTTGAATCCCAAGGTTTTTAAGAATTGGGTCTTATCAATCCATGGCTACAAGACCATTTGACATATCCCCATATGACTTCAAAACTTGGATGGATGAATACAAGAAATGAATGTAGCTAGCTTCTCCAATGAAGAATACTCAAAGATGATAAATGGTTATAGCTTAGGCTCTATGCTCATTTAGATGTGTAAAGGTGTAAGTGTAAAGGTAGGTGGATGGCTCTTTATATATCCCAATGGATAGAAGAATCTCTACATCCTCCTTGATGTGGGATAAATGGAGAGGTTGGGTTAGTTGTGGATAAGTGAGGTTTAGAAAGGGTTGAGTCAACCTTAGGAGAGTTTAGTTTGTCTTTTAGTGACCCATGGAGTTTTAGGAGATTTATTAATTAATCAAAGTGATTAATTAATAGGTCTGCAAGCTTATAGAAGCTTTTTAGAGGAATAATTAATATGATTTAGACTATAGGAGAGATTTAATCAAATAAATTATGATTTATTGATTTAATGGAAGAGAAAGCTAATTAATTATTAATAATTAATTAGTCTAGATAGAAAGGGGGATTAATTAACGGAAGGTCATTAATTGGTTTATTTGTTGGATGGAAAGGTTAATTAACTAGCATAATGTAACTAATTAACGGTGATAGAAGAGGAAGTGTGCTATATTGACAATATGTCGTCAATTTGTGGGAAAGAGGATAATTAGCGCAATTTAAGTATTTAAATTGCTCATGTTAAATTATAGGTGTCTACATTTTCCCCTCTTTGAGGTGTCTATAGGTTAAAGATAGTAGACAGATAAATTTTGAAAGCGTAGAAGAAATATTAGTACAAGTGAGAGAAGCCCCCTCGAGTGTTGATGGGGTGATGAGGGAAGGCGATCGAAAAAGGTGATAGAAAGGAAATAGAAGAATGGGCAGGAGCAAGATGTCCCATGTGAATAAGAAGAATAGTGTTTATAGGAGAATGATGTAGAAGAGGAATGAAGATGGGAAGAAAAAGAGCAAGATTTCATCCAGTGTATTGAAACAACTTTATTGTCATCATATTGCCAAAGATCGACATCATCGGTCCTTATTAAAAATATAAGCACACGATAAAAGTATAATGACATGAAAAGCCATACTACGAACAATTGTCCATTGTTGAAAACACCAACTCCATGCAACATACAAAATGTAATGCAATATGAGAAATTAAAAGATTCCTAACTCCTTGCAACATACATAATGTAATATAATATGAGAAAGTAAACAAGCTAACCTAACATAGAAACATAATGTAATGTATTTGTTATCAAGCTTTGATTCTGACCTGTGTGGATTAAGGACAAGGGTTAAAAGATGGTGCCCCAAGTAAGGATACATGCAAGGGGAATAACGGAGGACACTTGGGTCCTATGAAAAGCAATCGTGCACTATGAAATAGTACCAAGCAACTCATTGTGCCCCAAAGTATAGACATAGTAAGCTTCAATACAATACTAAACTAAACCTATAAATCATCATGCTAAGAGCTTAAATAGAGCTAACCTATCAACATTTCTACATTAAACATAAAATGAACATTTCAAGCTAATATGCTAAATAAACTAACTTCTATCTCTTATTGAATGCTCAAAATAAGATGCGATTGAACCTAGGTAGACCTCTAACAATCAAAGAGTTGATTATGTGCTTTAAATCCCAAGGTTTCTAATAATGGAGTCTTGTCAAATCATGGCTACAAGAACATTTGACATATCTCCATATGATTGCAAAACATGGATGGATGAATACAAGAAATGAAAGTAGCTAGCTTCTCCAATGAAGAATGCTCAAAGATGATAAATGGCTATAGCTTAAAGGCTCTATGCTCATTTAGATGTGTAAAGGTGTAAGTGTAAAGGTAGGAGGATGACTCTTTATATATCCCAATGGATAGAAGAATCTCTACATCCTCCTTGATATGGGATAAATGGAGAGGTTGGGTTAGTTGTGGATAAGGGAGGTTTAGAAAGGGTTGAGTCAACCTTAGGAGAGTTTAGTTTGTCCTTTAGTGACCCATGGGATTTGAGGGGATGTACTAATTAACCAAAGTGATTAATTAATAGGTGTACAAGCTTATAGAAGCTTTTTAGATGAATAATTAACATGATTTAGACTATAGGAGAGATTTAATCAAATAAATGATGATTTATTGATTTAATGGAAGAGGAAACTAATTAATTATTAATAATAATTAGTCTAGAAAGAAAGAGGGATTAATTAAAAAAATTCATTAATTGGTTTATTTGTTGGATAGAAAGGTTAATTAACAAGTGTAATGTAGCTAATTAACGGTGATAGAAGAGGAAGTGTGTTCTATTGACGATATATCGTCAATTTGTGAGAAAGAGGATAATTAGCTCAATTTAAGTATTTAAATTGTTTGGGTTAAATTATAGGTGTCTACACTCCTCTTCTCCATTATGGAGGTATGATGGGTCTTGCATTGGGAGTTACAAAGTACTCCTATTTGTACCTTTTCAGTTTGATTTATGAGCATGAGTAGACATATTTTCTTTACATACACATTCTTGTGATTAAATTATTACTTTCATCTTAGAGATACTTCATGCCTCGGTTCCAGTGTAACTTCTTGATGTCCACATATTCCTTCTTGATCCTTGTGCTTCTTCACTTTCACACAGTATCAGATCTCGTGGTTTGGAATCGTGTCACTCGCTACGATTATTACTTACTCGTCTTCGTTTTGTGATTTTTGTTAGTTTCATGTACAAGCTATTTAATATTTTACCTTGTGCCTTACTTGTATTTTTAGGTCCTTTGTGCTTGGGTAGTGTGTTGGCTTTTGTGGTTTTACAGGTACAAAAAAAAAACAAGACTGGGTGCATTTTTTTTGAGTTTTTGTGATTTGTGCAGTACTACTTCAAACCCAACTCAGCCCCAACAAGATGGGTGCATTTTTTTGAGTTTTTGGTGATTGTGCAACTACTTCAAACCCAATCCCAACTCATTGAGTTGGGAACCAATTTATCCCAACTCACCTTAGTCTTGTCTCTGCTAGCTCAACTCATCGAGCATTGTGTATTGTAATAACTCTACCAACTTTGCATTCATCTTATCTTGAACCTTCTTTCCCTTGTTGTTTTTTTCTTGGTTCTCATCCCAACCCACTTCCTCCCGTATTTGCATCCACTTGGTAACTCATTCCTTTCTCCCTTTCGTGCTTGGATTCCTCATTGTTCGTGCATTGGCTCTCCCATGTTCTTTGAGTTTTCCTTTTTTTGTCACATTGTCCATGTTTTCCTTGACCCTGCACCTCTCCCACATTCACTTTGACCATACCCCAAGTTTCTACATCCCTACTTACTCGGCTTTGCATTCGAAATTACTCACTATGGTTATTTTCTCCTCAAACTCATCTTTGATACATATCCTTCACTTGCACATTTCTCTTGAAATTTTGTGGATCTTTATGCTCGCCCCTACCTTATTGACTTGAAATGTGTCCCCACTGCTCCTAAGTGGCTCGCCAGATCGTTGTGTGGAGGTATCTCCATCAACCATCTCCTCATTTATTTCACCCAAACCTCAATGTGTGGACTTTCGTTATAACTCGCTCACAAATGTATCTCTCACCGAAACATGGATAATCATTGTGTATCCATACCAAATCATATGTTACACTTCCTTGACTCAACATTGTTTTCCATTTTGGATCCTATGTAGCTCAACCCAATGTCAAGTTAGAGTTGGTGGGGATCATCTAATGAGTTTGTAGCTACTTGGGAGGACACTACACCACCGTGAGTCCAATATCCCTACCTCTTTCAAACGATTTAATGAAGGAAATCAAAATAAGAGGAAGGGGATGTGAGGGCCAATTTTATTTTATATTGTTGTTCCTATTTGTACTTCTCTTTATATATGATATAATATATTTTATGTTATCATGACAAATGATGGTCAAACCAACTCCATTTGCTACATGTATATGCCAAGAGTTATTATGGAGTATGTTTGGTTATAATTTTTAGATGATGTGTTGTTATTCATTAAGTATCTTATGTTATTCAAGCATTGATGTTAGATACATTATGTGGCTCTTATATTGTTCCATACATTTAACATTGACTATCTAACCACCCTAGATTATGATGTGTGGTATTGTGATTTTGGGTATTGGGCAGTATGCTTGGTACATATGACTAATTATAACAATGATTGTGATGAGACCAAATTAAGTCTCATCCATTGCACCAAATAACATTATTCTTTCTTTTATAAAGTGGATTTAGATGTAGTCTTAAGAACTATATAACTTATTTTAGATTAAATGTAGAATATATTTGATCTATTTTTGAAAAGTGTATTGCAATTTGAATGTTTTCATTTCCTAATATTTCTTGTAAGTTGGAATGTAGTATTGTGTATGAGTAGGTCATTTGATCTCTTGAATGTATTAGAACAAGTGTAATACTCACATAGCTAAGAGCACATGACTCACAAAGATTGCAACATTCATAAAGCAAAGAGCACAAGAATCACAATACAAAGAGTGCAGGACTCGGGTGCATGACTCAATTAGTGGATCGACATAGGACTCAATTGGTGCATCAATGCATGGCTCATCTTGGCGCAAGACTCACCTTTGCATTAATTTATGACTCACAGAATCAACACAAAAATTGATATAAATAAAATTGTAGAACTCCAAATGAGAATATGATAGAGGTTTTTGTTCCTCTTATTATTAGGAGGAAAAACCTCTCTTCATTTTTACACAACAATAATAATTATGAAGATATCAACATTTGAAGAAGAAATTTTTCAAGCGCAGTACTAGCAGAACTAACACAAGAATCTCTCAAAATAAAATTGCAGAAATCCAAATGAGAATCTGAGAGAGGTTTTTATTCCACTCATTGCTAGGAGGAAAAACCTCTCTCCATTTTTATACAGTAATAATAGTTTTGAATATATCAACATTTGAAGAAGAAGGTTTTCAAGCGCAATACTAACAGAACCGATAGAAGAATCACTCTAACTACAATTGCAGAACTCTAAATGAGAATACGAGAGAGTTTTTGGTTCCTATTATTGTTAGGAGGAAAACCCTCTCTCTAGTTTTACACAACAATAATAGTTTCGAAGATATCATCATTTGAAGCAACATGTTTTCAAGTGCAAGACTCCCACATGCAACATCAGATTCACTCTAACCAAAGTTGAAGATATCAAAATGAGAATCTGAGAGAGGTTTTTGTTTCTCTTATTGTTAGGAGGAAAAAACTCTCCATTTTTACATAGCAGTAATCATTGAGGAGTTATCTTCATTTTAAGTTTTAACAGAATAAGGTTGGAGAAAAGTAAATAAGACAAAAAACACATGTTCAGTAAAACTATGATTTCTACCTCATTTCTCAACAAAAATGAGAATTTCAAGATTTTTTGGAAATATTATAACAAGGAGCACCAAACCCAAAAAAGGTTTGAATATATTATTCTAAATGAGTTCACAGTAAGGATCAGAAAATCAAGGATGAGAATATGATGGTACAACTGTCATGTTGAAAAATTCAATCATGCAAGAGCAAACTTGGAAAATAAAAATAAATAGTTAATTACACGTGGAAGATATGGTTCAATCTAGAGTTGTAATATTTGATTAATTCTCTTCCATGTTTATCTCCTTGTCATGTGGAAGAAGTAGTCAAGTGCAAGAGGAAGAGGTCAATCTAGAGTTGTAGTGTTTGATTAAATATCTTCCATTTTTGTGTCCTTGTCAAGTGGAAGAATAAGTAGTACAATCTAGAGTTGTAGTGTTTGATTAGGTATCTTCCATATTTGTCTCTTTGTCAAGAGGAAGAAAAATTATTTGAATAGATCTCTTCCATATTTGTCTCCTTGTCAAGAGGAAGAAGTAGTTAAATATGACGCTGTAGTGTTTGAATAAAATTCCTTCCACATTTATCTCATTGTAAATTGAAAGATGTAGTCAAGTCTTGCCCAAGATTATAGGCAGGTAGTTCTGTAATCTTGGAGTATTGGCCAAGGGATGAGTTATAAATATATCTCCAGGGCACTTAATGTAACAGTGGTAGAAGATGGATGATTTTTGTAACATCATTTCTGATTAATAAAGTCCACAGTTCAAGAATTTCGGAAACAATTTATTTTTAATTTTCTTTACCCAAATATGAGGGAAGAACAAGGGCCCACTCTTACCCAAGGAGGAGGATGATTTATTGTTTTGTTAGAATAGATCTTTGTTGTTTTGTTTTATTTGTTTAAATTTGCGGTGTGTGTTTTATTTTACTTTATTTGCGAAGCTTCACTTTTATTTATTTGTTTTCAGTTATTCATTTTGCTTTGATAGATCAAATTTGTTTTCTGCTATTTATTTCAATTTGTTAAATTAGATTTACTTTTAGTCATTTATTTCAGTTATTTATATCAAATTCATTTTCAGTTATTGAATTCTCTTTAAAGCATTTTCTGTTTTAAATCAAAGAATTGTAAGATCATTGTTTATTGTAGCCCCTTTTATAGATAGCCGTGGACACTGTCTGGTTTTGAAATTATTTATAATTAAATGGTGAGGACTGCAACAACCCTCGTCAGATTGATGAGACCGATTCTAGCTTTGAGAAAAAATAGTACATGATATTATGTGGTGCACTTGTTTACGATATTATAATGTTCATTACTTTAAGGGTGATTTGATGGGTGCAGTGAGCATGCATGTGACAACTAAAAACAAGAAAATCAATGATCCATTAAATATAACATTTGGGATATGTTCGCGGAACATTTTGGGACTCAATATTTATTAGATAAATTTTTTTTAGAGGAAAATAGATGCATTTCATGGGTTGTAATAGAGGGGGAATATAATCGAAAGGTAGAATCTATGCCCACTAGTACAATATTTCAAAGGGTGCACAACCCTTGATGAGGGGTTTAGTTTTGACCAACACCCTTCACACCTAGGCCACCCAACAACAACATCAACAAAAATAATGTAGCATGACTCACACATGGTATGAGTATGTAGGTAGGCGGGTAGAGACAAGGGTACAAGACCACTAGAGAAGGGTAAGATGACACCAATGGTTCATGTTTTTAGAGAGTGCAAATAGGATGAGACTAGCTCCAAATTACTTATTTTATTTATGGATTTTTTGATCCATAGGAAATTTTGGACCTTTAGATCTTCCCAAAATTGTCCAAAAAATTTCCAACGCATATTGGAACGTGTAAATTAGACATCGTATGCTCTTGGTCCAGTTGTTCAAATTTTGGGTCAAAGTGTGGTCATCATTTGGTCAACATGGTCAATGGGAAAATTATGGAGTTAGCACCGTTTGTGTAGAGCTCATCGAGACCTTTCTGATGCATTTTGAACGGACCAAATCCGAGTTCGTATGCGAAAGATATGAGCAGTCAAAGTTCTAGTCAAACTCGACAAAAATGATGATGTGGCATTAATGTGGATACTCCCGGTGAGTGACATGTGGCGCTGCTGTTTATGGACACGTGGATCTATTGTTTTTGGACACTTGGAAGATTTAAAGTGGCATGGGTTTTCTTTTTTAAAAAAGAAAAAAAGAAAAATCATATAATAAACAAAAGCTATTTTGTTTTTTAATGTGGGAAACCCACGTGGGATTCTCCATCCCTATTAATGTGGGATATTCCCACATCCCATATAACCATGGATATGGTCCATGAATGCAATGGGGTCAACACCCATGTGGAGGGGCCATATAAATGAATAAGCCTATTTAAAGGCTAAGCTACGTGGAAGCACATTAAAATGGCTATGCGGTCAATATGGGATTTAATCCCTAGCAAATATAATGGGTGGAAAAAGCTAATCATAGGCTACTTGGATAGTCAACACCATCAATCAATATAATGGGATTAATCCTATTCAAAGGCTAATGTGGGAGTATGGTGGGGATTTTAATCCCTTAAAAAAATATATGAAGGCCAAAACTCAAAGGATATGATTTAAATCCTAATATTTCATGCCTAAGAAGCCTATAAAAGGCCCCTCATACACATACACTCCACACAACGAAAGCGAGAGATTCTAAGATAATTAAAGGAGCTTGAGAATTTTGTAAAGCCTTTTAAAGGCATAGTTTGAGAGTAAAGTCCTTAATTATTTATAGGAAATTTTTGTAATAAAGTCCTATTAATTTAGATATAGGAAAATATTTGTGGGAGCTAAGTCCTATTATTTTTAATAGGAAAATTGTAAAATTGGGAGTTATTGCAAAACTACCCAATTGGCCCATAGTGCCATAGAACTTGACTGGAGGTACTTTTGTCAGGAAGGTGGAGGATTATTGTTAAAGGTGACTGGTCATCGGTGTTCTTCGAAGGACTGGAGTACTATATAGGCAAGTTTGAAGTTCCATTAGGTTTTATTGTAAGAAACATATTGTACTTAAAGTTTTGACTAGTGGAATGGTTTGATAAGAACCCGGAGATGTAGGCTATTTCCAAACTCCGTAATCATTCTGTGTGCAGTGTGTGTTCAAATTTTGCATTATTTTAAAAGTTGATTTACTTATACGTAAGATAATTTTAGGGGTTGAAGGCAATATTAACAAGCCTATAGGGGTCCGAAGGTCGTTAAAAATTTTGACCTGGATTTTCGGATCAAGTTGGTATCAGAGCAGGTTGTTGGCCTACAAACTTGCTAATCTCTGAGCAAGTTTGGTATCAGAATCGGTTAATTTGACCGTGTGATTGCTTCAGTTTGTGCAGTAGTTCAGTGTGATTGAACAGGTACAGGTGCACCATGGGCAAGATGTCCAAACAGGTGAAGCTTGATGAAATTGAAGCTTATAATCACCAGATCCAGGAAGAGAACTCTCTCCTGAGATCAATGTATTACTCCTTGGAAGAGGAGAATGCTCACTTGAAATCAGAATTGCAAGCCAAGGATGAGCTCTTGGCAAGGTTGCAGTGTGGTGATCAGAAAAGGAAATACCTTCAACTTCAGATGCAGAGACCATGACAGATGATTGCACTGTAAGTTGTTCACCACATGAATCTTCTTCCTCCCATTTAGTTTTGGATTAGGTAATGATGTCTTTGGTTCATTTGAAAGGCATACTAGAGGCATTGGATCCAAATTGTTAGTTAAAATGGGATTTGATGGAAGAGGCCTTGGTAGAAAAGGCCAAGGCATTGCTAACCCAATAGAGGTTGAGGATCATCCTCATTTGTAGAGGTTTGGGGTTTTCTAGTGTGGGAATGGATATTGGAGATTGCTCCAAGAATGCTGATGGGAGACAAGCTTCTGAAAGCAAAGAGAATACCCCACTAGTCCTGCAAGAAGATTCTGAGTAGGAAAATTGTGCTTCATCGTCACAGGTAGGATGTGGTAAGAAGAATCATCGAAGAGGTAATGAGATTTTGCCTCCAGTTTCTTACCATAATCATAAGCACAATAAAACTTCTGATCCACTTTTTCAGCTTAAGAAGTATGGTTATGATTTTCAAAAAATGTGGAATGCCTTTCCATGTACTTTTTGTGGATTGCATAACCATTATGTGGCTAGATGCTGGAAAAGAAGGACATTGATGAAGAAGTTGATGTCATTCGTCAAGAACACGACAAATCAGAAATACCAATCTCGTCATGCAGAGTCAAGAAATGGCAGAAAGAGTTCCTCATCCCAGAAGAAGGAGATTAAGAGGAATTTTTGTGCTCATTGTCAGAGGAATGGGCACTGGGTGGACATTGCTGGAAACTTCATCCATCTCACCATCAGAGTAATGGCAAGCCAAAGATGGAATGGAGACTTGTTGCAAAGGTAAAGGAAGTTCCTAATCCACCACCAGTTGACAATTCAACCCAGGATCAGGTAATACCTGAAAGTGAAAGTCCTTTAAAATGGGTAAGTCAACAATTTTTCAATTATATATTGCATAACTCAGATTGATGAATAGTATGCAATATTTGTTTGGAGTTCAGATTTTGTGAGAAAATGCTGAGAGAAAGGTTTACCATACTCAGTGGATTTTCTTACTTGGAAAATTTGATTAATACTCCAATTATATCTCCTAATCATCTTTTGAGTGCCTGTTACAACTTGGATACATGATTTAACTCATATTTATAAGCTTGGAGATTTTTCAGCCATTTGTGCAGACAGTTGAGCTCACTGGTGTCAGCTCAGATCTTCATTCTGTGTAGAGGCATTGTGACCATGTAACAAAATGGTAGTTGATCACCATTGGCATCTGACATCAGGTCAGATCTTCATTCTGTGAAGAGGCCCATTATGGCCATGCAACAGAGTGGCACCTTGTAGTCATCATCAACAAGAGGCTTTGTACCATGTAGAGGTAGCAGCCGTGCAGCGGGGTTGAAGTCACCATTATTGAGCTCATGAGAAATCAGCTTGGATCTTCATTCTGTGTAGAGGCATTGTGACCGTGCAGCAGAATGGTAGCTGATCATCATGGACATGACATCTTCTGAAGTGTAAGACCCCTAGAGGGAAGATGTGGTGATGTTTAAGTATTGCTGAAGTGTAAGACCTCTAGAAGGCAGATGTAGCAGTACATATTTCTGGGTGTTGTCAAAGTGTAAGACCCCTAGAGGGAAGATGTGGAAATATCTACTTCCATGCAGACTATATGTTGCTGAAGTGTAAGACCCCAGAGGGAAGATGTAGCAGTATATTCCTTCTGTGTTTCCAAAGAGTAAGACCTTAGCAGGAAAATGTGGCAGTACAAGTGTCAGGGATTGTCGAAGTGTAAGACCCCTAGAGGGAAGATGTGGCAATCAAGACAAAGGAAGAAGCATGGTGGGACCATAACCCACAGGGCCAGGATCGAGACCAAGTTGTCAAAGTGAGAAGAATGTAAGAACAGACCAGAGATTCCACTGTAGTAGTACTTCTGATGTGGCAGCAGAGTATTTAGATCCAAGACAGGGTGCCAAAAGTTCCAGTAAGCTTTTGGTGGAACAAAAGCCTTTCCCATTGGGGAGGTGTGATCTGGAGGACATTTTGGACCTTTATATCTTCCCATAATTGTCTAAAACATAGTCAATATGGAATAAATTTCTGATAGCTTTCCAACGCATATTGGAACATGTAAATGCTCCTGGTGCAGCTGGTCAAAGTTTGGGTCAAAGTGTGGTCAACATTTGGTCAACATTGGTCAATGAGAAAATTGATGGTATTGAAATCATCTAGAGTTAGTGTCATTATGTAGAGCTCGTCGAGACCTTTCTGACGCATTTTAAATGGACCAAATCCGAGTCCGTATGCTAAAGATATGAGTAGTCAAAGTTCTAGTCAAACCTGACAATGACGTGGCATTAATGTGGATACTCCCAGTAAGTGACATGTGGTGCTGCTGTTTATGGACACGTGGATCTGTTGTTTTTTGACACTTGGTAGATTTAAAGTGGCATGGGTTTTCTTCTTTTTTTTAATCATATAATAAACAAAAGCTATTATGTTTTTTTATGTGGGAAACCCAAGTGGGATTCTCCATCCCTATTAATGTGGGATATTCCCACATCCCATATAACCATGGATATGGTCTGTGAATGAGGGGTCAACACCCACATGGAGGGGCCATATAAATGAATAAGCCTATTTAAAGGCTAAGCTACGTGGAAGCACATTAAAATGGCTATGTGGTCAATATGGGATTTAATCCCTAGCAAATATAATGGGTGGAAAGCCTAATCATAGGCTACTTGGAGCAGTCAACACCATAGGGCTCAAGTGCATATAATGGGATTAAGCCTATTCAAAGGCTAATGCGTGGAGTTGGTGGGGATTTTAACCCCTTAAAAAATATATCCAACTGAAGGATTATAAAACACAAAGGATATGATTTAAATCCTAATCTTTCATGGCCTAAGAAGGCCTATAAAAGGCCCCTCTCCACATTCACTCCACAACAAGAAAGCTATAAGATTCCAAGCTATTTGAAAGGCATAAGGAGAATTTTGTAAAGCCTTTTAAAGGCATAGTTGAAGATTAAAGCCTTATATTTAAAAGAAAATTTTTGTAAGTAAGTCCTATTATATTATATATAGGCAAAAATTATGTGGGAGCTAAGTCTATTATTTTTAATAGGAAAATTGTAAAAATGGGAGTTATTGGAAACTCACCAATTGGCCCATAGTGCCACAGAGCTTGCAGGTATGCCAGGAAGGTGGAGGACGTTTTCCGACTGGTCATCGGTGTTCTTCGAAGAGATGGAGTGCTATTTAGCAAGTTTGAAGTTCCATTAGGTTTTATTGTAAGAAACTAAAATTGTACTTATAAGTTTTGACTAGTGGAACGGTTCTACAAGAACCCGTAGATGTAAGCTATTGCCAAACTCCATAATCAAACCGTTTGTAGTGTGTTTCAAAATTTTCATTATTTTGATTTGAGAGTGTTACTTACCACTTTGGTCCAGTATGCTCTACCCTCAGGTTCTTATGATGACGTTTTAAGTATGGATTAGCTTGAGGCCCATTGGGCCAAAGGTGGATTGTCATAGTAATGTCATTGAGTGCCATGATGACCTTGGAGTTGAGATATTAATTTTTGGTGCTCACATACCTGATTTTGTTTACATGATATGAATGTTACCACTTAAGTAGAACATGCAAAAATGTTGTCACATGTTTACTATCAAAGTGAGTGATAGGCTAGAGGGCAAGTTGATAGAGATGACCTTATATGACAAATCCATTATTCATGTGTTTGTTGATGTTTTTCATGGCAAGCTATCAATTACACCCAAAGTGTGTTATTGAATTTAATATTGAGATTGTATTTAAAGTGGAGATGATTTTGAAGGCACAATGCAAGATGAATTATCATATGTAACGCCCCAAAATTCACAACCCAAAATGTAACAGTAAAATTGGCCGGTTTATTTTTTTGACACAACACTTACTACTGCATTGAGCACAAGACACACAACACTGGACCCACATATACACTAACACTCACAATTTTCATTAACCAAATCAACACATAACTTACAAGTTTACTTTCATGCGCATTATATTCCGTTACTTCTGAAATGTTAAATTTCTGAAGCATCACTAACTCATGAAAGAATATAGAAAAGTAAATGAACCTTATTTGAGATGTTGGTATCATGTCTTGAGCTAAGTGCACTCTATATGAATTAGATGCTACTTAGTAAGGGTCGTTTTCATTGTATTTTTTTTTCCTGAGGAAGATCCTGTGATCTTGTTAAGGACAAATACCTTCATTTGTGTTTGAATTACTGTCAATTAAATAAGGTAACAACAAAGACTTAGCATCCTCTATTGTGGATTAGTGATATGTTTGATCAAATGTGAGGAAGAAATGTATTATCCAAGTTTGATCTCAAGTCAAGGAGATATGAATTGAGTATTGCCAAGGTAAAAATTCATAAGATTATATTTTTAACATGCTATCGACATTATGAATTCATTAAGGTACCATTTGGGTTAACCAACCTAGTCATACTCATGAATTTTATGACTACTTTGTTTCAAACCTTATTAGATTAATGTTTTTTTAATTTCCTTAAATAATATTTTGATTGTTTTTATTAGAAGAGCACGAGTACCCCGTATGAAGGTTTTAAATAGTTTACAAGAGCACATTTAATTTGAAAATAAGGAAAAGTGTGCATTTTTCAATCTTAGAGTACCATGGACACAAAATGTTGGGGGAGTGTATCTCAGTATATTCCTCAAAGATTCATGTTATGGTGAAATAATTCATTCCCATCAATTTCATTACGGTGAGGAGCTTTATGGTTTGGTGGGGGCATTATTGTAGTTTTATGTAAGTATTTTTACTTATTACAAACCCTATTACTTTCCTTTAGAGGGAAGGGAAAATGTTTGAGTAGATATAGTGATGTGAGTGATCCCTCAAAATTCTAAAAAATGCATCTCACTAGTGCACATATCCTTTCAGTTCTATATCCTGACAAGGATTTCGTGGTGTGAGATGCTTCTTTGGAGTGGTTGGGGGTAGTTCTCATGTAAGAAAACCGTGTGATTTATTTTGAGTAATGAAAGATAAAGGATTATGAGATTAATTAATCCACCCATGATTAAGAGTTGGTGGTAATGTTTTATGCAATATTGAGATGACACCATTTTCTATTAAGGTGACAATTTTTACTGGAGACTTATAATTTGAGTTTTCAGTTTATGTTCATGAAGTCCAACCTCAATGCTCATCAAATGCATTCTATGGAATTTTAATGCAAGTAACACTTATAAATTCAATATATAAAAAAATAATAAGAATGTGATTGTATATGCCTTGAGAGATGGCATGAGTTTGATGTAATGACTATCATGAATGATTTGAAAGGAATAATTCTCACACAACTTCCTAGTGACAAGTTGTATCAAGAGGTGTGTAAATGCGTGGATTCGGAAATTTTCCTTTAAGGAAAGTTTGTGTGTTTTATACTTGACCCGGATGGCCTTTTGTGTCAGTAGGTGCATATCTATGTGCCTAGTTCTAGTGACCTATACACTTTGGTTTTGTCTGAGGCTCATCAAGATCCTAATTTGACACACCATGGGTTAATGAAGATGCAAACTGAGTTGTATGAGCTACAACACGATATTGCAAAGTTTTTGGTTTGACGAGTTGAGTTCCAAATGGTAGAGGGTGAAAACCAACATTTAACAAGGATTCTTTATCCCCATGATATTCCATAGTGGAAGTGAGACACAATATATATATATATATATATATATATATGTATATATATATATATATATATATATATATATGTATGTATGTATGTATGTATATATGTATATATGTATGTATGTATATGTATATGTGTATGTGTATGCGTATGTGTATGTGTATGTGTATGTGTATGTATATGTATATTTATATATGTATATGTATATGTATATATGTATACATACACATACACATACACATACACATACACATACACATACACATACACATACACATACACATACACACACACACACACATATAGATACATAAATACATACATACATACATACATACATACATACATACATACATACATACATACATATATTATTGTTGTTTTCCCATTTCATCCCATCACTATGCCAAAATCATGGTGATGGTTAATAAATTTACAAAGGTGGTGTATTTTCTCCAACTAAGACCGTGTATAATGCCAATGTGGTGGCAAGTGTGTTCCTAAATGACATCATTCTATTGCATTCCATTCTATGGAAGATCATTTTTGATGGGTATTATTGGATGAAACATTTGTAGGTGTGCACGAAGTTAACAGTTCAGGGACAAAAAACCCTCCTCTTTGATGGGGAGGTTCCCTTATTCAAAACCAAAATTGATCCTAAAATATGTACAAATATACAGTTTATTAAATGTCTGTTGAGGATGCCAGTTCCATTTTGTAATCACATAAATTTGAATAAAGAGAAAAAAAAGTTAAGATAGAAACAAGCTTAATGCAGAAAAGGAGGAAAAACAACAGTTTCAAATAATGAGGAAACATATCTTATTTTATTCTTTCATGTCAATAAAGCTTCGGAATACACACATTCATATATAAGATTAATTGTTCTAAACAAGATATATATTGGCTCAAAGTTCAAAAAGTCTTGATAAACAAAGATGAACTCAAAGTTTCATAATCCAGAACATATAAATGGTGTAGAAAATGAACAAAGAGATAGGAGGGAAAGAGATAGAAACAAAGGGAAGGGAGAAGTTCTCTTTTGTATTCAAAATTTGTATCCTTTACATCAATTTACTAGCATCCAATCCCTTTACAATTGAAAAAGAATCCTTTTATAGGCAAGAGGGGGCAAATAACTACCTGAACTAACTAATTGTTAATTAAGTGACTAATCACTTAATTAGTTAAGTCACTTTTTAAATGAATTTTACATTTAATATTTCTTTTACAAAAATAAAGTCAATTATAAAACATAACAATTAGCTTTGTTTAATAAGTTATAAGAGATAAGAGAGGAATAGAGGAAGCTAGGACTTTGAGTTTCAACATGTGCATCCAGAACTTTATCACTGCGACTAATATTTCTGATTCCTTCAGCACAATTATGTTGGTAACATTGATCATCTAGTTTCTTAGAGAATTCTCCATTTTTGAACTTGTTCCTCCATAATGAGCTAGGCCCTTAGAAGCTTTCAACTATTACATTGTTTAGCTCAGATAATTCTTCCATTTTTCTTTTTTTATATTTTTAGTCTTGTACAAGTCCTCCTTGATAACTTGCTTGAAGTGCTCCTTGATTTGATATGCTGAGTTCCATTGGGGTGAGTTGTCTTGGAAGAGATCACAATGGAGAGCTCTAAGATTAGTGAATATTTCATACTTTAAGGATTCTCCCTTTCTGAATGATATTTTACAAATTCAGTGGAGGATTCCTCAATAACTTTCGTTCTCCACTCAACATAGAATGACCATGTATGAGAAAAATTATTCTTGGCATCATCAAAAAATTTCTCTAAGAGAAGAATTTTCTCATATGTAAGGGCCATAATGCGAAGATATTGGATTACATCAACCCAAATATTTGTCTCTTTTTCAATATTCTCAATTCCTGAGATTATATGCTTTTGTGTAATAATGATGTTATCATATGTTTTACAGGCTTCATCAATAAATTCTAGAATTGTGATGAGAATATTTTCAACTCATGCTTCTATAAATTTCCCTTTAATGGTGTGTTTTTGTACCTCAACAATTGCCTTCATATCAACATATGCTGTTGCAACAAATGTTGGGAGATAATACAAGGGAGCAGGGTCCAATGGAGTTGTGTCAGAAGAGAGGAACAATTTGATGAAGGTGGAAAGGATCTGCACTTGTTCCTCCAACTGTTCTTGGGTTGTTTTCCCTTTTCATCTCTTTCAGTTGCTTTAAAAATTGTCTCCTTTAGATTTTGTACATCTCCCTACGGAGTTAACTCTCCCAAAGATATTATTACTAACTCAAATTTAGTTGGAAAAATCTCTTGTTCATTCTTATCAACTTCAGGTTTTACAATTTCAATGAATTATTGTCTTGAAGTATCAGTGACTAGGCGGGAAGTTGTTTTATTTTTCTTGGGTAGAGGAGAATTTCCAAGAAGTGCATCCACAACATCATAGTTAGGAACCTCAACTCTTGATTGAGTTTTCATTTTCCTATTGTCAATCATGGGCTAGACCCAAGAGAAAGAATCACCTAAGGATGTTCCTGAAGGATCCATTGTAAGTGCAAAGGGAGGGAGAATTGAGAGGTAGAGATTACTACAGTAGTTTAAGGAGGAGGAGAGGGTATTATTATATTCAACTTAGGTCTGGAAATAACTTGTCTTCCCTAAAATCCTGAGCTAAAACTTCAATAACATCTTCTTCCTCTTCCTCTTCCTCTTCACTTTCTTCTTCATGCTCTTCTTCATCTTATTTCTTTTCATTATGTTCTTTCTCACTTTCCTCTTTAGTTTCTTCTTATCCTTGTTCAACTATTTCAACCTTTCCTTCCTCTTGTTATGTATCATCTTTCTTATCACTTTATTTTTTTGATTCAACCTTCCTTGCATATACCTTAGTTTTAGATTCTTACTGAGTAGAGGGAGGAGTTTGCTGGGGAGAGGTCACCTGTTGGGGAGCATTAAATTATGACAATTTCTTATTGAACCACTGCTTGGTTCTTAAGAGGATAGGAGCTATAAGATCATCAAGGTTATCCTTCTTCTGTGACCAATCAATAGTGGGGAGAGGAGAGTACTGAATGGAGTTAACAAATTTTAGAGCAAGCAAAGTAGAATTGCCTTCAATCATGCCTTCTGGAACCTTATGCAGTTTGCAGTCTTGAATATGTTGAAGAGTCATTCTTCCATACGTTCTCTTCCTCAATTCAAAATCATCATCACAATCAACCCAATAATATTCAGTTGTGGGTACATGTAGGTATGAGAGACGAAGATTATTGTTGATGAAGCTTTTTCCATCAAAAGATGCCCTCTTCTAGAAAGGATGCATGTGAAAAGGAGAGATAGTTATCTCAATGTTCTATGCATCAATGACAGACCTACAAGTGTAGCTTCTTAGGGATATGGGAAATTGAATTCTAGATACCTTCTTATCCCTACAAGTTCATGTGGAGAATATCAGTTTCCTGTAGAGATCAATGATAATGATATTATCATTGAAATAAATGGGGAGCTTGTATGGAATTCCCTCAAACCTTGCTATCCTGATATATGAAAATTTCTAGAATTGGATGAATAAGCTCCCATAAACAACTATCAATTACTTGGCTTCTTGAGAAGTTCTGTTAGTAACATTTCCTTCAATAAATATGACTAGGAACATGGTGAAGGCATCATTGACCCTCATATAATGAATTTTTTTGTTATTAAAGGTAAATTAGGTGTATAACTCTTAAATTGGGAAGATTTTCCCTACTACCTTGACTTGACATGCCAATCCAAATTCTATATCCAATAATAGTATAGATTAAATTTGAAGTCATGTAGAAAGATCTAGTTTGATGAACTTGAGTCAATTGTTGGGTTAGGTTTTCACAAATTATTTCTCCTTAGTTAAGAGTTTTGCTTACCTTCACAAATTAAGTTGATGAAGATGCACATCCAATATTTAAACTCTTTGGTTGAAGGGAAGGTCCATTACTCTTGCTAGAAGGGTTATAATATCAAACAATTCTTCAATGAAGACACTTATGTACAAATTATTTAGTATTTTTGACGGTCTTTTCTTCTTTATTTTAACCAAGAATTTGCAATCATTGTCTGGTATTTGTTTAGGGTTAAATCAAACTCTCTTTGTGCTCCAACCAAGTAAATTTTTTAGAGTTATCAAAGGTGAGAATACCAAGGACAAATTTGATATGATGTGCATCTAATTAGGTAGTTAGTTGACCTTGAGGATCCTTCAATTCCTTGCTTTTAGGGTCAAAACATGAGGCACATGCTAGGATGGTGTCAATGCATTGTACAAAACTAGGAAAACCTCCAACATAGAAAAAACCACTACCAATATTTCTTTGGGCTAATGGGGTTGGGTTTTAGTCCCTCATTCTTGTCCAAAAATACGTTAAATCCACGTGCTTGACATCACTATCACCAATTTTAGGTACAAAAGTCTCTAGGGAAATTGGCTCATATTCGACATATTAGAACTTCATTTTGACTGATTTGGAAGGACTGACAGTAATGAAAATGTACTCACAAGAAGAATTTGGTAACACCAAGGAAAGAGGGCACCACAACAAGAAAATCCTTGAAAATAGGGAAAAAATGATGGAAAAACTTAATTGTTGGATACAAAGAAGGAAATTCCTGAACGATCCAGATGCACTTTGAATTTTGGAAAATGGTTAAAAAATAAGGGAGGACTGTCAAGAAAATGGTTTTTTGGGGGTTGAAGACATGAAAGGGTAAAGATTAAATATTTCAAATTGTGAATGTAAAATGGACAATGAGGGGAGGGATGCCTTTAATATCCCTATGAAATCCTAAGAAATAAATTCCCTAAAATGGCATTAAATAACAAAATTGACATTTTGAAGGAAACAAGGAACAGTTTCATAGGTGTTATCGAGAGACGATTTTCCTGATTTTAGAGTTTAAGGCAGAGAAAGAGGGTATGTAGGGAACTAAGTGAATGGAGGAACTGTTCTAAGGGTTACACCTAAGATTGATTTCAATAATTTCAAATCTTCCTTCCTCTTTCTATGTTTTGGGCGTTGTATAGGGTCAAGTGGGTAAGTAAGGCACTGCCGGAACAAAGAAACTATTCCCAAAGTTTCGTGAAGGAGTGAATTTTCCAATATTGGGGAAAAGGATCAAGCATGACAGCCATGTGAAGAAATTAGGTAACATGAGAACTACTCTCAAGGTTCCACCCAAGGCCAAATTCATTTATGCAAGTGTTAGGTGCGGGGAAGTCAGGCGATCGGAGAACAAAATGAACATAAGAACCATTCCAAGGCTTTCATATAACTTTGACTTCACTGATCTAATAAGTAATGCCATTATGGTAGAATTTTTGGGAATGATAGGAACAAAGGAACTCTTCCACGTGTTCCTGTAGAATTCTTTTTCTATGAGACTCTTTTAGTGACCACCGTCTATTGTCGTTCCGACCCTTGTTTCTTTTGCTCACTTGAACCTAAATTTGACCAAGTATGAAGTTGCATGTGGAAGGCATCCACGTATCCCTTTGGCACACTCAGGACATGGAGCGGAGAAGGGATGTTCTCAAGCAAGTGCAGGCCCTCCACGTGTCCCAGGCCTGATAAAGTTTCCCTGATGGGTTAAAAAGTCAAAAACATAATAGAGACGCATAGACACTCCACATGTCGCTCGAGCAAAAATTCAAATAAAGAGAAGGAAGGAAGGCCTCAAGAAAGAAAAAACCCTCAACGTGGTAGAAAAGGAACATCACTGACTCAATAAGCGCCTGTGGGATGAATTAAAGGAAAACATAAATATCAACAAAATGCAGTTGAGATATTGACCCAACAATGAAAGATCTTGTAAGGAAATTGAATGATGATGGTGAAAGGTATAATTCTAGACATTAAGGCAAGTGCCAAGAAGATATATAAAGGAATGTTCCAATCAAAGAGAAAAAAAAAAGGAAGGACGAGAAAATATAGAAAAGAAAACAGACTAGAGTCGTGAAAAGGGATTTTAGGCTCAGTTATTATATTAGCTAGCCTTAGTAAGACTCTGTCGTAGAAAGGATTTGTAATATGTGCCGTATCGGCCTTATGTATGATTTTATTTATGAATAAAGAGTTCTTGTTCTGTGTATATTATATTTCAATATTTTGTGTCTTTCTTCTTTCACTGTTAGTAGTTTTAGATAGATTTGAAAATCGATCATGCTATACGCCCTTAGAGTTTCTTTATGTATCTATTATCTACATATGGTTATGTTCTGCAATTCCTTGGCCTTTGATAAATCTAAGATACTTATGAAAATAGTAGATCATGCTAAAATTCTCTTCGAACTATTCTAAGTAGTTTCCCAAAGATATATCTCTGTGTCTTTTAAGACCTGTTTTGGCACATCGCCTTAGTTTTACATTTCGTTTTAGTTTTATTCTAACCTTATCTCATACCATAAAGAAGAACCAACTTATTTAAAATATGGAGGTTACCTTAGGGAAAATGTCCCAATAACCTAAGGTATCCAACGACTATGATGGTTCATCCACAAAGATAATCGTCAACACTTTTCCTGGCACACCCGGTGGGACAAATATCTACACAGTTTGATACTCCATCATTGAAAATCTATTGATTTTAACAATACTAATTTGGTCTACTCTAGTCTTCAAGATGAATGCAAACAAGAGAGAGGACAAGGGAGGAAATTGTGTTTTACTACTCACAGTTATCTCCACCATGCAACATAAGAGGTAGATAGATCCAGAGATCTCCGTCTCCTCCAAACCGAACTCTCTCAACACCTCCACCAGGTAGGCCCTTCATACAGACAACTAGAACCCTCAGACCTATTTTAATGGCTCACCTTCAAGCTCATCCTTTGAGGAAGTTTGTTTCATGGAATCAAGGGAGTCCGCTCATCCTACCCACACCTCGATGGTGTGGAATCCTATTCCAGCTAATGTGTTGAAAGTGCTGCCCAAATTTAGTGGGGAAGACTTCAAAACTCTGGAGGAACACCTCCAAGACGTAGTATAAATGTGTGCAATACATTATATAAGCGAAAAAGACCTCACCTTATGGTTGCTAGCTACTTCCTTTAAAGGGAAGGCTCTAGATTGTACTAATCCTTAACGCCTAATACTATTGGTACTTGGGACTAGATGGAAAATGTGTTGGTAACTGTTATCCAAAATGTGCCCCTGCTAATTTTTGTGGCTAACTCCTTGTGTTCTTACCTCTCTTGTGCCTCAGTCTCCATTTTTTGATTTTTAGGCACTCAAATCTTTCTAAAAATTGCACCATTTGATAGAGCTCTCTCTTAGCTTTCCAGACAGGTAAAGTTTTCCTCCTAACTGCACATATTTTTCAAGTTATGGCTCGGTGGAGTTTTTGTGGGAAATTTTCCCCTAGAAGGCCCGCAGCCAATCAGGACGTGCCACGTGTCCAGGAAGTGGTGGGGGTCGGAGGAGAATTTGGTTTTTTGCCAAGTGTTTTGGCGTAGGTTTCAAAAGGAAAATTTTTCCCACAGGACCCACCGATGAATCAGGAGCTGCCACGCGTCCAGGGGTGAAAATTGGAAAATTTGGCTAAGTGTTTGCGCAGGGAAATTTTGGAGAGATGGCCCCGCGGCCAATTAAAACAAGACACGTGTCCTAAGGGATCGGAAAAGTGGGGCATGGAGGGGAGTTGGAAATTTTGGAAAAATG
This sequence comes from Taxus chinensis, assembly GCA_019776745.2. Classification (NCBI taxonomy): domain Eukaryota; kingdom Viridiplantae; phylum Streptophyta; class Pinopsida; order Cupressales; family Taxaceae; genus Taxus; species Taxus chinensis. Next base: position 117,335 of record JAHRHJ020003750.1, read on the forward strand.
TTTTGCCAAAAAATCCAAAAGTAAATTATGATCCGCCAACCCACTGACGAACCAGAACACGACATGTGTCACCAGGAGCCGGAGTTTCAAAGGGCGGAGGAAAAGTTGAAATTTTGGCAAAGTGTTTTGCCGAAAATCCAAAAGGTGAAGTTTTGACCCGATGCCCCCACCAACGAATAATAATGTGCCATGTGTCCCCACCGGGTGGAGCGTGGGGGAAAATGGGAAATTTTCCCAGAGTGAAAAATGTCAAATTTTCAAAGGCAAATTGCGCCCCTCAGGCCCAAACCAATAAAATAGTGCCACGTGTCCAAGTGGCAAAATTTTTTAAGGAAGGGCCTGAAAGAAAAATTTCAAAGGATGTGCCCATGGCCAATCAGAGCTTGACACGTGTCATCGAAGTGGTGGAGCGCGGGGAAATTTTGGAAATTTTTTCCAAATGACCAAAAAGGTGCAAAAATTCAAACTTTTTGCCCGCCAACCCGATTTTGGCCTGTTTTTGCCCTAAAACTTCAAATGGCCATATCTTTCGATCCAAAGCTCGGTTTTTCGCATTCTTTATATCAATGGAACGCTGGTCAAAATCTCTACAAGATTCAATGGGTCATTTTTGCATGTTTGAAGTTCAGTTTGGAGAGAGAAAATTGAGAAATGCATCTCTGGCACGTGGTCATGGACAGAAATGACGTTTCAACCACCATTTTTAATGCAAGAATGGCTCGCATTCTCTCCTCAGCATGGCTAAAAATGTCAGGGGATGGGTCTGTAAGGATGCCCATGCTGTTTTGAATGCATCTTCATGGTCAATGGTTGAATCCCTTCCATGTTTTCCCGCGTTTCTCTCTCCTGGGCTCGACCCTTGCACTGTAAAACCTAGATTTGGCTCATTTTTTGAAGGGTGGAACATCTTTTTGTGTATTAGAAGGTCTTCTTCTTCTCACCTTCAACAAGTGATTTTGGTGGAAGTATCAGACCTTCTTCTAAGAGCTGTAATACTTTATTTCTGCCTCTCAGGTGTTACAAATGCAAGTGATTTTGATGAGTGAAAATAACAATACAGCCTCTGTGATTAATTTTCAGTCCTCTGCCTGTATTGTCTTGGTTAATTTCTGATCCTCTCATTACATCTTATCAGCCTTTGTGCATGAGGTTCTCATGTTGCATTTTTATGAAACTGTGTCAATCTGCATGAAGTAAAAAATGCTCACCACTCCTTTGGTGCATCACCTATTAGTTTAGTTTTAGTTTATCTGCACTTCTCTATCTCTGTTTCCTTTGGAATTTAGGGTAGGATTAGGAATATCAGACCTCTGCAACTTGTAAGCAAATAAAAGATCTGACCAGAGGAGTTTGAGGAACCAGCCTCTAAACTGGAGATTCTTTTCTCATTTTGCAAGTCCCACACTTGGGGAGAAAGGATTCAATGTTGTGCAATCACACTGGATGCCTAGTATGATCAAACTAGAAATCGGATCAACATCCAGGGGGTGCTGCTGATTTGCCACAACAGTAACAAGATTCTTTTAAGCACGGGCACTTGTTCATCGTATTCGGACTTCAAAAGCTTATGCTTTCATCAAGAAAGGCCCGTTCAACAGCTCCTGCATGATTTTTTCACTTGAGTTTCACAAAACATGGCAAAGGAGTCCTGAACTAGCGAGGCCACCCACATGTATGGCTAATCACTTGACTTAGTGTGAAGAGCTCTAAATTTGGACAAGGTCGTGTGTCAAACTTATAGCTCTAATCACCAGGAGGGGATCCTATACACCTAAGCCCATATGAGATTGCTGTCGAAGACACTACTGACAACTTATTCAAACAAGTCAGATGCTGCTCAAGCTTCCCCCGAGTTGCCCCTTTGTCGAACATGTACCCCGAAACTAGCTGAGTAGATCCCACAAGCACAAGTCTCATAGATCAAATTCAAGCCACATGAGATCCCTGGATATAATAGAGCCACTTCCTATTCAAATGAACACCAATAGGATCCCAGTACAACATGCGTACAATGCCTCTGACTAGGAGAGCAAGCTGCTATGATTAGATGGGAAATGCATCCTTGGTGAAACTTTACCTAGACAACATAATGACCAATATTATGAGGAGAATCAAGATTCCTATGATCAAGACAAAGGGGGAAGACAACAGCTACTCAAGGTGGTCTAGGACTCCCTAGACGACCATTCAGATGTTAGAATACATAGAGAATGCCATTTACATAGTTTTTTAACCAACTTTTCCCGGTGCCAATACCACTCCAAACTATTCCACCCAATAACGATAGAGAAATGGTACTTGGGAGAAATAATTTGACAAAAGATCCCAACGCATGGTGCTTCCCCTGTAATACATCCCACATGCAAAGATATTTTCCACAAGGAAATTTGTAACAAAATGTATCTGAACATAGAGAAAGAGAAGGTTTTGATGTTAATACATCAAGACCTTACCAGTCCGCGGGAGTCTAAAATGCGGCCTTTGTTGCACAGATTCAAGGGATGTCCCTGGAACAAGAAGCATAGATCACACTAGAACACACAATTTTCTCTTGAATAGAAGGAGAAGAATTCATATTTATGAATGAGGAAGTTGTTCCCAAACATGTTTAATTCAATTACAACACTCGCTTTAAAAACAGGATGATTGAGATGAACGCTCCTATTTCAAGAATGATTAGCAAGATGTAAAAAGAGTCTCTAAATATCATGGTTTCACCACCAAAGGCCATAAAATAATCTCTGAGAACTATCCAGAATCAAGAGGCTCCTGTATGTTCTCAAAATTCTAGGGTACTACACTGCTGAAAAGATGTTACACATACCCCAATGATGATACAGGTCTCCTCGTAAGGTGTTCAGAATCCAAAAAAGCTCGCCAAGTATACATTTGTATCCTGCATGCCTCACCCAGCCTCCGCATGCTTTGTTTTACCCTCTGCCTCCTTTTTTCCTTGTATTTTAATCTTAAGTGATGAGATTTCCGCCCTACCCGGGTGGCGGTCCTGTGACCGCCGCCCAGGATAGGGTGGCGGTCCCGTAACCACCACCCTGCACAGGGTGGTGGTCATGTTCGAATTTTCTAAAAATTTTCGACGATCACATCAAACATAAATCTTCAATTTATACCCACATTCTTCAACTACTTTGCTTTGCATTTATGTTTTGGCCACCCTATGAATAGTGTTTTCACTTTGTTTAATGGTAAAAGAGTTCAATTCCTAGTTACCTTCTTGTGATTGCATTTGCTATAAATAGCCAACTTGTTTTCAAACAAATGGCCCCTCTCCTTCTCTGTTTAATCATTCAGTCTTTGAGTTTCTTGCTAAGAATTCTATTAGTTTCATGTTTTTCATCCATTGTTGGTCTTTCTTTGCTGTTTAGGGGTCATTCAATCTTCTTGTTTCATTCTTGCCTCGTTGTTGTTCCATACAAGCCAGTTTAAAATAAGATAGTTTCATTCTTAGATTGGAATCCATTTAAAGTTGCAGGTTTTGTTAGTCATAAAACATAGCTTCTAACACTCTCAATGCGTTTGTGTTGTATTCTCGTAATAAATCCCGCTAGGAATTACATAGTCAAGCTCTGTTCACTTGCACTATCTCTCTCTTACTCGCATTGTATTCGGTCTATGTCCAAAAGATGCCATTGTTCAAGTTCCTTATTCTGCTGATACTATCATATAAAATTTTTTCTGGATTCAAGAGAACATGAAGGAAATGAGGAGATCACACTGAGGGGACAAAGTCACACACAACTAGATTTACCACTGTTATGAAAATTCCAGGTTTGAGCTATCAAAGTTCTAGTTACAACGTATCAAATAGAGTAGTGAATTATTTTATTTCAGTCAAAAGATCACTCTTGATATCTCGAGGGAAGCTATGGGGATTGATAGTTTCTAAGAAACCATGATTCATTCCTCATTTCTGAGGTAGGATTGAGAGTATTTTAATTTAAAATAATTATTTGCTTAGATATTTTGGATAAATTCACAACCACAAAGGAAAATAACCACACTAGGCTATTTTGTTTGTTTTAATTCTATTACTAGATTAGTTGTCCATTTTCTAAATATATTAGAATAGCTGCTCTTTAATTTCATTAAAATACATCATCAAAAATAAAAAATAGAAGAATACATGCATAGTATAAATACATCTTTTGTAATTAATTTATTAATTTTAGTTAAAAGTTGAAACATTTTGCATGACAATCACGGGACCTAGAGAGCCCAGAGAATACATATTTGAACCAATAGGGCCTCAACCAAATCTACCCACAACACTAGATGATATAGATCAAGACCTTAAAATACATGTCTTTCGAGTAACGGAAAACCTACGAGAAATTAGTAAACAACTGAGAGAGTTAAATATCGAAGACGACAAGGCATACACATTTTGGTCCAATCATCCTACTATAGATTTCCTTTGATCGGTAATATTTTGCATGACCATACAGACCTG